>CM019176.2:73197316-73395650 GCA_009739505.2 Apolygus lucorum | reverse complement strand
TGAGAAATGCTAAGGAGACCATTCGTGTCTGGTATGACTGCGCCACAATGTTGAATCATCAAAAATTAACTTCCCTCGACCGGGGATCGATCTCCTATCGTCCGACTAAAACTATATTCACACTTCTGAGTTGGAGCTCGTTACCACTGAGCTAAGGAAGCGAATGGACAGAAATGCGAAGAGGTCGCTGATCACAACATCTCCCCCCCACCACCAGTTAGGAAATCTTAGGTACTCCATTACCTAGTCAGGGAGGTGAGAGGCAGCTTTGGCCGGCGTTTTCCAACCCAGTGAGAACGCGCTATTTTGACTGGCTTCAGAGTTTTTAGTTATTCTTCCTTATTGACGGGGCAGGGGATCTTCTGACCTCAACGTTTGTCCGAATAGATGGCGGCTCGACTCGTGTCTTGAGATGGAGTTGTTTTGATGACCCAATCTTTTAATGAATTAATGTTTGTCTGAGAAATGCTAAGGAGACCATTCGTGTCTGGTATGACTGCGCCACAATGTTGAGTCATCAAAAATTAACTTCCCTCGACCGGGGATCGATCTCCTATCGTCCGACTAAACTATATTCACACTTCTGAGTTGGAGCTCGTTACCACTGAGCTAAGGAAGCGAATGGACAGAAATGCGAAGAGGTCGCTGATCACAACAATAGTAACCATCTACACAACAACCCGGACAATCCCTGAACATTCCGTCGAATTCGGGTGGGAAATGTGGAAGTTAGGGCTGTTACAAGGTATTTACGTTTTGCGCATGCGCAGCGGCTACTATCAATCCTGGGTCGATGATCTTCATGGGGGACCAATTTACACGCCAATCCGTACAATCCCTTAAAATGTCTGCGAAATCGGACTATAACTTCTTATAGTTATGCCAGTTACAAGGATTTCAATACGGACACGAAACCAAAATTTTTCAGGAAGGTCGAAAAACGTAAAACGCAAGTTGAAATTTTGATTTTGGAGAACCTTTTGCTTCCGAGTCTACCAAGGTAGCGAATCCATTGTTTTCGCTTTTCGAGGCTGATAGAAAATGGTCACCAAAACCAAAATTTCCACTCGCATTTTACGTGTTAGGCCTTCCTGAATACTTTTGGTTCTGAGCAGAGTCTGTGTGACCGTGTATGTCGGTCATGATATCCTTGTAACGGGCAATACTATACAATGTTGTCCGTTTTCGATGAGCTTTTCAGGGATTCTGCGGACCGGGGTGTACATGGTCCTCTATGTAAATCATTGCTAAGAGGTTGACGTTTTGAGATTATCGATACGAAGAAGCTATGTGCCACACCCACTTAACAGACGTTTTTCTTTTACCTAGGACCTTTTTCACACAGGTCTAATTAAACTCTTTCTTTTCATCAGAGTAATTTTCGTCTTAATTCAACAAGTCAATTAAGCAAGCAATTTTTAGTAAAATTGCACTGCATTTATACTTTATAACACAAGTCAGAATAGAGTCGTGACAGTCTGGTTCGACTTTTATCTAGTGGCCAAGAAATCAGTGAGAGAATCGAGCAGATAATGTGTAATTGTGGTCATCACACTTGATACCAGGTACCTAGTAGGGTAGAGATTCTTCTGAGGCTCATTCAGAAGAGATTCATCATTCTGTCTAACTTCTAAGATTTCTCTATTTTTGAAGGCTTTTTAATTTGTTTACCTAGTCTTTTGTTATTGGTAGTGAAAAATTTTGTCCACGGACAAGTACATGACTTGAACCACGTATCATCACATATTCTACGACAAACTACTTGATAGGTCGCTATACCTAATATTTTATAATGAGGAAGCAGGCACCACGTTTTTCCAACTGACGTGATCGGTTTCACGTAGGTACTACCGAGAACCATGACGTTCTCCCTTCTCAAATTCCTCACTTCGAATGCGGAATGTATCAACAAGGAATGGAGTGGAAGCTTACTCACAGTTATTTCCGAAATGATCCCTTCTAGCGCTTCAGTTTTTTCATCGAGGCTTTCGTCCCCTGTTAGAATCCCAGTTATATAGCTACCAAAAACTCCTTCGTCCGTGTTCAAGGATCTCAACTTCAATGTGAGCCATGAATCGAAACTCGACTCTAGGCTGGTGGCCATTTCCACCACCAATTTGATAAAAACCCTAAGACTTATTTAAATTAAAGAACAAAAAGAGAAGGCACAATTATAAATTTTAGAAAAAATTAAAAGAATCTATTTTTTAATCACAACACAAGCACACACACAAACGACAAACGTTAAGACAAACAAGTAAAGAAGTTCACCAACCTTTTGTTGATTTTCGACCAGAAAGACGTGAAAACATGGAAGAAGTATGAATGCACTCCATGGTGTGCATGGAGTCTTTAGAATGATTCTCACTTCCAATGTGTACTACTTTCTGGCTGACTTCTGAAAAAAGAACCAAATTAAGAAAAACATTATTCTGCATTCTAATCGATTCATCACCCCTGCAAAAAGGTAGTTTTCTTCTTTGAACTTCTTGGTAAAATGAGGTACATCCTACTTTTTACAAATGCCGCCAGAGCGCAGTGCTTAATCATGAATCATGGAAGAAGATAAATCTTTCTCCCTCCATGGCTTATTGGACGACGGGGAGCATGGACCTAGAATCCATACTAACTTGTCTCCATTACTCTGTGATCCATACCATAACTTGTCTCTGTGATCCATACTATACTAGGTCCATGACGGGGAGACCCAAGTTTGATAGTAGATAGGTTTGATAGTAGATAGGAAGAAGATCTGATTCTGATATAAAATAAATAAACGAGATCAGTAAAGTAAAGAGTAAACTTACCTAAGTTCCAAGCAAGTAGCCGGGACCCGTCGACACTTCATTGCTCAGGTGAGGACAGTTGGTTATTTAAAGCTTTGAGTATGAGACAGTTAAGTATAATATGGAAATGTGATTGTGTCTTGATCTCAACCAGGACCAAAACAGACAGCAAACTTGGAAACTGACTAATTAGCTAACTTGCTATGAAGTAGGAAAAAAGTGCTGCCCCTGGTCCATATAATCATGACTAATTATATTGTTTATGTCATGTCCCACTTGAGCTTCTCATTACTTACAGGGAAGTTAGATATTTTCAGACATCCTTCTAGGTACGCAGATTATGATGATTGTGGAGGGAATGTAGACCTGAGTCATATGCATAATTTATATTTATGCTTAACTGCAAGAACGAGGTACTTTTGACCATGATCAGATGAGAGATAAGTGTGCTATCTCGTTCAGAAGATTTAGCAAATTCCAGATTCTTATTTATATATTATGTACCTACCTCGCTTGCTTACCTTCATTTAACAGTTTATACTTTACCCCCATTTGTTTCAGTTCTCAACTGTATGGCCGCATACTTCGCGGATTCAGACAGTGAAGACGAACTTCCTCCTGGGTGGGAAGAGAGAGCAACATCCGATGGCTGTGTCTATTACGTCAAGTAAGATTTTTGAATATGAGTATCATGTGGCTGAGAGTCATTCCCAAAGTCTGGACTGAAACTCATATGCCATGATTTTCTGGTAGTGAGGAAGGGGGTTATACTACTGTTCGCAGATAGAAAGAATGCGGCTGGCCAATTTTTCAAAGGGTATACCTACTAACATAGACGACTACCTGCTCCAAAATCTTAGGTAGCCTGGTGAGTCAGGCTGGGGAAAGGGCCGAGCCTCCATGTCCCAGACCTTCGTAATTTGGGCATTGAGCAGCTCGAGTCATAATGAGTTAGAAAGCCCCTCCACTCTGCCAATTGTTAGGAAAGAATTCCATCTCAATTGTGAGTTCACTTGCACTTCAGGTTTACTCTTCATTCGCCTTTAAAATTTGAAAGAAGCACCATCCTTTACTGGAATTAATTTTTTGCAGGAGAATGGAAAATTTGGCGCCCTTTCTAACGGTGTCCTTATTTTTACATGTCTACAGTAAATTAAGGTAGTTCTGGTAATTTTAATGACATGTTCAAAAAAATTTGTAATTGAAAAAAACTTGGAAAAACAAAGGGTTAAAAGATGCTACGATACATTTTCTTACTTAAACTAGATGTACGATCGATCCTTGAAGTTTGGCCGACACCATAGAATTGGGAACCACTGCCTTAAAGTATACGAACGGTCTGTGAAAATCAATCCTTCTACTTCATCATCGGTCGGTAGTCAACAACCCTCAGTCTCATTTTCCCTGGCTTGAGTGGCAGGTAGAAGAAGGAGGATGTTTTTGGGACTGTAATACACAAGGACACCTCACCAAACCATCCGCATTCTTTCCATCTGCAAACAGTACTTGGACTCAATCTTGACAGATACTAGAGTGTTTTTGTTCTTGCCTTATTTCTCTTCTTGTTGTTACAGAGTGTTTTCGTTTGTAGAATGCTTTCTGAAAGGGCATCTTAAAACGTGGAAAGGTAGCTTTTATCGTTTTCTTTGTGGAATGTTGAACCGAATGACAGAACTTCTTCAGAAGGTTAGCATCGGCGAGTGGTCGGTCCATGAAACGAAATACGAGAAAATCAAAATTACTAGATCACGTTCGATTTAGGGGAGTGGGGGGCACATTTGACACTTTTTCGCATTTTCCATCCTACAAGGTTGAAAGAACGAGAGGTCTTGAATTTCTTTCTTCTATCGTTAACTACGGTATTTTTGCTACCCACATACATCTCGTTCCTTTTTCAATCTGCTTGCCAAGTATTTTTTTTTGTAAATTTTCAAAATGCTTAGGAAGTGACAATTGTGCCCCACCGGTGGGGCACAATTGGCATGAGAAAGGGGCACTTTTGACAGTTCACAGAAAGTACCATAATTCTAAACTAATCTTACCAAAAAACCATGGAAAGTCCGGCAAATCATTATCTGGCAATAATGTTGAGTCAGACAGAACAACTATAGACCCTGCAGCCTGTAACAATCAACACTACCAACACAATTTCAATTAGATGAGTACCCACTCTTCTTTCTCAAAGGAACACCAAGTTTTATGGATGTAGGAATTGAAGTAACAAAAAATAATGATCAAAACAAGGATGTTTATTGAAAATCGTCAGGTCGAGTACCTAGGTATTCAAAATCCTACATCAACATAGCATTGACAAACTTCATAGGTATATAAAAATATATGTCAAAATATAATATATTTTGACATATATTTTTATATACCTATGAAGTTTGTCATATTATGACATATTATGTCAAATGTTCCCCTAGCAAAACTGTCAAAACTACCCCGAGGGTAGCTACTACAGTAAAACCCAAGCCAACCTCAAACGATGAATTGTTTTGAAGAATCCAAGGAAAACACTTGCATGGAGACATATACGACTAACAAACTGGATGAGCTACATTTGAAAAAAAACTGAATCCACTCGGTAATCAACGAAAATCAAAATGAAAAAAAAACTTACTTTTGAGGGGTCCAAACACTCAAACCACCATGAGCCGACTAGATGATTTGTAACCTGCACGGTTTTCACCTGGAATGGTTCTTCTTCTTCTTCACAATACAAAAACACGAAATCGCGGTAAAATTCAAATCTTGTGTGACAAACAGCCATTGTCAAATGTGCCCCTATGTCAAATGTGCCCCCCACTCCCCTACTGTGGAATGAGATAAGAAGTATAGGGATCATGAGAACCAAGGCCGCTCACCTTTTAGTGTCGGATTATACGCATGTTGACATTTTCTGATTGCCCAATCACTCCCCACCCCTCATCCTTACTCCCTTTAGTTATTCTTATCTTGGTTGCAAAATCTTCCCTAGCTACAATAGTTAACTCTGAACGTCACCCAGGCCCAGGAAGGATGAGGTTTTCTGATGTCTACTACCTATGGCCTTCCTTGCGTTAGGAAGGTTGCCATGGTATTGTGATGAACCCTGTCTGAATCAATGTAGGTTTTGGGCGAGAGTGAGTGACCCTGAAGTACTACCTAATACCTTATACTTTCGTCCTGTCGAATGTAAATACTTATAAGGTCAATCATTATAACTCTACCACACTAGAAAGAATCCTCATGTCAGGATGGTGTATGTTGGTGACAAAAATATATTTACGTACTGTATTGTTGCAAAATTGTGATTTTCCTATACTGCTTGGTGCTCACACTCCTCGTGGTGTAAAGTTCTTCTAACTGCTCTGATATTATTCTAGCCATAATACTAAGGGAACCCAGTGGAATCATCCAAGAACTAGGAAAAGGAAGAAAGTCTCTGGAGGTAAGGTTTCATATTTAACCATTGAATTGTTTATTTCAAAAAGCTATTATTTTATTTTGTTATAACAAATCCGTAAAAGACTATCACATCTTCCCTGTATTCAAAGCAAGAAGGAGCTATCATTTGCTGGTTTTCTGTTATCTATGCATGGAAGTAGTATCTATGCAACCAAAACTTGTACAATAAATAATAAACCAGAATTTAAAGCTATTTTCCTCTGACCGAAACTTGGAGAAGATTTCGAAAATTTCTAAATTGAGTAATTTCGTTTTTCTCTCTTTTACTGTCTTCAGCATTTTTCCTCCATTACAAACATAAGTTACCTAGTTACTACGATTATCTGTTCTAATGGATACCGTTTATTATCAAGAAATATTCCATGTTTTAAACGTTGGAACTAATTTTTCTAGAACTTCCTTTTGGATGGGAGAGGATAGTGGACGAAAACGGAAAAATTATGTTCGCAGACCACAAACATAAAACGGTCACTTACACAGACCCAAGACTGGCGTTCGCTACGGAAGAAAAAGAACACCCCACAGATATCAGACAGAGGTAAATAAGAGTACACTTATATGTAAGGAAAACCAACTTTTTATGAGGTATTAGGTGTATCTTCCGTCATAAGTTCGAAATCCATTTTTCTCTTTGATGAGGAATCCACCAAAGAGGGAAACCAACGACCACCATCCTATCTGAATCCTTTCTGTAATACTAACAAACAAGTGGCATCATTATGCCGACAATTGAACTTTTTAATTGGCCTTTCTTTAATTAGATTTTGTTCGAATTCAGTATCGTGCATAAGTAACACTTCCCGGGAAATGGTTTGGTTGAGCTGTAGTAGTTACATAGCATGAGGTTTGTTTGAACACCATAGGATTTCATATTGGATACCTTACTGTTTCCTTAGACCGTTTTCTTGCCTTTTTACCTTCCAAATCGAAGGTACAACAACATTCTAGGAAACCTAATTGTACAGGAAAAAGGCTGATGAAATTGAATGTAATTAATTAACATTTCCACTGTGAACTCCTTTTGTCAAGTACCTACCACTCAACGAAACCGTTGAAAATAATTTATAACAATATCTCTTATTTAACAAAGTAGTTGAACAAAATAATTTTGTTATAATTATAATAATTATTATTACCATTATTATGACCATTTCTAAAACCAGAAAATTTTAAACTTTTAGAATCTAATGAAATAAGGGGACAGAAATCTGTTGAAAATTATTTGTGGAATTTTAACTAGTTGATTGTTGTCTCAAAATTCATGATAAGACGGTGGATTAGGGTTGGAGATTGCTCCAATTCAAAACGCATTTTTCAGAATTCAAAAGGCTTTGATTTGTTTTCAAATGTTCAAATTTGTATTCGTTTTGAGACTGAACTACTCCAACCGTACATCATTTAGTTTTGGGATTGATTTCTAGGTCATGTCATTACCGATAAAAACGGAGTTGAGTAGAATGATGTCTATTTCCACGAAAATAATGAGTTACAAGTTAAATCGATTTCGACGGTTAGGTCATCATCAGTAACAAACAATAACTAAGCTATTGTTTGTGTATAAGTTATTGTTTGTTACTGATGATGACCTAACCGTCGAAATCGATTTAACTTGTAACTCATTATTTTCGTGGAAATAGACATCATTCTACTCAACTCCGTTTTTATTAAAATGGTTTTCCACAATCTCATCGCGAGTGATTTTATTCGTATCATTACCGATATTTACCAAGGTTATCCCTCCTGATGAATACCATTGTTTTCAACCTTTTTTTTTTTGTGTGTGATGGTAGATTCGATGGATCTAGCACAGCTTTACAAGTACTTCACGGGAGGGATCTCAGTGGCAAAGTGGCAATAGTAACTGGAGCAAATTGTGGTAAGAAAATGTATTTGGATACCGTACTTGTCTATGTAATGGAACCAAATTTGAAACTTTCATGGATAGAAATGATTATGAGACTGAAGCTATGAATGGTAGGCTTTCGCTTAGTTTCCCTCTTCAGTTTCCAATTTTTTGGAAAATAATACTTAGAACGTTGGCATTTTTTTTAAAAAAGATTTGGCATGTTTAGCAGTAAAATGCAATCGGGTTGGGAATCCCACTAGCGCAGTCTCCAATTCTTGCCTAAGGCGTCTGTTCTTAAGGGAATGCACAGTAATTCATTCACATTCTGTTTCAGGAATTGGATTTGAAACCGCTCGAAGCCTTGCTCTTCACGGGTGCCATGTAGTTCTCGCATGCAGGAACTCAGCTGCAGCTGAAGATGCTCTCATGAAAATCTCAAAGGAGCGGCCAGACGCCAAAATAGAGTTCATGGAACTCATTCTTGACAAGCTGGATAGTGTCAAGTCCTTTGCACAGGAGTTTTCTAATAAATTCGAGTAAGTTGGTTGTGTTTCCAGTGCCTATCATTCACGATCACAAAAATTTTCATACGATGCTCCCAGACTGTATGTCACGTATGGAGCCACATTTTTGGTTTAAACTATCTCAGTTCTGGTTAACTAGACCATTCCTTTCATGCTCAATGATTTTGCTTATAATATAGGCAAAGATAAGATATTATCTGGGTCATTTTCTGGAAATCGTGAAATCCGACCACCTTTTCAGGTAAATTACTGCATGGCTTCACACAAATAATTTAAAAAACGCGATAGATTTATTTTATGTGAGACTAAGTCAGTCATTATGTCACTTCCATCACAACTTCATTTTGCCTCGTCACGAAGTGAGTATAGGAGAGGAGGTGTGCTCACGGTCGATGGCTGGGAAGGGGCGTGACGTCACAAGAGTCCCCCAGTGCGCCTTTCTCCCTTTGCCTTACAGTTTTTTCCGCTTCAACCAGCAAGTTGTGAAGGAATTTTGGGAAAATTCACTTATATTCTTTTCTGGGCAAAGTTATTACCTACCTAATACATGGACGGGTTTTGATGGAATTTTCAACTTTTGTGCCTTGGAGCTTTCTAAATCATTTTCATTCCTTGCCTGTTGGTCAATTTCTTTTTTGTATTTCTTCCTTAGAAATTTTTGTTGGAAATTTTCAGTTTTTGTGCAATTTTATCTTCAGTGCGGTTCGAATCTTTAAATCCTTCAAATTCAAATTTTCACTCGAGTTTGATGTACCTATCAGTATTTTCAATAATTCTTGCCTGTTTGTGGTCAATTTTTCAATAGGCAAATCTTCAAAATTATCTGATTTTTACAAATTTTTAGGATTTAGCCATTGAAAGTTTTGTTTATTAACATTTTCTCTCAAATTGAATAATCGTTTTAGAAGTTAAATTGTTAATAAATTGTTGTCCCGGACAAAACTAGGAAATTATGGACTGGTTTAGATGGGAATTAATAATTTCACTCAGAGGTTTTTTTAATTCATTCCTTGCCTGTTTGTGGTCAATCCCTCGTTCTGTAGAATAAGTACTTAATTCGTCTAAATTTTACAAATTTGTCTGAATTGCTGAAAGTTGCGTTCAACCTCGGATACCCAAATGTTAACAGAACAAACGGTATAATATGCCGCGTATTCATAAACAGTGTTAGCCTGGGCGAAGTACCAGAGATAGAGCTGGTGGTGAGGTGGTCGGGACACTGGTGACGTCACGTTTCCGCCTCCCGGTAGCGTGAGCACACCTTCTCTTCTCACCTTGGTCTCATCACTACTTCATAGCCCTGAAATTGAAGCCAATTTTTAAGAAGTAGTGACAAACTTCAAGTTTTGCCTATGAGTTCCCTACCATATCAATGTTGAAAAAATTATCTTAATCTTCCATTATCCATTGTCTGTCACGTGATTCAAAAGTAATACATACAAAAATAAATCATAAACTTGCCAGAGAAACAGTTGTGAAGTAGTGACTCGAATAAAAAGTAGCGCTGGTTTACCTTACAATATCACTCATTCAGCCGCTAATGGTTCGATGGGGAAACTGGTACTACACGTCCCCTGATGCTGATGGTTAAAAAACCGCGGCAAGTCCCTTCCAGGAGGCGGAAGATTTGAATATTTCTCAAATAAACTGATGGTGTTAAGGAATGGCAGAAATTCTCGAGACATGTTGCACACAGTTTTGAAACTACAGAACATAAAATAAGAGTGTCTTTCAAAATCAAGATTTTTGGATTTAAGCTGGAAAACTATCACACAGCAATTACCGAGCAGGGTGGAGGCTTCAACATCATAGTGATGATCAACGCAACAACACTATGGAGAGAAACAGGGAAACAGATTCCTTTTGCCAGTTGACGTCACTGTTGTTGTCTGGCTCTCCCGCCGAAACAAGTGAGAACGGCATACGGTTTAGCCATATGGAAATACGGCTAAACTGAATGGAATTTCGTACTGAATACTGGTACTGAATCGGATCCAAGTTAGCTAAATTTGAATCCGAGGTAAAAAATACGAAATTCCGACCTATGCAACTAACTCATCGAAGAATAGTGCAACGTATGGGCTCCACGGGAAGTTGCAGTTGGCAAGTTCAAAGATAATTTAAGTTTTTGTGTTATAATATTATATCTACGGGGTCAAAAGGTAGTCTAAAAGTTGCAATAGATAAAAACCTCCAATTAAACAAGAAAAAGTTCAAAAATACGGTTGTTTACAGGTGCAAACACTTGGGACAACCGATTCCACGTTTTCCTGAGAATGACCCATCTACTAAATTCCAGAGAATATATCTGTATTTTCAGCAAATGCTTCATTATTTTGGAACTTATGAGAAACTGAGCGCTATGCTAGGTAGGTAGGTGTCTGTCGCTAAGTGCTTTCCAAAGGAAAGGATTTCCTGATAGAGCTGAATGTGAAGGATCTCAGAAAGCGGTTTGACGAAACATATAGTTTTAGAAAATGTAGTATATTCGATATAGATTTGTCTAGACATGTGGCAGTATTACGAGACAGTGTATGCGTCTATCACGGAGACAGCAAAGTCCATTCCATATAATTTAAGAGTTCTTATCTATTAATTTTTGATGATTCTAGTGCCTTTCTTGTACTGATCTCTATCACACAATATGATCTAAACATATCACAAGATCATAATCTGTGAATGTCTGTCACCTAGAATTTATACCTACCTATCCAATATAGGTACTCGTAATTCACGAATGTATTCAACTGATATTTCGTCTAATGAACCTGTGTTATTCTAGCTCATGTGCTCATTATAGTAGCATAGAGGAAGGCGTGAGGACCTGTACAGGAATGGAAGGAGCGCGCTTGTCCCTCTGGGGACAATATTTCAGATATTATCAATATCACTGTTATTATGAGGAAATACAGACATTCATAGTACCTATTTACCTAGCTCAATATGAAGCATTACTATTCACAAAGTTTCAATGGATCATCCCCTAATCCCAGAAATGCCATTTTTTTCGCAGCATAGAAAACATGCTGCAAATTATTACACAACGGTTTATTCCATTCCATACACGCCTTTTCGATTTATAGTACTGTAGTATCTTCACATAATTTCGAATTTACAGAAGTAAATGAGGAAATTATGAATGAGGCGAACAACAGTTTCTGAGATGAATGGTTTATTTTGTAAAAGGTTACATCGAAGGTGGAAGGATGTATTGGTGTAATCAAGCTACTCATTGAAAATATACGTAGTAACCATGGGATACCCAAAGTTGTGGTGCCTTCGATTGATTTGATTCTTGATTGTTAAAGAAGCACAAGTGGGTGAAATGAAATTCTATTTGAATAAACGAAAAAAGATCGCATTGTATCAGTTGAAATTTGCCTCACTCATGATTTCTAAATTATCAACATAAAGATACTTAATTCGTTATTAACAGAAAGTTGTAACATTACCCACTTATCTCAACCTCTAGTGTTTCCTTCATAATACCTTTCTATTCTCAAAATCAAATTACACAGCATCTCCCTGGGCTTCCTGTCTTGTATTCTTGTTATTATGTTGTTATCTTGTTCCTGACTGAATGTTTGATGTACTGCACTCATTCATTATTTTTGGTTTATTATTTTCAATAATGAACCTTTGGAAACGACCAAGAAAAAAAAATTTTAACACCCCCTCAAAATTTGATGGTTTACGTTTCAAGGTACGTAGAATCCAAAAATCGAATAAAAATTAGGCCGTCCGTCCGCCGTACGCCGTACGCGGCACTTTTGCCACTTAGCATTGACCGATTTTGATGAAATTTGGTATGTAGGCTCCATTTGGGGTCTAGTTGTGCCCCGAAGCTTTTGGTTGATGTAAGTCACTTCCAAGGGTTCCAAAATCAATTTTGAAATTTTGAAAACGCCCTAACTCAAAAAATTTAGATATAAAGGTATTGTTTTTCCTTCAATTTAAGATTCTATAGAATTTTTAAAATTTTTTGAGACCACGCGGAGCTCTGTAGGACAAACCGTTCGCTCCCTACGAAAATTTAAGGGTTTATATTGAAATATATATATGTATATAAATCAAAACACGAGTGTGAATCGCAAAAGAGGCCTAATCTCCGTTCAAATTAGAGCTGACCGAAATGCGATCGATGGTTGGTGATTTTGATTTTTTTTTTCTTCTTCATATTGGATGATTGGTTATTTTGTAGACGAGTGATCTATATAGAAAAATAATAAACCATTGTGTAATAATTTGCAGTGTTTTTCTGTTCCTCAGGAAACTGGACATCCTCGTGTTGAACGCTGGCGTGTTTGCTGTTCCATATAGCACTACAGTTGATGGATATGAACTTCTTTTCCAAGTAAACCACTTGTCTCAAGCTTTCCTCACACTTCTTCTCGAAGATAAGCTGACTAGAGGTGTCCCGTCCAGAGTTGTATTTGTGTCCTCCGAGTCTCACAGGTAAGTTGAACTCCTAGATGGGTGATTGCTTAGCTCAAGGGGGTCTCAGTCGGTTGCCGTTCGTTCCTCGTTCCAGGTCAGTATTTAGCGGAATTGAAGGGGTAAAAACTTAAAAATGTGTACCTAAATTTGAAGTTATAAAGGATTTTAGAAATTAATTGGTGCACGGCCCTAGGCAGAGTACTGGAGACAAGTTAACAGAGGAGAAAGCTAATGTTAAAATGGTGTGCAAGCATTTTTGAGACTGCCTCAGATGCGCCATCTACTTTCAGCTGAGGAACTACTAAGGAAACTGAAGTGGTGGGGGGAGGCCACATTCTCTTCATCCTGTTTTTTTTAAAGACCAGAAATTGATAACTTTTCGTTTCATCGTCATTTTGATTTGCAAAAATTACTTTGAAAATCCAATCGAGGCGAAAAGTATTTTCCAAGTTACCCTCACAATTGTTGTTGTCCTAACTGCCAGTAGTTCAAATGTTCAATCGACAACTGCCACCCATAGAAAAGTTTGAAACCCAGTGTATTATTGAAAATTGATCGATTTTGCTTCCTCACTACCGAAGGTAGGGAAGCTTTGTATTCGTGAAAAAGTGAAAAAAAAAAAATGTCCTCCAAAATCAAAATTTCCACTTGCTTTTTGCGTTTTAGAGCTTCCCGAACAATTTTGGTTCCGTGTCTGTCTGTCTGTCGGTCTGTCTGTGGTCAATCCTTGTCCCGGGCAAAACTATACTAACCTGTGGTCCGATTTTGATGACATTTTCAGGGATTGTGCGGGTTAGGTCCTAGACGGTCCCCTATCAATTTCAGCACCTTCGGACCAATAGGAGCGAGTGCGCATGCGCAAACGTGAATTTCCTGGAATCTCGGTTTCTCGGTTTCTCGGTTTCTAATGAACCGATTTTGCTAAAATTTGGAGGTTAGTTAGGGACTAACTTCTAAGAGACACCCTATAAGTTTCAATCAAATTGGTCAAGCAATAGCCGCTGCGCATGCGCGAACTTTAAATTTATTGTTACAACCAAAACTCAGCAACTATTCAACCAATTTCGATGAAATTTTCAGGGATTGTGTGGGTGGATCCTAGACGGTGGACCGCTAAATAAAATTCTACGTTGAAAATACAAATATCATACTACTCGTGCCAACGTCATTTTTCGCCAACTGATTCTATACGTCCATGTTACAATGAGTGAGGAAGCTATACTGCCCACCCAACTTGGCAGACGTTTTTCATAGATATCGAGATTATAACTAAATTTTATCAAATTAATTACTGAGATGCGACTGGTAACGCCCCAAGGAGAAATATATTTGTTAAACAAGGTGACTTGTTGCGATGAGGTTGGTAACAAGCAATCATGAACGCAATCTGTTGCACTCATCTGAAACTACGTCCTGGAGCTCCTCCAATCAGAACGCTTCTAGGGCTCCCAGATTCAGCTTTCAGCCCAGTGCCCTAGGGAATTGAAAAACTCAAATATTGCCGCTGGAATCATCAAAATCGAACAATAATTGCCAGAGAAAAATGGGAAAAACCGTTGATTCAGTTATGTTTTTCCTATAAAATGTAGCTTAATTTGAAATTTTCAAGGATTTTAGAAATTCATTGGTGCGAGGGCCTTGGGAATTGAAAAACTGAAAGATTGCCGCTGGAATCATCAAAGTCGAACAATAGTGAGGAATTTCACCATGTCGGAATTTCCTATTTTTTACTCCAAAATTGGATTCAGCACCTCGAAAAACCACCCACGGCAAACTTTCAGCCCGTTCTTCCTAATTTACGAATAATCAAAACAGTGTAGAAAATATGAACGTTTGAAAAACCGGGAGGATGACGTCATTCTGGAATAGTTCATTTATGGCTGCTTGAAGCGCTGAGATCGTGAAATCTATAGTCCTCAGATGCAACATTTCACAAAACCAGTAAAGATCGAAATCTTAAAACTGAAGAAAAAAATAGAAAAAGCAAGATAGGGAAAATTAGGTTTCCCCTGGTTTTTGTTTGATAACTTTCCTCTTAGATAACACAATTTCGTCGTACCATCAGGCAACACTGGGAGGAGACGGCGATCCGTACAGCCAATCAGCGAGCGTTCCCGCTTCACGTTGAAGAGGCCCGTTTTCCGGGTTATTTTGTGAAATAATAAATTTTGATTGTCTCCCGAAAATAACAGGAGACTTATTTTCCAAAATCAACCCGATTTTCATCTATCCCACACCATTAAATATTCAGGAAAAATGCAAACAGAATTCGGTGTAATTCCTCATTGTCAGAGAAATATGGGAAACCCCGTTTATTCAGTAGTTTTCCCCATTTTTAGGACGTCCCACAGTAAGACTCGGGCGTCCTTATGCGATCGATCTGGGGTGAAGTTGGACAACACTCAACAGAAAAAAAAAATAACCACACAGTAATCCGTTTTAGACCATTCTGAATCCAAATCCACGAAAAAAACCATAGGTGTATGTCTCTGTGTGTGTGTGTGTGTGTGTGTATGTGTGTATGTGTGTGTGTAACAAAATCTTGTGTACTTTGCACAGGCCTTAGTTCTCAATCGATTTTCCTGGTTCTTTTTTTGTTCGTCGCGGAAAACTATCTAGTTGTGCACTACGTCGCCGGAATTTCGAATTTTGCCTTTTAAGGGGAGGAAAGGGGGGGTTAATGCTCGAAAAACGTGCGTTTTTGGGCATAATCTTGTGTACTCTGCCCAGGCCTTAGTTCTCAAACGATTTTCCTGGTTCTTTTTTCGTTTGACGCGGAATACTATCTAGTTGTGCACTACGGCGCCGGAATTTCGGATTTTGCTTTTAAGAGGGGGAAAGGGGGGGTTAATGCTTAAAAAACGTGCGTTTGCGTGCATAATCTTGTAAACTCTGCTCAGGCCTCAATTTCCAACCGATTTGCGTGTTCCTTTTTTTGTTTGACTCAAATAACTTCCGAGTTGTACATGATTTTACCAGAGTACCAAAATTCGCAAGGGGAGGGGGTGAGTGGGGGGATAATATTCACAAAATATCCGATTTTTCAATATTTCGGATCCTTTACTGTTTACTAATTGTACCCAAGCTTTGAAATTGAGGAAAAATTCTCATTATACCTCCGGATTTTTATGAATTATTCTCTGTACCACCATAGAACTAATAGTGGTGCCAAGATGGTGCCAGGACATGGTGACATGATGCCACAAACCGCTTATTTCGTGATTTTTTTTTGTGTTTCACCTTGAATACGGATGTGAACTTCGACGGACTGCCTACCAAAACTAACAGATGAAAGTTCAATGTTACGACGTATTTCCGCTTTGGTCCAGACTGGTACCATTGGTGGTGGTGGCGATGGGGGGGGGGGGGGGGGGGGGGGTGAACTCGAATTCGCATGTTGGGTATCGTAGATCATGGATTTTAAAATGCTCTTCAGATTCGAGGCTCGCATGCCGCTAGAAATGTTATGGTGGATTATGGTGAGGGGGGGGGGGGTCACTATTTCTTGCCTAAAGTAATAAATAAATTACATCGAGTGAAACAGTTTTATCACTTAACAACTGGTTAAACTGATCTAATGCTTATCCAATGGGACGTCCCCTGGAATGCATGCATTACTAAACAATATGTTTCTCTGGCAATTATAGTTTGATTTTGATGATTCCGGCGTCAATATTTCAGTTTTTCAATTCCCTAGGGCCTTGCGCTAATGAATTTCTAAACTCCAAATCCAAAATTTCAAGTTTAGGTACAATTTTTCAAGTTTTTGCCCCTTCAATTTCGTGAAATACTGACCCGGAACGAGGAATGAACGGCGACCGACTGAGACCAGACCCCAGACAGATTATTAATGTACCATTTACTAATGTGTTAGAGACATCTTACAAAACTCGTTTTGAAAACCTATAAAATTCGTTTTTAACCTAATTTTTGATTACTTCGCCCGAGTATCAAAATTTGCCTGGAGAGGGGGTCAGTGGGGGAATATATTCAGAGAATACCCGATTTTTAAATATTTCTTTTCTTATTAAGACTTATTCATGGAACCCAGGCTTTGAGATTCAGGAAACATAATCAGTTTACTTTTGGATTTTATTAAGATATTCTTTGTGCCGCTGTAGACCGAATGAGTGGTGTCATGACGCCAGAAACCACGTAATATATGGGTTTTTAGGTGTTATATTTTGAATGCAAATGTGAGCTTCGACGAACAGTTTACCAAAATGAACAGATGAAAATCCAATGTTTTTACCGCTATGGTGCAATGGGTATAATAGTAGATCATGGATTTTGGAATGGTGTTCAAATTTGGGGCTCTAATGTCACTAGAAGTGTTGTGGTGGTAGGGGTGAGGGGTACCTTTTGTATGAAAAGGTACATGTTGAGTACTCATCATGCCGAAAATGATATGTTATTTTCTCAGCCTACTAACTAAAGTACATTGGATGAAACTGTTTTGTGCAGTAGAAAGTTTAATAAAAATGTTTAATCGTTTAGCGGTTGATATTGAAAGAACTCCTCCTTGTCCAAAGGGACGTCCCCTCGGATGCATGCATTACTTAACGATTCGTTTTCCTTTCGAGTAAATTCTAAATTTAGCTATAAAATTGACCAATTCTCTAAATTCACTATTTACACGTAGTCAGAAATGGATATCTCAACACTGACCGACATTCCTACTACACAAATTCTCTTCTTTTCACGAAGTTCTAAAGTGGAAAATCGAAGCTCTAAGTCTTACTTTTCTTTATGATCGTCATTTCTACTGCACAAAAGCTCAAGTTATCTTTTTTTACTTGTTCTACATTTGAAAATCATTGGTACAAGCCTTACTTTCTGGCACACCGGAATTATCTATTAAGCAGTAATCATTGTAATGCACTTACTTATCTGCCAAGAAACCCATAAAAAAGATACGGATGGGGTGTCTCGTTTTTGATTGCCTTCCAACCACATTTTTCATGTCTTGCCATTCATAAAGTTACTTGCCTACATCATCGTTGATGATACTCATATTTTCACAGGTACTCAAGTTTGACTTCAGCGAATTTCAATCAAGAAATAATTTCCCCCAAAGTTGCGAGTGCGTACTGGAGTATGATGGCTTACAATCATTCCAAACTGCTGAATGTCGTGTTTGCTGGCAAATTGTCGGAGAAATGGGCAGCTAAGGGAATCGCCGTGTTCTCCCTTCATCCGGGGAATATGATATACACCGACATTTCCAGATATTGGTGGTTTTATCGAGTTCTTTTCGCTGTAGTACGACCCTTCACGAAGTCCTTGGTAATCAATTGTACATACCACTGCAGATCTACTTATCATTCTATTTATGCTTCAGGTATACTTTTTTTTGAGTGTGTACTAATAGGTACTTCAATTTAAGTTCAAATGCGTATTCAAAACTGATGAAATTCAAGTAACTTTTTCTTAGATTGCCTACAATGTTGAAGAAACGAGCTTTTCTTCCTGATACTTTCTTTCCATCTGACGACCTCTTCTAATTTTTACACTTTCATTGTTCAACGATTGAATATCTACTAAGTACCTACCTATATTATAATTATAGAGTTATTAAATAACGTATATAAAGTTAAAGTATTAATATAATTGATTTCGACTTCACAGCAACAGGGCGCAAGCACTACTATATACTGCGCCACTGCTCCTGAACTCGACTCCATCACTGGTTTGTATTTCAATAATTGCTTCCGAACCGAGCCCAGCAAAGCTGCACAAGATCCAATATTGGGGAATAAAGTGTGGAATACGACGAAAGAAATGATTCTGAGAACAGGACACTCAGTCGATATGTAAGTTGTTCTAATAAATTTGTTACACTATGTGTTCATATTAAGCCACAGTGCAATTTTTGTATGTACCTAATAAAATGCTGTAATATGTTCAGGTTATTTTAGTGCTCATCATCGCTACCATCTTAACACTTTTACCATTCCAATTTTGAAGTTACCAATTCCATAAATACATTCATATACAAAATTTATACTCTTGTCCTCTCTGTCAAGGTACATAACTTACCTTTCTTACCTACCTACATACCTATTTTTACCGGATTAAACCTCCCTTATTGACTTTCCCATAAATAATTTAAACTGTTCCAGTTATTATTGTCAAAGGTTGTAGAACTAGTAAAAGTACTTATCAGAAGATATTGATATTTTTTAAAACTATAGCGGTACCTACATAGGTTGTCTTCAGATGAAAACAATGGAGCTAGTTTCTGTTTGGAGTTGTTTCTGTAGGAAAAACATTGACTTCGCCCGGCATGAGGGTTCAAACAGGGAACAGGCGTCAACGGTATAATTGATCTCAGTAAAGTAGTAGAATTTCCCTCTCGTTCCCTAGGAAACTGTGAGTTTATAGAGAATGTTAACAGAGCTCACATGAGAGCGCTCAGTCGGGAAAACTTTGGCTATTCCACCCCTCGTCGCTTGTAGCGCAACTAGATGATGCGCATTCCCTACATAATGGGAGATAAGTAGAATAGTAGATAGGTGGGTCCCCAACAATTGCCTCATGATGTGCAGTTGTCTCTTTTAGTGTTAATCTGTTTTGATCCTACTTACCTACACCTAACTGGGTAACCTTACGTAACTGACAAGGACAAGGGTTAGAATATACGACTCAAGCCGAACAAAGTCTCCTAGCTTTTTGCTTCCGAGTTTACCAAGGTAGCGGAAGCATTATTTTCAATTTTCAAGGTTTGAAAACAATGCTTCACACACAAAATAGTTTTGGTTTCGTGTGTGTCTGTCATGATCCTGTGTGAAAATCATTGCTCCCGGATAGATAGTAGCCGCTGTGCGACGTGAATTCCTCGTAACATCCATAACTTTTACATTTTCCTTCCGAATTTTGATGACATTTTCAGGGATTGTATAGGTTTCCTGTAGATGGTGCTCTATCACGGTTGTGCAAGGTACTTGGGTATTAATGTTTTGAGATTAACGGCAAACTTCGAGAATGAACACCTTCAATCGGTAACCTGAAGCTGATAAAGAGGGAAATTTGGATTATAATCAATTTGCTTCTCGAGCCCGGAAAACTTGTCTAAAGGAAATAAAATGCTGCCTACCGATACCTACGATAGTATTCAGTCGTATGATGACTTGGGCCGAAGATACTCGAGGATTCACATTCACGAAGAAATGGGCTTGGATGGTAGTAGGTAATTTAGCTGAACTTCTTCAGGGATAAAATTAATTAATTTTAATTTAGCGAGACAAGACGACATATTCTCAATGGCGATCATAAACATGATTAATGGAAGACAAAGGGGCTCGAACTTCTAATAATTGAGGGAAAATAATGAAACCCTTCTGATTGGTTTTGCAGCCAAACTTCGGCAACATTAAAAAGTGAAGGGAGAAGGTAGTTTCAAAAGTTTCACAGTATATTTGCGAAGAAAAGAGTTTGTAGAAGATTCTCAAGTAGGTAAGTAATAAGTATGTTTGTGTCTACTAATGGGCACGGCAGAGTACAATCATTGCGTACCAACCTATCTGAATACGTTGGAATTATTATTATTTTATCCTTATAAAGTGATTTGCGGTCATGAGTTATGAGGTAGGTCCTTTTTTCTTAAATATGTTTATTTACGAGGTGGATAACTATAAGTAGGCAGCTGAGTAAAACTAATCCGATTTGGAGAAAGTAATCTATCTGTTAAAACATCGAGAACAATAATTTCATTGATTAGTTATAGTCAGAAAACGCTGCAATTTTTTACACAATGGTTTATTATTTTTTTATAGATCACGCGTCTGCAAAGCCACCAACCATCCAACTTGAAGAAAAACATCGATCGTATTTCGGTCAGCTATAATTTCAACGGAGATTAAGCCTCTTTTGCGATTCACACTCGTGTTTCTGATTTATCGTACGTCACAACCTTAAATTCTCGTAGCGAGCGAACGGTTTGTCCTACAGAGCTCCGGTGGTCTCAAAAATTCTAAAAATTCCATAGAATCTTAAATTGAAGGAAAAACAATACTTTTGTTTCAAAATTTTTTGAGTTACGGCGTTTTTAAAATTTCAAAATTCACTTTTGAACCCTTAGAAGTGACCGACATCAACCAAAATCTTCGGGGCACAACTAGACCCCAAATGGAGCCTACATACCAAATTTCATCAAAATCGGTCAATGCTAAGTGGGGTAAGTGCCGCGTACGGCGGATGGACGGCTAAATTTTGGTTTATTATTTTCAATAATGAACCTTTGGAATCGACCAAGAAAAAAAATTTTAACACTGCCTCAAAATTTGATGGTTTACGTTTCAAGGTACGTAGAATCCAAAAATCGAATAAAAATTTGGCCGTCCATACGCCGTACGCGGCACTTTTGCCACTTAGCATTGACCGATTTTGATGAAATTTGGTATGTAGGCTCCATTTGGGGTCTAGTTGTGCCCCGAAGATTTTGGTTGATGTAGGTCACTTCTAAGGGTTCCAAAATCAAATTTGAAATTTTGAAAACGCCCTAACTCAAAAAATTTTGATATAAAGGTATTGTTTTTCCTTCAATTTAAGATTCTATGGAATTTTTAAATTTTTTTGAGACCACCCGGAACTCTGTAGGACAAACCGTTCGCTCACTACGAGAATTTAAAGTTTGGACGTACGATAAATCAGAAATACGAGATGTGAATCGCAAAAGAGGCCTAATCTCCGTTCAAATTGAAGCTGACCGAAATGCGATCGATGTTTTTCTTCATGTTGGAAGGTTGGTGGCTTTGCAGATGAGTGATCTATATAGAAAAATAAAACAATAAACCATTGTGTAATATCTTGCAGCATTTTTATTCGATTTGTGAATTCTACGTACCTTGAAACGTAAACCATCAAATTTTGAGGGGGTGTTAAAAAATGTTTTTTCTTGGTCGATTCCAAAGGTTCATTATTGAAAATAATAAACCAAAATCGATTGTGGAATAATCAATGGAATAATCAAACAGTCGTATGTTATAATCGCAATTCGGAAAAATAATCGTAGCAAGACAATCGATATTAAAGAAGAATCGGAGCAAGACAACTGATCTCTTGGAAAAATCGATACTAGCAAATATAATCGATTCTTGACTGGCCAAGAGGAAAGTGAAAGGCCGCCATTTACCCGCCGGCCACGTACGCTTCGCAGTCTGACTCGGAGTCCCTCGAAACAACTCCATAAAACCGATTCCACCTATTTTTCAGAAGATTTAAGCTATTCTACGAGATTTATTCACAATCCTACCATCACTAGTCGGTTGTACTTAACCACGGATACTTATCAATCTGCTGAAATACCTCGTTGTTCAACAGGAGAGAACTTTTTTAACAATCCAAACTCCAACTACCCTATTCAAACACGTAAAGAAGGAAGAAAATGAATTGGTAGGTTCTTGACTTCGATACGAGGCTTATAAGACGTCATTAATATCACATTCAATGCCTGCTTTCACAATTTTCGTCGATCAACTAATAGGTCCATTCTTGGACCAAAATTCGGCAAATTTGGGTCATTTCCGTCGATGGAAATATAATATAATTAAATCATTAGTTCTTGGAAGTGCCATGGATAGCAGCCATCAAATAAGTGAGTCAAAATTTCCGCAGATTTCTAAAAGAAGGGGTTTTGAAGTAGCAGAGATTCAGTTTTCCGTTCACCGTGGACGAAATTTGATTAAGAATTAGTTACTTACTGTTTCCGGCCTCCTCTCGTTGTCGTATACGAGAGGATACTTCAATACATAGAAGAGGATAATATCCTATTATTATTAATTATTATTCTATACATACGAGAGGATACTTCTATACATAGAAGAGGAACACACAAAGAGATACACACGGGACAGATACAAAAGAAACAGCTGAAATTCGACAAATTGAATTGGTACCTAACTATTTTTCTGGTGGAGATAAGTTATGAATAAATAATTAAGTAGTTCTTGCAAGTGAATTGATAACAAGCCATCAGCGTTTTAGTCTACATTTCCGCAACTTTGACCAATTTCAAACGGCCATTTTTAAAAGAAGGGATCAGTGACGGAGATCCATTTTTTCATTTTACTCACCGCGGAGGACATTTTTAGAATAGTCAGGAAGGACATTTTAGTCTAACAGGAAGGAAATACGCAGAAGAAGAAGAAGAAATACACAGGGGAGAGATGCGAAAGAAACAGCTGGGAGGTCGCTGCTGCTAGTCGCCTGTTCTGCCCGCAGCCCCTCAACTGCCATTCGTTTCCGGTACAGTTTTCGGGTTTTCCGTGTTTTATTCTTCACCTTTGTTCCAATATTTCGGTTATTGTTGCAACGGAAGGTTGGGAAACGAAAACTGAAAAAATTCGAGTGCTTACCGCCTTAGAGAAAAAATGGCTTTCGCAGCTAATTATTCACTACATATGATAACATTAATTTTATAATACAGTGCTTTTATGTGGAAATTTTAATTTGTTTGTTCACTGAGATGAAGAAAGGACTGAGGACTTCTCACGTGAACTTGAGGTTTGTGGTACCTGACTTATTCAATATTAACTGTTTACATTAACGTTTTTAGCAACTTTTATTGCAGGGTTGAACTCAGTTTCTTTTATAGTTTGGAGCCTTTTTATGGGACTAAGTTTTCTGTCGCGATTGGATAGGTACTTGAAGGTTTTTCAAGTCCGTGTTTTCGACAAAATGATGGTCGTCCACAAGAAACACTAATGCTAAGTCATTCATTCAGGCGAATCTATTTTCCCAACTTCTCTCATTTCTTAAACAAGTCAGGACACCCAAGTAGGTAGGTACCAGTCTAGCATAGCTTGATTGAACTGATCGAAATGAGAGTTAACAGGACGCTCTCGTTTGGATTCCTCCATGCAGATTATGGATACCGGTTAGATCATGTACCTAGTTGCATGCGGTTTCACTATAAAGATAGGTACCCTACCTACCTTGTATACCTATAGGTAGGTTGTAATGTGATGTCATTGACCGCCGTTGTCCCCTACCTTTTTATTCGTAAATCAATCTCATCATGAAATGTCTTGGACTTTTTGGCAATGTTGTGTTCACCATAAACATTTTATACGTTTTATCATCTTTTCTTCGAAAATATTCTCCATCAGCTCTCTGTTTCTTAATCCTCTTTCACGCGGCTCCTGTTTTGTTTTTCCTTCTAAGTTGTTGAAAATAAATTGTGTTTAAATTTTCAAAAAATCTCATTGTCGGTTTCCTACATAAGTAGGACCTTATCAAGTTGGTATACACTTTTAGTTCATGAACCCGTGTGCAGTAAATCTCTGGAGCGTGCGTTTCTGGATTTTCAATATCAATCATAATTACATTTCCAAACTGAAAATAATTTTTTTTGAGGACCCAACAATAAAGTCATACTTAAAGTAGTGGTAACAAGACATTACTTCCAATTTGCGATAAATTCAATGATATTCCTGAACAATTTTGGTTTTGTGTCTGTCTGTGAGTAAGCAAATTCTTGTAACGGGCGAAACTACGATTTTATTGTCCTATTTAGAAGGAATTTTGATTGTGGAGGTTGGAGAGTAGATATTCCCTCATCGAATCGACCCCTGATCGATAGCAGTCTCTGCGCATGCGCAAGCGTATAACATTTGTAAAAGCCATAACTAGTACATTTTCCATTCAAATTCCATGAAATTGTTAGGAATTATGCTAATTAGAGTCTGGATGGTCTCCCATAAAATACATTGTGATCGAACGATTGGTAGTTTCTTTCATAACGTATACATTTTTGAAGAAGAATTTGATGCAATTTACGGGGATTGTGCGAGTTGAGATATAGATGGTCCCCTATCAAATTCATTGTGATAGGATCATTGGTTGCCTCTGCACGTGCTCCAAGTTGAAACCCACAATAATATAATATATTATTATTATTATATAATATTATTATAACTTTCAAAGTTTTCATTAGGTGATATCAGTTTTCCCCCTCCCCCTTTGCACCCTTTTATCGTTGAGAGAATTTCGCTTTCTATTCAACGCGGTCACTAGTACTCCGCAATCTTATAGAGCTACCTGTGATATTTCAGCTTCGTGAAGCCACCAGGAGCGAACGGCAGCTAGGGAAAAATTCAACCTGGGATGGTCGTTTACTTTGCTAACTTCTACTTTTTATGTTTCGTTTCCGAGTTTACCAATGTAGCGGAAGCATCGTTTTTACTTTTCAAGGTTAAAAAAAATTTCTCCACTCTCATTTTACGTTTTAGGCCTTCCTGAACAATTTTGGTACCGTTTCTGTGTGTCTGTCATGAAATCCTTGTGACGGGCAAACCTATATGAAGTTATTGTCCGATTTTGATGACATTTTCAGGGATTGTGCGGGTTGGATGTAGATGATAGATCCCATCATAGATCCCCTATGAAAATCATCGCCTCCGGATTGATAGCAACTGCGCATGGGCAAACGTGAATTCCTTGAAACAGCCATAACTTCTAAATTTTCCATCCGATTTCAATATAATTTTGAGGAATTGTGCGGATTGTTGTGTAGATGGCCACCAGTGAAAACATCGACCTTCGGACTGATAGTAGCCACTGAGCTTGCGCAAACGTGAATTCCTTGTAACAGCCGTAACTTTTACATTTCTTATCCGATTTCAAACGGACTCAAACGATTAAAAACGCTCTAGCTCGTAACCTTATGATGTAATGGTATAGTTTTTTCTTTCATTTAAAATACTACCTATCGTTCAATTTTTGGAAACGAAAGAAACCACCAAGACGATCCACAATAGTTATCAAATACGCGTTTATCTTGAAATTAATCATGACACGTTGGCTCGACGAATACAGCCTTCAAAACACAAATTTCGTATAGAAGGCACCCATGTTTTGCGGTTTGGAAAGCTGAGTTCTTCGCGGAATTACCTGTACTTTCAAATGATTAAAAATTGTAAAATTTTCGAAATTTTATAATTTTACTCTTAAAGCTAATTTTTCCCCTCAAAATATGTTTGATACATTTTGCTTCTGCAATTGGCAAACTCTCTTTTCAATGGTATAATAAAATTAATTTTCCACTGTACGGAAGACACATTTTAGTGATATTAGGTTGAAAACACGGGAACAACATCATGAAAGTGAAATATCACGAAAATGGAGCGTTTAAATAAAACACTCTTTTTTAGGCTTGAGTAGTAGAATCTAACCCTTGTCTGTGTCACGTAAGGTTACCTTGTATACTGTGAAAGTTCTTGTTTTTCAAATTTGGTTAGTAACATACGAGTATACCTAGGAAATTGAAGGTAAGCAGATAAGGATATCAACATTTAATCACTTCTGTATAAGGAGCCAGGTCGGAGGTATGGAGGTTTATACAATTAATATTAGTATGTACAAAAACAACATTACATAATTCCTGAATCGTGCGGATATTCTACGCATTACTCAAGTATAGGATGTCCTTAATATGTTACCATTACATCCATGATACAGTCTCGGACGTTCAGCTGAAAAATCCGGCTGGTATTCGCGGGACATGCTTTCCCTGTGCCAGAGGTCTGTGCCTATCTACTATAGTGCGGTTGGCTTCATTCTGGCAAGCGGGGCAGTCAGCACAGCAGTAGCACAGGTTTTTTCTATAGCGCTCCAATTGTCCAGGGTAGTTATATCGGCTCTGTGTCCAATAAAAAACTTCAATGAATTCTTCGTTGATGTTGGCAGCACGACTGTTGTTCCATTTGTGTGGACGTACGACTTCCCGGGTGCGCTCAAAAATCACTACTGGCCGAGCAGTGCTGCAATAAAAATTTCAAGAGCAGGTAGAGTAAGACCGTGCAGGTCATTGCTGATTACTAAGGAGATGAATGGCTCTTGAACCATTTGCTGGATAGCCAGCGTCAACTGTATACTATAAGCAAGTTAGTTTAGTTTTCTTCCCCACCAGCACAGCTAATTCTTAAGTCTGTTTCCTGTTTTGGATAGTTCCCTTACAAACTGTTATGACGTTTCTCGGAAGTGCTACAGTCGCTGTAAATGATTTTTATTAAAATAATAATTGTCAATAATAGTAATTGTCAGTAGTAATTGTTGTGAAGTTCAATGGTTTTGAATTTTGTAACGTTTTCGAACTTGCTTGTTCTCTGAGTCAAAGTATTCGTGTACCTTGAGTCAACAATATTGTGATAGAACGATGTATTTGGGTGGTGATCCTTTTGAGAAGCTAGTAGTACATAATCAAAATGGTTTTGTCAGAAATGGCCTGGAAGTAAGTAAGGGAAAACACACTGAAGTTATTACTCAATGGTTGTTTGTTTTACTGTACAGATCTACACCCGTCTGCATAGATCGCGGCTTTTCTATACGTACTACCTAATAGCAAGAATCATCATTAATAACAATTAAAAACATATAACAAGAGGGTTGTTCAAGAGTTGTGGGTGCGTTCATTAATAAATTTGATTCTTGGTTGCTGAGTATGTACAAATGAGTACAATACGAAACGCTATTCAATGAAAAGAGCAATGATCGAATTTATCAGATGAGATTAGAACGGATACCTACCTATATTATGCCAATTTTCGTCAGTAACCAGTCTTTTGCACTTCACACACATGTTTCTGATTTATTGTAAGTGCAAACCTCTCATGGGTCTCTTGAATGGTTTATCTTACAGAGCTCTGGGTGGTCTCATTCGTAACTTTTTTCCGGGAGTTTTCGAGCTAGGGCGTTTTGAAAATTACATCCCCTATTTTCCACCCCTTAACAAAAAGCTTTGCGAAACTACTAGACCCCAAATGGAGTCGACATACCAAATTGCATCAAAATCGGTAGGTATGTGGGACCCCAAGGAAAGTTCCGCGCACTGCGCCTGACGGATTTTCAAAACGATTGTATGATTCAGACTCGATAGAAACCAACTTTAGTAACCAATTTTATAAGCCAATTCTTGTTACGAATTGTAGAGAACGTGGATAGGGAATTTCGCTTGGTTTGAAATACCATTATCTCAAAATACATTGGGAGTGAGAGCCTGAGTGAGTGCGATTGTTGAAAGTGATCTATACGCAAGGGACGTCCCGTGGAATGCAAGCATTACTTAACAATGTGTTTTCGTTTGACTTGGTTTTAATACCTTGAAACGTGAACTATATTCATTATTGAAAATATTGTAATGAAAATAATAAACCTAAACGCTCTCCGCTTGTCTAAAGTCCTGTTGTTACCAAGTTTGGGACAATCTTTGTTTTTATGGGCGCGTGTTCAGCATAAAATTTCGTTATAAATCGAGAGCTTTCCAACGAGTAACGGATAACGATTTTTGTAGGTTGAATCGACTGAGTAACATTCCCCTTGTTACGAGGTTTTGACATGAATTTTCCTTCGAACATTCTCTATTATTTTTATGAGCAGTCAATTCTCTTGTAAGGAGCGAAGGTGTGGGCAGACGCGTTGAATGTGGCTCCGGTAGAGATTAATAGCTATGGAATTGCGTGTGCTAATTGGATGGTGTCAAAACCCGCTATATTTGTCTTCACGAGAGTCATCCTCATCTAGCTAATGGTTTCATGGTGGAAAAGCATCTTTGACAAAAGGGATGAAAGAGTTAGGTTCTGCACAGCCTTGGAAAAAAGAGAGCGCACAATGGCTGATGCCAAACATTCGGAGATGGGTGGACAGAAAACATGGAGAAGTGAACTTCTTCCATTCACAGTCCTTCACAGGACATGGACTGTTTTATGCTTTCCTGCATAAAATGGGAAAGTTGTCTGCTCCAACGTGTATGCACTGTCCGAACAGAGAAGACTGCACACTACTTTCTTTGAAAGCACAAAATGGACGGCTGTTAGAAATCAGCTGCAAGTAGAACTGAAGTTGATGCCCCAAAGTTCTACACCAGAAGCTGTTGTTGGCTATATGCTGGAAAGTGAAAAGAATTGGAGCCTTGTAGCAGAATGCACGGAGAGCAGCCTGAAAAGGAAATATGCTTAGGGAGCATCTGGTCCGTCCCTTTACCTAGAACTGACGAAGCTCCCTAGAACTCAACCCGAAGTAATCTTTCAAACGTGGGGAAAATGGAGGTGGTTTTTTAAAAGTGGGTTTGAATTCCACATGACCTGAAGACGCGGTATGTTATGATATAAAACTCCACAGTGGATCTCAAAGATTTTCTCACGTGCCTGCTGAACTGTTTAATGACGGTTCGCATTGTAACTATAGCTATACCACCAATATCTAATCAGTGCAAAAAGGCATATTCATGTCAACATTCTATATCAATCATTCTGCTACCAATATTCTGGTGTTGGAGATAATAATTATATCAACTCATGAAGACACAGCATGTGCAATGTGCTTCACGCCACCTTCTCCATCGGAAAACACTAAATATTGTGCTAATTTTATCTGTTTCTTACTCATTATTTTTTTATTTTCATTCAAATAAATTATAATTGATAATTAACATAATCACCACAATCATCAATAACATAATCAGATGTTATAACTTTTTTCTTCAACTTCTTCCTTTTTAACTTTTTTATTTCATTTCATTTTACGATTCACTCAAATTTTGAATATTAGACATATGTAGGTTTATTTTAGGTAAAATTACTCACCTTGGCTTCCTGGATGGGGGTTTGACGGTTAGCTGTGACTGGCGATCGTTGTCCATCTTTTTGATGGTTTGAATTTCCGAGTTGCGGCGAGTAAGCGGAGGTGAAGAGGAGCCGTTGAGACGACTGTAACCTGCTGCTTTTCGCCACCATTTCTCTATGTTAACTGTCCAACTAGCTTCATGCTTCGCAAGTTGTAAATGCCGTTTTTGAGACAGCATTTTTGACTCGTAGATTCTAGTTAATCGCCAAGCTGGAACAGCCGCACAACTGAGCGGAATGTTCAAACTGGGTCTGAGAATCCTTACGATCACCTCTAACTGGCTTCAATGCCCTTATGTAAATAGGTGTTCCTTTTACCCAAGCGTTGAAAGAAAGACTGCTATTTGACGGATAACGGATCTAGTTATTCTTGCAAACCCTTTTCTCGAATCAAACAATACAAACAATGAGGTAACTAGGTTCTATAAAACTTTTTAAATTTCCACTTCTCTTTTTAGGTAGGTAAACTGAAAAGCTTTAAGTTTCTTGGCACCTTAGTTCATGAGGCACAATAATTTGTAGGCATGTTCCTACTGAATAAAAATCAAGTCCCAAGCGGAAAATCGGACATTTATGAGATATATACTTAGGCGCTAAGGCTCTGTAACGAAAGCGAAATTTTTTAAAATTTGCTCCAGATTTTAGCTGACTAAAATTACTATTTTCAGCTTCGAAACTTGGAAAGTTATTGACAACGAAAATAAATAGCTACAGTTAACCATATTTATATGTTTTCTACCTTGAGGCGATTTATAGTTGTATAAAAATCATTGTTCGCACAGATTCAAGTAAGTATTGATAATCCTATAGTAAGAATAGATTATTATGTGTATAAAGGGTCCATCCACGGTCCTAGCTTTACAATCCCTAAACAATTTCTTATATAAGAATTGGAAGAGCGACGTGGACATCAGGCTTAGCGGCGAGGAATTTACTTTTGCGCATGCGCATAAGCGGCTATAAATTCGAGGAGAAATGAAATTCTTAGGGGGTCATCTAGATAGTGATTCGCACGCAATCCCTAAAACAGTCAATAAAAAATTGTGCAAGATGTTCTAAAACTTGAAATGTTGGAGAACATTTTGATTTTGGAAGATCTACAAGTGGTCTTATGAACTCCTTTGAAGCGGTCGTATAAACATTGTTTGTAGGTACACTAATATCTGAAAACACAATTTTCTAATATTCAACTCCATTTTCTTAAAGGATCCGACTGGTCACCCAAGGTACAATCATCACTAACCCAAGTTTCATTCAAAATTGTAACCTGAGTGAAAATTTGAGGTCAAAATTTGTATTAAACTTAGTTCTCAGGGTGCATCTCAAAAATTTAAGAATAACATGAAACGTTTGAAAGGTTTCTAGGATGTTAAAATTGAGTTTGAAAATATATTGTTTAGTGATGCATACATTCCAGGGGACGTCCCATTGGATAAGCATTAGATCAGTTTAACCAGTTAGTAAGCGATAAAACTGTTTCACTCGACGTAATATATTTATTACTTTAGGCAAGAAATAGTGACCCCCCCCCCCTCATCCTTATCCACCATAAAAATTCTAGCGGGAGCCTCGAATCTGAAGAGCATTTTAAAATCCATGATCTACAATATCCAACATGGGAATTCGAGTCCACCCCCCCTCCACACCTCCAATGATGCCAGTCTGGCACCAAAGCGGGAATACGTCGTAACATTCAACCTTAATTTATTAGTTTTAGTAGGCAGTCCGTCGAGATTCACATCCGTATTCAAGGTGAAACACGAAAAAAAACCACGAAATATGCGGTTTATGCTGTCCTGGCACCATGGTGGCATCACTATTAGTTCCATGGTGGCACAGAGAATAACTCATGAAAATCCGGAGGTATAATGAGAATTTTTCCTCAATTTCAAAGCTTGGGTACAATTAGTAAGCACTAAAGGAACCGAAATATTAAAAAATCGTATTTTCTGAAAATTATCCCCCCACTCGCCTCCTCCCCTTGCGAATTTTGATACTCTGGTGAAATCATGTACAACTCGGAAGTTATTTGAGTTGAACAAAAAAAAGAAACACGCAAATCGGTTGGAAATTGAGGCCTGGGCAGAGTTAACAAGATTATTCCCGCAAACGCACGTTTTAAAAGCTTTAACCCCCCTTCCCCCCCCTTTATAGGCAAATTTCGAAATTCCGGCGACGTAGTGCACAACTAGATAGTTTCCCGCAAAAAAAGAACCACGAAAATCAGTTGAGAACTAAGGCCTGTGCAGACGACACAAGATTTTGTCATAACACACACACACACACAGACATACACCTATGGTTTTTTTTCTCGCGGATTTGGATTCAGAATGGTCTGAAACGGATTACTGTGTGGTTACTATTTTGTTGTTGTTGAGTGTTGTCCTCCTTCACCCCAGATCGATCGCATAAGGACGCCCGAGTCTTACTGTGGGACGTCCTAAATATAATCAAAGGTACAGGGCTCCACCTCACTCGTTGGTAGTTTGGTACTTAGCTATAAAAGGGGAAACTCAACTGAACAACCAAGAATGAAAAAAAGAACTAGATTTGTTGGAGCGTTTCAGAAGAAAAGCGTACGGTATCCTTATTTTGACATTATCCTTCTCTTGTGGAGTTTTTCCTTCATAAATTATAAGATTCAACCAACACTTGCTGAGAGGATCCTTGTCGAGGAAAACCTTTTTTCCCAAGCCCGTCCCTTGTCACCCAAGAGTGAAACCTGAGAGTGGAAGCTGTGCTAGGGTGGGGAGAAACTTAATGAGATTTTCATGGGTAGAACATATATGGTGGCGGGGGTAACCTCGGCCGTTATGGGCTCTAGCGTGTTAGCGCGTGGAAAGGAAGATATTGGGAGGAAACCTAATAATAAAATATGTACCAACCCTGTCCGGAATCATATAGTTGAAAATCCCATCACGTGCAGAAAAAGCTCACCAACCAATCGTTATGAGACGGATGTTGAAAAATTGATGTTGCTTGGTGTCTCAGCATAGGTAATGAGGTAGAATTGTAAAGCCGCTCCGATAGTGCTTTGTGGACTGTGCGTCCACTCGCGTCTTAAACTCGATTTTTATAATATCCATTGAAAATATCTTTATAAAATTATTATTGTGTATCAACTATAATACTGTGATGGAAACCATCATATGCCATGGTTTTGTTGACATTGTTGAAGATTGAAAATATCGTTCTCACCCTGTTAGTTTGTTGTGAAACTCTAGAAAAAATATAGAGCGCCTTATTTGGGGGCCTCAAAATTGTGTACAATACGATTACTTTTTGGCGGATCAATTGAAATATTTGACGAATCCAAAGCAAATCACAATATAGTTAAAAATTCAATCAAATCGGAGCTGAAAGAATATTAAACTTTGGACACTCCACTCCTTTGCAGAGAAATACTGAATTTTTGTTCAGCTTGTAATTTTGTAGATACGTAGATATGCCAGAACCAGATCAAGTGAAACCGATGATCCACTGCTCTCATTAGTTCAACAAAACTTTTTCAATATAACTTTGCTGGTATCGAACGTTATCTCCCAAGATATATCGAATACTTTACATCCCCTGTTCAACTTCTAATTCCATTTTCGCGTCTTTGCTTTTAGTGTTCTGTAATTATTATTCAAATTAGAAAAGTCTTTATCAAGATTACCTAAATAAAAGAAAATGTTAATTATCTCCGGCTGATGGGAACGATCCGGGGTAGCCTCTTACAAAGTTTCTCCTGAACTTCAATAATTTATTTACATTCATCTTTTACCAGTCTGCAAACTCTAGACTTGAGAATCGCGGGTACTGAAAGAATAATAAATATACCAAGAGGTAAGAAGGTAAAAAATTTCTAATTATATTCCAGTCGGAGTGAGTAAAAGCTTCTTTTAATATTGCAGTTCTTTCAAGGATGAATGTCCTGGGTTTGGTCTTAAATCTCACTATAGCATTGTTCTTCAAAACGAACAAAAATTAATTTCCGTTTTTCTCTAGAACGGTTCAACTGATACCTATTCATTCTATATAGATTTTAAAAATTTTATCATCAAACTTGGATTTTGATTTTTAAAAATTGCATTGGATGCCAAAAATAACTTGTAAAAATTTTGTTTTGGTTCAAGTTTGAACATTTTTTGGAAAATCTGGTACTTATCTGCATAAATATACTTATAGTAAAAAAAATGAACTCAATTTTCAGATCAAATATCGGTTCATTTTATAGATCGAACGGTCGGTTAGAACTATGAATTACATCAGATACTCAATAATTCTTAAGAACAGACGAGAGCCTATGTTACCAAAGCTGTCCATATTGTGGTGCATTAGAGAAAGTAAAACTGACGTTGCTGACTATCCAATGGGTATACGAACTGCCAAACCACTGGCAAACCTACCACCAAATATAAGTCCAGAACCAAAAAAATGCGCAAATTGTAAGCGGATAAACCTAGACTACAACCATCCTGTAGATAGTCCAAACTGCCCTGTTTACAAACGGGCCCTGGATCGGTATATCCGAAGAATCAATCCTCTCATGAATGTGGATGCAGTCAGGACAACAATTACAACAACATGATCAAGATCTTGCAAGGCAACCTACATAGAAGTACAACAGCCCAAAACCTACTGCTCCAACTCATAAGAGAAAAGAATATAGACATTACAATCATCAGTGAGCAACATCATAATCAAACCAATCGGAAATGGTATAGTGACAACTTGGGAACAGCAGCAATCTGGGCAGTGTCAAATGGACATATTGAAGAGCATGGAAGCGGAACAGGATATGTATGGCTCAAGAGAGGGGGAATCACATACTTTAGCTGCTATTTCACACCAAATGAACCCTTTCGTCAGTTTGAGAGGAAACTGGGTGAACTAGAAGATGCTATACAAATTACAACAGGTGACACAATAGTCGCAGGGGATTTCAACGCTAGAGCCCTGGAATGGGGAATGCCTGATCCGGATTGTAGGGGAAGGCTCATCCTAGAGATGGCAGCAAGGACAGGTCTAGTGATTCTAAATGAAGGTGATACTCCTACTTTCCACCGTCCTGGCCAAAGAGGTACCATACCAGATATATCCCTAGCCACAGAAAATGCTGCCAGAAAGATAAGCAATTGGAAGGTTATCAATGAGTACACAGGAAGTGATCACCAGTACATTACTTTTGACTTCCAAGTCACAATACCACAAAGATGCACCCAAAGAAGAGACTTTGACCAGGTTAAAGGTTGGAACTTAGCTAAATTGGACAGAGAGAAAATAGTGAAGGTACTGCAAGATGGGGATAAATTGTTGGATGCGAGTTATCACAAGTACCGACCAGGTACTTTATCCCAAGTCCCAGGTACACCTGCTATGAGAGCTGTAGATGCGGAGGTCATAGTAAATGAAACAATGAAGATTCTCACCAAAGCCTGCAATGCGTCTATGCCAAAAAAAGTCCAAAAATCAGGCAAGCCTCCTGTCTACTGGTGGAATGAAAATATTGCAAGACTCAGAAGGGAATGCAACCAACTGAGGCGTAGAGCCCAGAGAAGTAGAAGACAAGAAAATTGGTTGACAATACATACAGAATTTGCTGAAGCTAGGAAAAAACTCCGTCATGAAATAAACAAAAGTAAAGCGGACTGTTGGCAAAAAATCATCGATGAAATAAATGTGGACACATGGGGTCGTGGCTACAAAATAGTGACAGGAAAATTTCAGGCACGAGATGGAACGAGCCTCATGAATGAGGAAGTCATGGAGACCATTGTAAATGGTCTCTTTCCAACCCATCCTCCCAGAAACACAGATTCTAGAAGTATGAGAAAAACAGACACACCCTTGTTCACAGTGGACGAATTAAAAAAAGCGGTTGGAGCATTGAAAAACAAAAAAGCGCCTGGACCCGACGGCATACCGTCAGAGGTACTAAAAATAGTCACTGAAATCTGCCCACAGCTACTCCTGAGGATGTACAATGCATGCCTCATCACTGGGGTCTTTAGTAGGCGATGGAAAACTGCCCGCCTGGCCCTTTAGATAAGGGAAAAGGGGACCCAACCTTGCCGTCATCCTGGAGACCACTATGTATGCTGGACACAGCTGGAAAGGGTTTCGAGAAACTACTTCTGCTTCGGCTACTGCCTGCAATAGAGCAGGCAGGGGATCTATCACCTAGACAGTATGGTTTCCGAAAGGGTCGCTCTACTGTCCATGCACTAACAGATGTAGTAAGTGCAGTAAGAAAATCACAGGAAGGCAGTAGGCATTCAAGAAACCTTGCACTACTGGTGACCCTCGACGTAAAAAATGCCTTCAACTCTGCAAGATGGACTGATATGATGGAGGCCCTGAGCAATACTTTCAAGGTCCCGTCGTACCTATTGGCAGTGATGGACAGTTACCTTAAGAACAGAACACTAACATATGAGACTGCTCAAGGGGTACGAACGAAAGAGATCACATCAGGAGCGGCTCAAGGATCAGTGTTGGGTCCTCAACTGTGGAATGCATCTTACGATGGTGTGCTGCGATTGGAAATGCCTGAGGACTGTTTCCTTGTTGGATATGCTGATGATGTGGCAGCAGTAGTACTCGCAAGGACAATGGATTCAGCCCAAGCCAAGTTGGAGCAGATCATGACACGAGTAACGGAGTGGATGGAAGAACATAGCCTGGCACTAGCTACATCAAAAACAGAGGTAGTCATCTTCACCCGTAAGCGCATACCTACCATCATCCCAATGCGGATCGGAAACACTGAAATAACAACTAAACCAGCAGCCAGATATCTAGGAGTCATGTTGGACACAAAAATCACTTTTGGTGAACATTTAAAAAGGACTGCAGACAGGGCTGCACAAAAATCGGCAGCTCTTTGTCACCTTATGAGAAACATAAATGGCCCTAGACCATGCAAGAGACGCTTGATGATGACAGTGGTGGAGTCAATTCTCTTGTATGGAGCGGAGGTGTGGGCGGATGCACTGAGCGTGGCGTATCTCCGACAGAGACTGATAGCTGTGCAGCGAAGAGGAGCTCTACGAATCGCCTGTGCATACCGAACAGTGTCAGAACCCGCTATCTTTGTGCTTACCAGTGTCATACCGATCCAGCTGATGGCTTCAGAGCGAAAAAGAATTTTCGACAGAAGGGATGAAGGAGACAGGGCCCGCATAGCCAAGGAAGAAAGAGATTGCACGATGGTAAGCTGGCAAGAGATATGGACAAGAGAATATAGAGGACGGTGGACCGCAAGGCTAGTGCCAAACATCCAGATATGGACGGACAGGAAGCATGGAGAATTAAACTTTTTCCTCACACAATTCTTCACAGGACATGGACTGTTTTATGCCTATCTACATAAAATGGGAAAGGTAACTGTCCCAACATGTCCGCACTGTCAGAAGAGAGAAGATGATGATGCGCTACACACCTTTTTCAAATGCACCAAATGGGCGGCTGAAAGAAGCCAGCTGCTGTCAGAGCTCGGATTAACTCCCCAAATTTCAACACCAGAAGCTATCGTCAGCAAGATGCTGGAAGGTGAGAGGAGCTGGAGTCTTGTGGCAGCGTACGTAGAGAGTATCCTGACAAGGAAGACATTGTTAGAACGAGAGAGACAGAGAAGGGAACACCTGGTCCGACCCGCCATCCAGAACTAATGAGGTGTCCCAGGACTCAGCCTGAAGTAATGTGTTAAACAGTTCCAGGCTGAGCTTCCAACGTGGGAGAAAAGGAGGTGTTTTTTTAGTGGGTTTGAATCCCACATAACCTTGAAGTTGCGGATCCTTCAGGTATCTTACGAGATCCAACTCCACCTGTGGATCTTAAAGATTTTCTCACCTGCCTGCCGAAAAAAAAAAAAAAAAAAAAAAAATGGGTATACGAAATTAAAGATTTGCTTGTTCTTCTACTTCCGAAAACTTGGACAACGTTTTTGAAGGATGATGAGTCTGAGAAAAGTTTGAACTCATGGTTCCTGACAATTAAATCTCGAGGACGAGGGCTGATGGAAGTATTATTAACCCACGAAAAAAAGATCTTTTGAATTTTCGGTTTATCAATTTCAATAATGAACCATTGGAATCGACCACGAAATTTTTTTTTAATCCCCCCTCAAAATTTGTTGGTTCACGTTTCAAAGTGTGTAGAATCCAAAAATCGAATAAGAATTTGGCCGTCGGTCCGCCGTCCGCCGAACGCCGTACGCGGCACTTTCCCCACTTAGCATTGACCGATTTTGAAGAAATTTGGTATGCACGCTCCATTTAGGGTCTAGTTGTGCCCGAAACTTCTAAGGGTTGAAAAATAAGGGTTGATATTTTGATATCGCCCTAGCTCAAAAAATTTCGATATAAAGGTATTGTTTTTCTATCGACTCAAGAGAGTATTGAATTTTTAGAATCGAATGCGACCATGCGGAGCTCTGTAGGACCAACCGTCCGCTCCCTACGAGATCTTAATGGTTGGGCTTACGATAAATCAGAAACAAGAGGGTGAATCGTGAAAGAGGCCTTATCTTCGTTCAAATTTTATCTGACCAAAATGCGATCGCTGTTCGTTTCTTCGAGATGTACTCAGGGTTGCGTCCTTAGCAACCATTTTTAAAAAACGCTGCAAATTATTGCACAAAGGTTTATTATTTTTCTATAATATAGAATTCTTTGCAGACGAAGGATATAGATAGGATTGGATCATAGATCACTCATCTGCAAAGAACACGGCTTTGTCATTGTTACCACCAACCAACATGAAGAAAAACATTTCGGTCAGCTAAAATTTGAACGGAGATTCGGCCTTTTGCCATTCACACTCGTGTTTCTGATTTATCGTAAGTCCAACCCTTAAATTCTCGTAGGGAACGAACGGTTTGTCCTACAGGGCTCCGCGTGGTCTCAAAAAATTCTAAAAATTCTATACTATCTTAAATTGATGGAAAAACAATACCTTTGTATCAAAATTTTTTGAGTTAGGGCGTTTTCAAAATTTCAAACCTTATTTTTCAACCCTTACAAGTGGCCTACATCAATCAAAATCTTCGGGGCACGGCGGACGGACGGCCAAATTTTTATTAGTTTTTTTGGATTCTACGTACCTTGAAACGTAAACCAACAAAATTTCAGGGGGGGGGGGGGGTTAAAAAAAATGTTCTTGGTCGATTCCAAAGGTTCATTATTGAAAATAATAAACCAATGTTGAAAATAATAAACCAAAAATTGAGTGATGCGTTTATTTCATCAAGATAAACTTGAATGTGAAGCAAAATTAGCTTGGTAGGTAGTGACAATGGCAAAGCTGTGATCTTTGCAGGCGAGTGATCTATCAGAAAAATAATGAACCTTTGTGTAATAATTTGCAGCGTTTCAAATAATTATGTATTTGAGTTCAATCGTTTACCCAACTAACCTCACTTCCTCGCAATAGCATTCATTGGTTCCTGGCTGTTTGCCGAATTACACTGCTCTAGGTTGAATGGGGAGAAGTTAGCTTTGTACCTCTCCCCTGAGATCCTTCTTACAACTTACAATGGTCTTTAAAAGGCTGTACCAAATTTCAGTTAGGATGAAAGAAAAAGAAAAATATTTTTAAATCGCTAATACAGTTGAGTTGACTTTTCTGACTAATTTCCATTCTCATCCAGAGAGCTTCAAGTGGAGGTGTACTGAATTTCATTCCTCTTGATTGAAAAGGAAAGAACTAAACGATATTTCATCGCTCTTAGTGATATACTTACTTCAGCTTGTCAAACCTGACCTTTGTACGGAGTACAATGAAAATGAGTTATGAAAAAGGGAGAAGTGGCTGATCGAGGAATCTGTTGAGAAGTTAGCTTTACATCTCATGGAGCTCATTCAACTTAGCTAAATTACATCAATAACTTCCAGAGGTCACCATGCGCTGTATTTCACATTTCAGCACTCTTGCATGAACAAGGGAGGAGATGGCATACCGAGCTGACCGGAACCCCAAAAAGACACATCAGCACGTCAAATATGGTTCTCACTCAATTTATAGAAAATCGGTCAAAGTGGCTCATCAAAGAATCCCATGAGGAAAACAAGGTCACAGGAAAACATGCACTTTTAGGCTGTTTGAAGAGATTTCGGGGGTACAAATTCCAAATATTTAATACTAGGCTACTCAGGAGGTATGCTCCACCAAGAATATACGAAAAACAAGATCTTTGGAGCAACAGAGAGGGGCAGAGATATTGTTGAACTTGATGGAGTGCGAGGCTTCCTATCTTCTTGTATGGTAATTCACTTTGTTCAATTTGTTCAACATTAGAGAGTTCCTAGTAGATTTGATTCGGTTTAGATTCGGCGCGGATTTAAAACCAGATTTACTGGGAACTCTGTATTACGTTTGATGTCTGTCCGTTTTAACACTAATTAAAAGCTCCTGATGTTTAACCCTTCTTGAAATTTTCCTAATATAAGGGTCCACTGGATTTCTATAAAACGCAAAATCCTGTTAATGTCAACATTCTTTTTTTAATACTATTGAAAATAGAAGAATGATAATACTTAGGTAAGTACTGGTTGCTAGTAATATATCCATGGGTCATAGGTATTACGAAAATGGTATTATAGACAAGTAGGTTATTGACAGCAGTTTTTTTCACCTCAGCCTTGCGACGGCAAACAAAGATAACTTTTTTCATTCCTCCGGCCTCATTTTCTTTACATGAAAAATGTTGCCTCAAACCTCCTTTCCTTTAATAATTCCCAATAATTTTCGAGAGTTGACCGGAAAAGGAGGAGAATGAAAGGTGCGGCATATTTCTTCACAGGCGACCCTACCTTTTCCCACCTTTCTAAAGTAGTTCCCAACTTTCCCAGGCTGTGGAGACGACGTTTCACGAAATTTATCGAATAAAGTGTTCATCTGTCTTATCTCCCTACCTAAAGAGTCTGCCGCCTGCTAAATCATTTTATCCATTTCATTATAACTGACACTTAATATTTCTTTTTTCTAAATGAAAGTGTGAAAGAAAGCCTGTTTGCACCTCTTATTATTTTCCCGGATTGTTGAATCAAGAAAAGTATTCTTTTAGTGACATCAGCAAAAACTTCGCTTTGTAACTGATGGATGTACCTGCACCAAGTTTTTTCAAGCGGTAGAGAAACAGCATAATCAAAATAAGTTATTCAGTGTAAATTAAGCATTCGGATGGCTAGTGACGACAGTACTAGCCAAAATGCTAAAAAATCGTAAAATTAATTTTACCTAATGACTGTAATAATATCAGTCTCAAGTCGAATAAACAATACTTCTGGAAACGACCCTTCAACCTATTTGCTATAACTCGTAGCTATTTTTTAACCCCCTTAATACCACTTTTTTCACTTTGAAGGGTTTTTTTTCGTGTTTTCGACTTAGCGGCACAAAAATGGTTATAACTTCCTTATTTTCGCTGCAAATTCAAATCTGATAACACCGTTGGAAAAAGGGTTACATTAAATTTGGGAAATTTTCCCAAATGATGAGATCTTGAGTATCCTAGAAAAAATACACACTATGATGTTAGTCAAATATTTTGGTTTATAATTTTCAATAATGAATCTTTGAAATCGATCAAGGAAAACAATTTAACACCCCCTCAAAATTTGTAGATACACATTTCAACGTACATAGAATCCGAAAATTGAATAAAACGCTGCAAATTTTTACACAAAGGTTTTACAAATAAATTTTCTTGTAAAGAACTCACCTGCATAGAACATAGCTTTGCCATTGCCATTGCCTACCAACTATATAGTATGTACTACCTATCTACTTCACAATCGAGTTTATTTTGAAGAAATGAACGCTTCCTAATCATTTCGAAGAAATAATAATGAGTTGTGGGTGCATTCATTAGAAATTTGATTACTGGTTGCTAACGCCGCAAAATTAAGTACAACTCGAAGAAACGACAAGCGAACAACGACCGCATTTTGGTCAGATAACTTTTGAATAGAAAATAGGCCTTTTTTACGATTCACACTCGTGTTTCTGATAGAATAGAAAGTGTAATCCTCCAGTCCAATCCTAAGTCCCTTAGGGAGCGAAGGTAGAGATTGATGTTTCGATATTACCTACTATGCATCAGATCGTCTATTCAATAGGGTAATGGATACGAGGAAGGAACGTGCCACTCCCACTAGGCAGACTTTTTTCATTCAAGTTCGTTTCACCAATCGAGCAAGTTCTATTAATAGTGAAAGTGGGAGTACTTCGGGACTATCCGTTGACTGTGGACTCCACATTAGTCCCTTATCGTCTCTTACTTCGAACGCTTTCTCTGATTCCTACAGTATCCTCCATTCAGATCAATCGCCATCTTACAACTGATCGCCCAACCCTGCCAATTACCCTGGCCTATCTTAACCAGCAATCTTAACCCTTCCCTTCTAATGATCATTTGAATCATAATTACAATACCAAGGGAGGAATGAATTTAAACTGATCTTATAGGAATTTTAAAATCCCAGAGGAAGAGTTTATTTCAAGCTGAAACACTCCACTAAACTTTCAAGTGCAATTTTAATAAACCCATCAGCTGGTCTTGTCACTTCACTTTATGTTCACATCACGACAAATGGCCTTCCTCCCTTCCTGCCGGCAAATTGGCGTTTCGTGATCCTGCCAATCGAGAGCCTTCCATTTATCATGAGTTTAATCAAGTCTGAGCCCCAGTGCTAGATTAGGAGTGGTTGTTCGAGAGTGACTTAGTTAGTTTCGAAATTCGAGTATCTACGTGTAACCAAATTGTAGGTATGTACGCTCGCCCCCATACTTTTTTCAGCCCATGCTTCTACTTAGTAGCTAAACGTACCTATCTTCAGATGTCTAGCAGGTCGAAAATGGTCTAATCAGTTATAAGTTAACAAGTTGTTCGCATTGTTTTAACCATCATGTGTTCCTTGTCTCAGTCAGAACTATAAAAAAAGTCTGTCAAATGGGTGTGGCAATAGCTTCTTCGTATTAATAACTCAATTGTATAGATGACCTGATGCTTTGTGGCTAATCTTAAAACAACAATCTCTAAGTACCAAGCACTACCCTCATAGGGGACCATCTACACCCCAATCCGTACAATCCCAGTCAATTTAATCGAAATCAAACAATAAATTTGTATAGTTTGCCCGTTGCAAGAATTTCATGATAGACACACAGAAGACATGTACACGGAACCAAAATTGTTCTGGAAGGCCCAAAACGTAATATGCGAGTGGAAAATTTTGGGTTTGGAGAAAAAATTTTCTTTTAACCTTGAAAAGTGAAAACAAATGCTTCCAGTACATTGGTAGACTTGAAGCAAAAATAAAAATAGAGGTATTTCACGGTAATTTTTTGATAAGTCCCCTATCAAAAAATTTTAATAAATAAAATTTTAATTTTTCTGTAACATCATTATCATCATAGTTTCATATTAGGGGCATTATTAGTTCTCTAATCAATTCAATATTTTCGCACAACAAGTTTCCTGTGTTATTCTTTGTTAGGAAACTCTACTAGCCATCCAACTTCTCAAACTTTTTTTTTTCATAATTGACTAAAATTCTAGTGAATAGAAGGTTCTTAGGTGCTGCGCCACTATTATACTAATAAATTGTATTTTTCTCGGTTCCGTCAAGTGATTCACCCTGTGTAAGATCCAAGGGAGATGGCGAGTGGGGTTTTCAATTCTGTCTCATCTCGTCTAATCAAGTCCCACCTTATCGGAATCAGTGTTCAAGTCTGTTCAAAGGACTCTGGTGAAATAGAGTGACGGTAATCATTCTAAAGATGCGAGAAAATACGAGGAGTTTGTAAAGATAACAGCAAATTAATTCACAACAATTGATTATTTTTTGTCCTATAAAATCCTGAATGCCATCATGTAATCATTCTTCAACGAACAACTGTCGTTCTGCCAGTGTTGGTACGCTGGTGAAGAATCAGATGCTGTTTGTTTTTCAAGGAAGAGTCTTTCATTACTCCATAACTTTTTTAACCCATAGGATGTGCGGATTTTGATGGTACTCACGCTACAGACCAGAGTACCGATTGGACAATGGGATGCTGGTAGCTATTGGATTGGACGCAACAGTGTAGGACTGATGGTATCGAAGAAACAGAAATATTTTATTGGTGTTGTTAATGAGGCATACATAGATACGATACTACTTATTTCGTTTAATCGACGAGCGACCAGACGACTATGGAAGTCTCATAATCCGTTGGTGAAAAACAAAGAAAGAGCATGTATTTATTTCCACGATCCAGGTAAATGGTATGGGGATATTTACATCCACATTTACATACATTTACTGGTATTTGAGTAGAAGAATCCTTGGAATGTGATGAAATGCTAACTAGGAAAATCTCAGCACGGTCATGCAGTTAGCCCGAGATTTGTTTTTCAGGGTTTGTTTGGCTGTGGTTTTTTCAAACAGTGCCAAAGTTGAAGCACCTGAGGGGTAAAGAGAGGCGGTAGCTTTTTTTCTTTTCATCAAGTCCTTTATAGCGGCAGCATCCTTTCATCTGGGACACTGAATTACATCATCAAATATTCAAAGTTCTCAGCCCTTCCCGGCCAGGAACCAACTCGGGGAACCACAGCCAAAGGCGGAGGAACCTTTGGGGAAGCAGAAAAGGGGATGTTTTGTTGCAGAGCCCCCGTCGAAGCGGTAGGAACGCGGCGCTGCCACGGGGTCGATAGAGTGTTGTAGATAATGAGGGTGGCCAGGGGGTTGGCGTTCGAAGGGCAGAGGGGATGGTTACCACGGCGACAACCTCCCCTAACTTGGGAAGGCTGAAGGCAACCCTTATCGGGCTGGAGCAGTGTGTTTGAAGCGTTGAGGGCTCACCAGGTCCTGTCGAGCCATCGCCGTCCGAAGTTCGGTAGGGAGCGTCAACACTTCCTGTTCAACTTGATTATCATCCCTAACTCGAAACTCCAATTCGTCGACGGAAACACCAAATTTGTCGTTTTTCCCCACAACGTGCTCTAGTGTATTTTGTGACATGTGATTTGACTGAACTATGCCGGCGGCATGGAAACCGCTAAGTGTCTTCTCGCCGCCCTGTTGATAGCTGCAGTTCTCGCTAACAGTAAGTTGAGATAAACTGTCCAACTTCATCCATGTTTTTACACGCCTCAATAATCTCTCTATCAGCCTACTAATCTTAATCCTTCTTAGAAAACTTAGACCGGCTACCCATAATGATGCCAAAACTTTTCGCCGAGGAAGTTCTCAAGCTTATTTTCCTCCCTCCCAAAGAAAGAAGAAAGATGTTTATACTAACATTTATATTTATTTCACTATACAAACAATCTGCTACGTTTGCCCCGCTGGCATGCTCTTTATCGCCCAAGTTTTTCACAACAGGAACCACGCCTTTTGGTGGAACTGAGCGGACAGAAGGCTATAAACAACTTGAAATGCCGCCGACTGCAGTCCGTCGAAACTATGAGTGTATACTTCCGTAGTATATATCCTTGTTTGAATGTTTCCGACCAAAACCTTTCCTTTCATGCATGCATGGACTCTCCATTCTTTCGCTACTACACTTCCATGACTAATACGTCTCAGGGTAATTCGATGTGATACTCAAACGTCTTTCACTCTTAGTTGTAATACTCAGCTACTCAATTAAATTATGTACACGTAACCTTGCTTGCCGGGTTTATTCAATTTGGAAGGTTTAAAATGAGTAGCTAAAGGTTCCTGATTACGGATGTCATGACGTTTCCATCCATGTTTTGCTTCCTCACTATTGAATGTAGGGAGCTTGTGCATTCGCTATAAGCTATGCAAGTAAATATAATTTAGGCCCTCCAAAATCGGATTTTTCATTTGGATTTTGAGTTCCTGGGCGTTATGAATAATTTTGAGTTTAAGAGCGTTTCCGTTTCGGTATGTGAATTCTTTGTTCCCGCAAAAACTACACAACGAATTACCATTTTGACTAACTATTTTGACGATTACTAATATCTTCAGGGGTCTTACGGGGTAATTATGAGACGGACATCAACGAATTTCATCGAAATCGGACCGATATATCATTTGCGCACGCCCCAACGTGATTTTCTTTGGACATCACTTTCTCACGGTCTGATGTCCGACTTTCTAAGATTTAAAAGGTAGTTGGGAACTGATAGTTTCTTGATTTCATCGCGATCCAATCAGAAGGAACCAGGATTATTATTAATTGTTGAACTAAACGTATTTTTGGTATGTTGTCAACATTTCTTCAGACTTAAATCACCGAAGACTTTAGGTATGCTTACATAAGTACGCAATTCAGTAGATGTAAGCACCCTCGTTTAAATTATGGATGAAATTCAATCCTATTGCTGAAACAATCGATCCATCAATGAAACAATCGATAGTTCTTATAATAATCCTATAGTATCCTATGACACATAATTATTTCCTATAATGATATCCAATAATATCCTTGTCCGATATATCCCACAATTCTTCTGATAATTTGTTTTTTCCCTTTCTCTCGGATGAGAGAACATCTACAATGTTAATGTTAATGTTGTTGTGAGCTTCATCTATTTTTTTCTTTGGCTCACTTTGATTACGTGTCTTGCTACGTTTTTTCTCACTGAATTCGTTAGTGAAATCAAATTTGGGGTATGTTAAACCGTTCAGAAAATATAGGTACCAAGCGAAACGAAGAAAAAAAAGTCTGCCAAGTGGATGTGGCACATAGTTTTCTCGTATCCATAACTCGATTGTATAGATGATCCGATGCATAGGTAGTAGTTGATCTAAAAAAATCAATCTTTAAGTACCTTGCAGTACCCTAACAGGGGACTATCTACACCCTAATCCGCATACTTAATCCTTGAAAATTTCGTCAAAATCGGATGAGAAATGTAAAAGTTCTGACTGTTACGAGGAATTCACGTTTGCGCATGCGCACTAACTACTAGCAGTTCCGGGCGATAATTTTCATAGGGGACTATCTACACGCCAACCCACACAATCCCTGAAAATTTTATCGAACTCGGACAATAACTTTTTATAATTATGCCCATTCCAAGGATTTCATGATAGACACTCACGGAACCAAAATTGTTCAGGAAGGCCTAAAACGTAAAACGCGACCTTGAAAAGTGAAAACAAAGCTTCCGCTACCTTGATAGACTAGGAAGCAATATTTTCAAACTATAATATTACAGATACTTATTATCCCGTTTGCAGGATTTCCCTCTTGAATTTTTGAAAGACTTTCAATTTTTTTAGGAGTTTTACTATCAGATCTGTACTTAAATTCACTACATAGAAACAAATTTAAAAACGTCTGTGAAGTAGGTGTGGCACATATCTTCCTCGCATTCATAACCCGATTGTATAGATGATCCGATGCATAATAGTTAATCTCAAAACATCAATCTCTAAGTACCTTGCAGTACCCTCCCTCTTAGGGGGCCATCTACATACCAATCTGAACAATCCTCAGAAGTTTCGTTGAAATCGGATGGAAAATGTAGAAGTTATGGCTGTTACAAGGAATTCACGTTTGCGTATGCGCAGCAATGGGGTGCGCCTTGATTTTTTTAAGATTTTTAATCGAAAGTAAACTACATCCTGAGAATTTTGGCACCAACCGCGACCTTCTAGCGTGAGTAGATCTGTTTCTATGATTTTTCAAAGTTTCGACCGTTTATGACGTCACGCGCCCCTCTCGCCTGGGCGGGACCCCCCAGCCTACTGTGACGTCATAAACGGTCGAAACTTTAAAAATTCATAGGAAAAGACTTACTCACGCTAGAAGGTTGCGGTTGGTACCAAAATTCTCAGAATGAGGTCTACCTTAGAATAAAAATAACAATAAACAGTTTTTCCTACCCAGGCGCACACTCTATTACTATTAAATAGTAATTGCTGTTGTCCCCTATGAAAATCATCACATTTATCGTCAGTTCAACCCTTAAGTTCCCGTAGGGAGCGAGCGGTTTGTCCTACAGAGCTCCGGGTGGTCTCAATCGTTTCTAAAAATTCTATACTATTTTAAATTGATGAAAAAGCAATATCTTTATTTTGAGAGTTTTCGAGCTAGGGCACTTTTTTCAAAATTCCACCCTCATTTTTCACCTCTTAGAAATGATTGCCATCTACCAAAAGCTTCGGGCCACAACTAGACCCTAAATAGAGCCCATATACCAAATCTCATCAAAATCGGTCCATGGGAACTAAGGAAAGTACCACGTACAACGGTTGGCGGACGGACGGCAAAATTTTTATTCGATTTTCGGATTCTTCGAACCCTGAAACGTAAACCAACAATTTTTGAGGCGAATTAACAATTTTTTTTCATGGTCGATTATGAAGGTTCATTATTGAAAATAATAATCCAAAATTAGGTAATTTCAAATTCATATCAGAGTCATGAAAGATTGCTCCAAAGTGTAATAAAAAAATAAAATGGTTAATGAATAAATAAAAAATTGTGCCAGCAATAGATCGATTCATTAGGTTGGGGAGAGTTCATATATTTATGTTTCATTAGGTTAGGGTTATTATTTTTCTAGTATATTATTTTCTAGTAGTGGAAGTAGTGCAAATGATTTTTAAAAAGTTGAAAAAGTGGAGAAATGTTACCTCGTTTTACGGTAGCCAAAATCAATGAAAATAGGTAATTCTTTATTTTGAATCTAAAACCCTGAAAAATTCGGCTTAAAATACAGGCTAGGCTTATTCAGTCAGCCGCTTCTTGCGGAACCATACAGGTATCCATTAAACAATGGTATCATGATGTGCAGTGAGTCAATTTACTATTGGTTTATTATTTTCAATAATAAGCCTTTGGAATCGAGCAAGAAAAAAAAAATTTTAACCCCCCCTCAAAATAAGAACGTAGAATCCGAAAATCGAATAAAAAATTTCCGTCCGTCCGCCGTACGCCGTACGCGGCACTTTTCTTAGCAACACTGGACCGATTTGGTTCAAATTTGGTATATGGGCTCCATTTGGGGTCTAGTTGTGCCGCGAAGCTTTTGGTTGATGTAGGTCACTTCTAAGGGGTGAAAATTAAGGGTTGAAATTTTCAAGAGTGCCCTAGCTCGAAAACTCTCGAAATAAAGGTATCGTTTTTTCACCAATTTTAAATAGTACAGAATTTTTAAAAATTTTTGAGACCACCCGGAGCTCTGTAGGACAAACCGTTCGGTCCCTACGAGTATTTGAAGGTTTTCCTTCGATAAAACAGAATCATGAGTGTGAATCGCAAAAGAGGTCTAATCGCCGTTCAAATTTTATCGGACTAAAATGCGATCGCTGTTCATTTCTTCGATTTGTATACAGTTTTGCCTTCTGCGTAACCAGTAATCAAATTTCGATATCAAGCTTTCTATTTTTCGAATCGAGTGTGAAGCGTTTAGTTCTTTCTAATAAACTTGATTGTGAAGGTGTGAAGCCATTATAGTGTGGTAGGTAGTACCTACCAATAGTTGGTAGGTAAAAAAAAATTGGTAGGTAAAAACAATGTTTGTAGGTAAAAAACGCTGCAAATCATTGCTCACTGATCAGATCACTGATCAGCTGAGTGAGCTCCGAAGCCATTTTCAATGCTATTGAATGGAAGTGCTCTTCCAGGCGTCTCCAGCATTCGAGGATATCTTCTTCACTCCTCACATCACTGATCAGCTGAGTGAGCTCCAAAGCCAATTTCAATCCTATTGAATGGAGGTGCTCTTCCAGGCGTCTCCAGCATTCGAGGAGATCTTCTTCACTCCTCACATCACTGATCAGCTGAGTGAGCTCGAAAGCCATTTTCAATCCTATTGAATGGAAGTGCTCTTCCAGGCGTCTCCAGCATTCGAGGAGATCTTCTTCACTCTTCTGATCACTGATCAGCTGAGTGAGCTCCGAAGCCATTTTCAATCCTATTGAACGCAGGAGCTAAAATTTGAGAGGAAAGGTCAAGGGAGAATACAGATGGTGGTAGGTGCTATTGATGGAGAACCAGTGATCTATACAGAAGAATGATCTATACAGAAAATAATAAACCTTTGAGCAATGATTTTGCTTCCTCACTACCGAAGGTAGGGAAGCTTTGTATTCGTGAAAGAAGTGAAAAAAAAAAAAATGTCCTCCAAAATCAAAATTTCCACTTGCTTTTTGCGTTTTAGAGCTTCCCGAACAATTTTGGTTCCGTGTCTGTCTGTCTGTCTGTCTGTCTGTCTGTCGGTCTGTCGGTCTGTCTGTCTGTCGGTCTGTCTGTGGTCAATCCTTGTCCCGGGCAAAACTATACTAACCTGTGGTCCGATTTTGATGAAATTTTCAGGGATTGTGCGGGTTAGGTCCTAGATGGTCCCCTATAAGTTTCAGCACCTTCGGACCAATAGGAGCGAGTGCGCATGCGCAAACGTGAATTTCCTGGGACCTCGGTTTCTCGGTTTCTAATGAACCGATTTTGCTCAAATTTGGAGGTTTGTTAGGGACTAACTTCTAAGAGACACCCTATAAGTTTCAATCAAATTGGTCAAGCAATAGCCGCTGCGCATGCGCGAACTTTAAATTTATTGTTACAACCAAAACTCCGCAACTATTCAACCGATTTCGATGAAATTTTCAGGGATTGTGTGGGTTAGGTCCTAGACGGTGGACCGCTAATATTTTGGTATTCAATAACTCTTTGAATCATAATTTTTTCGCCAACTGATTCTATACGTCCATGTTACAATGAGTGAGGAAGCTATACTGCCCACCCAACTTGGCAGACGTTTTTTTTATAGGAAAAAGAAAATGCCTGCCTCTCAATATAATGCGTTTATTTTCGTTCATCAACAAAATCGTTGACTTTTTTTCTAACGTTCCGAGATGAGTTCTCCGGTGCAACCAGATACTTTATTACAACTCATCGTTTCACGTCTTTTCTCCTCCTTTGGCGTCACGGAAATCCCCTTGTTACCTAGTTGTCGTCATTCGCTATTCACGTGGGTCGACGGAGCAAACCAACGTCTCCTGTTTCCACCATCATTATTCAATACTATCCGAGACCGTTGCTCATCCCGCTTCACCACTACGGTGGATCAGTTATCAGACCAATCAGTCACGTTGACAGTGAGGATCTTCTGCCATTATTCTCGCCGCTTGAAAGGCGAGTCCTTCTCATCCACCCCCAATTACATCAGCCTTAACATGATTAATTTGTTGACCAACCTGCTCATTTGAATTATGGCGATGCTTTTCAATAGGTAGATGAATCAACAATAGGTTCCGAGGTGTATTATTCTATTGTTCTCAGTAATGCATTTGGAAAGGAAGAGAAAATGATCATGATTTTCTGTGGAGCGACCTAAAAGTTAATGCTGTGCTTCAATCTGATGCGATCCTGCTCTACAATGCATTGCAATGCACGGATATCGACGATTTCTTTGTCTGTCTATTTTTTAAGCTGTCCCAATTGGTTCAGATGTCGGAATAGTTTTGAATTCAAGCGCGTGAAAGTGATTTTAAATCTCGAACCAAGATCTATTACTTAGGTATACCTGATTACCCTCTTGACGAATGGTAAGTGGCTGCCCCCATTGCCCTTGAATTTCGTATGGATTGGATGAGTTCGAGTCACGGAATTTGCTATGATCTAGAGAATCTGTCAGTGCCCATACTAGGTTTGACCACTGTTGAAGGTGGAGGAAACCGAAAACGCGTCCACTACTGATCTGGTCAGATAAGGCAAGTACTCCACAAACGTCACAACCTATCGATTTGAGAAAAATGACTGCCTAACCCCATTCAGTCAGTCATTTTGCTTACTCGATCCAAAGTTCGCCCAAACGAAATTTCCGCTTCCCCCACTTCCAACTTCGGTCTGTAGAGTTTTTAGAAGGTTGAGAGGTGAATTATGTTTCGGTCGCGATGGAGAGCAAATCTGGAACAAAATCGTTAAAAAAACTCGGAAACGTAAAAGCTAAATGAAACGCCAATTTTTATAAAACTAACTTGACATAATATGAACTTCGATATGGTAAAATTTTTGAAGAAAATGTCCTGATTTACGAGTTAGATATTAGTCGTAGTTAGATATAACAGTAAAACGTTTAGTTATTCATTTAGTTTTATCGATAGAGATAAGAGTATGAACTAACTTTATCATCCAGATTGTTTATGTGGCCAATCAATGATTAATTATTAGATGACATTATAATCGACATCTACCAGGCCACAGCTCTATGGAATAAACCCTCGTCAAAACCTATGCATAGGTTTTAACGAGGATATAAATTTTATCACTCTCAGCAATAGTTTGTTGAAGATATTTAGTTAGGTAGGTATCAACGACGTGCATGAGTTGTTACATTGATTTTGAATCTGAACCAAAAATTCGAGAGGAAACGGCCTCTGAAGGCAATTAATGGGAATATTAACAAAAGCCATCAATCTTGTGAATGGCCCACATGCTCGAACGATATAACAATAGTGTTTACAACCCGCCCACAGGATGATTAATTCATTTTTTTCCCCATTTTTATTTCGAGGACGCGCCCGACGGAACCTTTTTATTATGTGAAGAATAATGGAAGTTGACAATAAGGACGCAGAGCGTTGTCAACTGCGATCGGGGTTTCTCCCCCATTCGTTGACTCGTGATGGAATCGTCAGTGGTGGGAAGGACAAATAGTTACCTACCGTTTCACTGGGACTCAAGTTACCTTTTTACCGCTCCCCTCCTCTTCTTCCATCTCACTACATGTAAAAGGCCGTCAGGTTCTTTCATCTGAATCGCGTGCCCTTCCAAAGATGGTTTTATACTCGTATTCCTCTGATAAAAAGAACGTTTGACACGCGTTTCAAGTTGGGAAAAGAAACACAGTGTGAGCTGAGTCAATATCATTGCAACGTGAAACATAATTTGCTACGAACGATACTTAATGCATGTCATAAGAAATTGCTGTTTTAGATAACCCGTTTTCATCCGAAGATTAAGTTGTCAAATGGTGACTCGCTTGTGTACTCTGAACCATGTCGCAATTCTTTTGTGTTGTGGATGTTGCGAGGCAACCCTGGTGATTTTGGGACCCCTAACAATTACCTTTCCGCACAAATCAGCAAAACTCCTTCATTTGGAATGCCTGACTTGGATATAATAATTATATTCACAATTATTGACAATGCACCAGATTTTTCTACTTACATATCGAAAGATCACGTGATACAAGATTATTATTTACCTCATTTATGACCCCTACTAGTTTCACATCGTTTTTGTGGTGAGTGCCAAATTGTACAGCGGTAGACCCTAAGTGAGAAATTCATTGTTTTCCCTTCGCTGATTCGTTTGGTACTACTAATTTTCTGTTTTGAAAAGGCTATCCAATGAAAAATACATGTAAGTGCAGAACACGTAAACAAACTGCTTTTTTTTAGGCTAAAAAATCTTGAATAAGAAAATCTATAAAGCAGTTTATGAAACTTAACGAGGCACTTTGCTTAGATGTCATGGGCCAATTTTGATGAAATTCGGAATATGGGCTCCATTTGGAGTCTAGTTGTGTTCCGAACTTATGATTGATGTCAATCACTTCTAAGGGGTGAAAAATAAGGGCTGGCATTTTCAAAATGCCCCAGCTCAAAAACTTTCAATATAAAGGTATCAATTTTTCTTCAATTTAAAACAGTATTGAATTTTTAGAATCGAATGAAACTACCCAGTGCTCTGTAGGACCAACCGTTCCCTCCCTACGAGAACTCAAGGGTTATACTTAAGATAAATCAGAAACACGAGTGTGAATCGCAAAAGAGGAAAAATATCCGTTCAAATTTTAGGTGGAAAAAATGCGATCGTTATTCGTTTCTTCGAGTTGTATTCAGTTTTGCGTCCTTAGCAACTATTAATGATGGAACCCACAACTCTTTTGAAAATTTTCCTAGTAGGTTTGGTTCGGGTTAGATACGGCGTAACGTAATCTCAATCTGGCGTCGTATTCTGATAAGAACACGTCGTATCCGATCCGGCGCCGTAATATTACTGTAGAATCCGGCGCCAGATTGAGAATACGTCACGCCGTATCCAAGCCGAACCAAACCTTCTAGGAACTCCCTTTTGTTGCTTCGAATTGGGTGTGAGACGTTTACTTCCTACAATAATCAAACTTGATTGTGAAATAATAAAAAATAATTTTTTAATGAATTTGGTATTTATATAAACCTTTTTGAGAATGCACATTTGAAATTTCGGCTGGTAATGTACCATTCAGGTACCACCATAAACCCCACACCATCACACACCCTATACGCGACAGGCAATGTTTTGAGGGCACACACACACACACACACAAAACAACCCCATAATCCCTTTTCTAGTATATGTACATGTATCCATAATTTCATTCATTTTGAAAAAAACAAAAAATTATTGGCAGCCTTCTTGCTGTAAAGGTGAACCCGATTTTGAACTATTCTTGATTATTGTGTAGGTATGCGAGTTGTTCCGGAACATCGTTATCGCCATTTGAAACTTCACTGTCTTACCGGAGGTAGAAAATTCTACTTCGAATTGAAGCTCATGTCAATGATCATATAAGACCGTACCTCCAAGAGAGGAATGTAGGTATTCTATTGAAAACACCATGAATTACATTTTCAATTTCCAAGGGGCTGACGGTCAAAGCATAATTGAAAGTTAGTTGTTGACTAAAACTTCCCGTAGAGTAACAATTATGTGTGAGTGGATACGAGTATTCCATTATAACTTGAAAGCTTTCCCGACCACTTAATTATCTCTATTTGCGCAATTATGAAACTAAGTGAACTAAATTGCAAATATGGTTGACACAATCATTTTAACATTTGGACTCAATAGATTATTAAGAGTGTCTACAATATGTTCTTGATTTTGTATGGGAGTTTGTACCTATTAAAGGGTTATTTTTCTTCTTATTCAACAGAGGAAAAGCGGTTCTCTTCCATAAGGTTAATGTTTAATTGCAAATTTATTGCAATTTCATCGCATGTCGATGGAATTTGACAACGTAAGCATCAACCAACACAAACATGAATTTACGTGACAGCTCCCATGAAATGAACGGGTATTCATTTTAATAACACTTCTTGACTCAGCTTCGAGAAGAATGAAGAAATACTGTGGGGGTGACAGAATTGCCAATATACTTGCTCACATTATGACTTTCATCAACAACTCAATTCTCAATTCTTTCATTGAAAACTCTCAATTTATTCTCGCAATTTAAGTAGATATAAGAGTAGTCCATATACGTTTTTCTGGACTAGGTGATAATAGTAAATTAGTTACTCCGAACTATGTGAAATGTTTGTTGATCAATCTGATACAACCGTGTCTTGTGGCTTGTCTTGATCAACATGACAATATCAACTCAAATTTGGTTTGTTGCTCTCGTTGTTTTCCTCAGCTTGGCTTCCTATTTTTCATACTTTTTAGCACTACACACGAGCAATCTGGGCTCATGTCCTTTGTAGACCCGATTTTTGAACCCAGAATAAATTTTGATATGACGGCAAGTGAATTGATCAATAGCAAAGATAATGTCTTAAATATAAACAAAATCAACATATACAGGGTGTCTACACTTAAGATGGGCATAACTTCAGGGTTCGATTCCACAAGTTATTTCCAACAAAAAAAAAAAATATATATATATTTCCAAGCAATTTTTTCTAAACCCACTCAAAATGCCTTTTTTTCACTTCGAAGTTTTTTTTTCCGCGTTTTCGACCTTACGTCATTAAAACTGTCATAACTCCTGTTTTTTACCATGTGAATTCAAATTTCAGGATATCGTTGGAAAGAGCGTTAAATTTCCAAGCTACCCAGGGTAAAACCAAAATCTTTTAGCAATAAACCATTTCTAAAAAATCAAGTCAAATATCAAACTTCATTTTTTTTCGAAATATGTTTCTTTTAAATTTAAGTTTTCACTCTGAATCCCTGGCTATTTCGACGGGCGCTCTTCGGAAAGAATCATAAAGTAATACCTATCTACTCAACAAAAAACATCAATCTGCTAGAAATTTGATGTTTTTATTGAGTAGAAAGGTGTTACTTTATGCTCACAACCATATTCACGAATAATGTGTATTTTATGTACGAAAAGCGAAGATTTTCTTCGAAAAGTACACTCTCTAGCAGGCGGAATGATTCGGAAGTATCATCATTGGATTCAGCGTAAAAAATTACGTTGGAAATGATACCAAAATCGTCAAGCCATCTTGAGATCGAGGGGGACCATAAACCGCTTAAAACACTGGGTTTCCTTGTAAAACACGCGTTTTTTTTTTGCATTCAAACTTGATTTACTCTTCCAATTTGAGTTTTAAAAAGAAAAATTGATAGATCGTTGGAAAGCTGACTATTTGACCATGTTTTTTTTCCGAAGAGTGCCCATCGAAATAGCCAGGGATTCAAAGTGAAAACTTCGATTTAAAAAGAGACATATTTCGAAAAACATTTGAAGTTTGCTATTTGACTTTCCAACGATATCCTGAAATTTTAATTTATATGGTAAATAACGGGAGTTATGACAGTTAATGACGGGAGTTAATGACGTAAGGTCGAAAACGCGTAAAAAAAACTTAGAAGTGAAAAAAAGGCATTTTGAGTGGGTTAAGGGAAAATTGCTATGAGAAATTTTTTGTTGGAAATACCATGTAAAATTGGACCCCGAAGTTATGCCCATCTTAAGTGTAGACACCCTGTATATGTATCCGATTCACCAACATTTCTAGTTCGTACTATTCTTTATGAATTAAAGAACATCTTCTTATTAATAACAAAGTTCAAACAAAATGTATTCAAACTAAATATAAATGAGTAATTTTTAGAGCAACGTTGTTTGGGAATCTTAACATTTTGACTGAATAGGAACTGAAAATGTGCACATGGGCTGGAAACCCCTTATAACAAGTAACCTCGTTTTCCACCTCTCTGAAACGTTTCTAAGTGAAAATAACGCTCGAGCTCATTTCGCAACCATCTATAAAAAGGGAAAGTGAGCGCCCTTTTTTTAAGGATGGTGGGGGCGCGTTATGCCCTTTCTACCCGACAGACGCACTCAACCCTTTTTTGGAAGAAGGGCGTCGTCGTGATATCTGATGACTGATAATGGACTTTACGGGTCTCGGACGGAACCTGCACCCTTCAAGCTTGAACGATGGGGAGATACCGTGATGTCGATCATATCAGCCCCTTCTCCTTGCAGACATCCGAGTAACAACAAACCCCTTCTTCTGTCAAGAAACGATCAATATGAGTTCCCTAGGAGAAACCTATCAGACCAGAGTTTATCTTATTAGGGAGGTATTTCTTCTTATAATGCCAATCAACACTTAACAACAATATTAATAATTCATAATATGAATTATTATATTAATATAAATATATTATATTCATCAAGATTTGATATAAAATTATTGAAAAAATAAAGTCTTGCATGACTAAAAAAATTTGTGCATTTTTGACGAACCTTCTGGGTACCCATTCATAGTATGGGCATCCCTAAATCGAATAGGTGCCCAATTTTTTTCCTCTCAATCTATTGGCACTCGAAATATAGGTAGGTACTCTATTGGATATGTTGCCAATCTGATTACGTGTAAAATAAGTGTTAGGTAGTTTGTCCGTTATAACTTCACTAGTGTGATCTGCACGTTCTCAATTTTTAGGACGTTCCACGGAGAGAATTTCGACCGTCAATCGATTAGTTTGGGGTAAAGTTGTAAAACACTCAACAGAAAAAATATAACCTCATATTAATCCGTTTTAGACCATTCTGAATCTAAATCAACGAAAAAACGTTTTTGCGCATAATCTCGTATGCTCTGCCCAAGCCTCAATTTCCAACCGATTCGCGTGTTTCTTTGGTTTATTATTTCCAATAATAAACCTTAGGAATCATCCTAGAAGAAAAAAGTGTTTTGACTACCTATCAGTTCTGAAGGACTTCAGATTTTCTACTTTTGACCTGTCAAATTAGCGATCTGGACCTGTGTGCCCTGTGTTGCCCAGTTTCCATGGACCAATTTTGATGAAATTTGGTACCGGCTCTGTTTGGGCTGTAGTTGTGCCCCGAAGCTTTTGGCTACTGTCAGTCACTTCTAAGGGCTAAAAAGTGGTGAAAAAATTTTCAAAACGCCCCAGCTCGAAAACTATCGATGTTAAGGTTTATTGTTTTTCATTAATTTAAAATAACGACGATTTTAAAGAATTTTTCGGAACCACCCAGAGCTCTGTGGGGATAACGCTCATGAGAATAATTAATTCCATCATTAATGAATTTTCCACGACGTTTTTTCATTATTTTAATATAATTCTAGAAGTTTTTCTAGTTTTAGAAACGAATGAGACTACCTTTATTTATAATTATTATCTACGTACCGTATTGGTGAATCCGCCGTAACCAGCAAGTCGAGTACAGGAGGCCTCCTGTACTCGACTTGCTGGTTACGACGGATTCACCAATACGGTAAGTAGATAATAATTGTATTCTTATAACTAGCGGAAATTATCCCATTCATTTAATACCTTCATTTAGTTTATTGTGAAATTCATGTGGACACGGGTGCCCTGCGTATGAATAATATTAAGAAATATGCATAATAAATAATAATATTATGTATATTGATTGATGTATATCATACAGACAGAGTTGGGATTAAAATTAATTATCAGAATTATAAATAAAAAACATTTCGTCATTTTGATCCTCGTGCAGCCCTACAGAATTAGAATTTCATCAGTGTTGATTGGTTGATCCCAAATAATTTGTCGCTTGGAACCACCCTCGAAACTAATTATACGTGGTTGAATGGTAGTATCATAATAATAATTAGTGGCATTCCCTTCACAACAAGAACGTCATATCTTCCGTCGTGGGCCGTATGCGACTGCCTCCATTATGCTAATTATCTCTTTAGCACCGGAATCGAGTTAACCAAGAACCGAAGAGCTGGGGGTAATTTTATGTGAAGAATAAATAAAGGAAGCGCAGCTAACTAGGTTAGCTACCCTTCGTGCCCCGCTGTTCTTTCCGTTAGCAATAACGGGTCCCACGCCGAAACTAAAAGCAATTAGCTTTCTCTAGGAAAATTAAGGGAGGTATAATAAAATATTCTAATAATATTTGAGCCCTCTAAACCTCACTTTTATGCGTTTTTCTCGGATGAAAACATTTTCTTCTCTTTCTTTATTTCAAGCAAATATTAGTTCTAGGTCGAAGCTTCCTTCGGACTAAACAAGAAGATCTCGAATATCTTTAGTTGAGTTTCCCACTTGTGGTTAAAAAGTACACATTTTTGAACCCAAAAACATTTTTATTCAAACCATTACGACAACGAAGCAATCTACTATCTATGGAACCATTTATACGGGAGACGCTAATGATTGTAATACAAAGTTCCAGTTCACTGTTAATAATGAATATAGATATCTAAACTGGAATAGGTAGATACTTATTGTAGATACTTAACCACCAATTTATCGATTTGGCCTATTGAATTCGAGATTTTCTCAATTGAAGCAAGTGCTCTCGGTTTTTCCATTAAAAAAAAAGATAGTAGAAGTAATCGGAACAGAATGTTCTGACGTTGTTGTTGAGGATTTTAGTTTATTTATGTGATTGGAGAGTAGATAGGTTGTTTTAGGGCCTGAGGGAGTATAAACAAAACTCGGAAATACGTTGGGTATCTGCTTAATGGATTTCTGACCCCAACTTGATAGTGAAAAACGATATTTAATATTATTATTGAATGAGTTTATGGAATTTGTATGAGAGAGAGTGAGAGTTCAAGCGTTTATTAACACAAGAAAAACATACATAATGCAACAGACACGTGTCATGGTGAACGCTTATACTGCGTAATCTTTCGATTGTCGCGGATGTTGCACGGTAAATTAATATTGTTAATTTTTTATAATTTATTTCTCTATAAGCTAAATTTTGTTCAAAACACAAATAACAAATAGGTGCTATTAAATTCTAATAAATAAACAGCAGCTCAACAAATAACAAATCCAAAACAGTAACCCAGAAGTTCAACTCTTTTGTTCTTATATTGTAGATGAATACACGCTATCTTATTTTTTTATTTTTTCATCACTGAACCATTTTCTTCCCTGCCATAAGTTTAAGTATTATTATTATTATTATTATTAAGTATTATTACTATACTTATAATAATAGTAATAATTTTTACGACCTACCATTCTTTTATCGACGTATTTTTTTCCTACCAATTCTCGGTTATTCTCTTTACCACAAATTTGAGAGTTCTCTAGGTCAATTTCTATGAAATATCCTCTATCCATTCTCCGTGTAGTTGAACTAGTTTACTAAGAATTTCCTATAACTTCCAGATTTTTTGACATACTGCACCAGGGCCATCAACAGGACCATTCAGAATTTCAATTAGATCTCGTATCGACAATCGCGGGCTTCTTTGATATATTTGTCGAAACTCCCTCAATACTGGATAGGTTGCTAAAAAATGAGATGTGGTCTCCTCTTCCCTCAAATTACACATTGAACAATAATTTACTATCCCCTCTCTTCACCGTCTGAAATTTACATCCTAAATTTCAGATCTTGCTCTGAAAACCGTTCGTGTGATATTCAGGGATTTGTTTGACAAATATTTTCTCCCCTTCTCCCCCTTCTTTCGTCCTATCCAATTGAGCGTACAACGTGTGGTGCCGTGATTCAGCCACAGCTTGACTCAGTTCTATTTTCCACACTTGCATCAACTTGTTCCTAATAGATAGCAAACTCAGTTCCCAATCCCGACCCTGGCCTCAATCACTTGAGGAATTTTATGTATCTAATATAAAAAATTAGACATTCTTATGCCATCTCTCCATCCTTGAATAAGCAGCAGAATGAAATAAAATACACAGTTGCAATTTGAACTGAGATTTGGGCATTCATTTGCGATTCTCACATTTGTGATTCTCTTCAACTTCCCATCAATTTCAATCGATTTTCCAAGAACTCTCGGTGAACTAAGAAACGACTCCAGGTAACTACTCCCTTTTTTGACCGATTTCAGAACAACAAAAATCTGAAAGAGATCATGGGGCGACGACTTTTGAACACCTTTAATTTCTTTATTCTGGTAACAATCTGCCTGATTCTTTTTGAAACATGTTCTTTTAGTATCCACGATGTGTTATTTCGGTATCCGTTTCAACCTGATTGCATTTTGCCGCCTAGAACGTTGAGAAAACGATTTTCTCTCCTGAGATACACTCGCTCCTCACACAAGAGGTACAACAGTTTCCCTCTTCAAAGGAGTACTAACTCACTCCTACTTTTCTCCATTTAGCGAAGAGGTTATCCTCCGGATGAACTAATCGCTCCTCCTTCCCTCGGTGTACCTGCTTTCCTTCACAGAAAGTACTCACCTCGTTATGGTGGTCGTAGTGGTTTTGGTTTATTATTTTCAATAATGAATCGACCAAGAAAAAAAAAAACTCGGCGCTTTGCGCCTCGGCGGGGGGCTCCGCCCCCCTGCACCCCCCGGTTTATTTCTTTTTCCATACTCTGTATGAAATCATAGGAACACAGAATGTGTTTTTGCGATACTAGTCATCCGTTAAATAAAAAACAACAATAATAAATGTGGAGTTGACATTAACATGACAACCAATAAACATATCACCAGATGTTTTTTCTGTCGCTTTTTCGTGACGATTTTTTTTCGGTAGGTCATCGCAAAAACACATTCTGTGTTAAAAAATTTTAACACCCCCTCAAAATTAGTTGGTTTACGTTTCAAGGTAGGTACGTAGAATCCAAAAATCGAATAAAAAATTGGGCGTCCGTCCGCCGTACGCGGCACTTTCCGCATTTAGCATTGACCGATTTTGATGAAATTTGTTATGTAGGCTCCATTTGGGGTCTAGTTGTGCCCCGAAGATTTTGGTTGATGTAGGTCACTTCCAAGGGTTGAAAAATAAATTTTGAAATTTTGAAACACCCCAACTCAAAAAATTTTGATGTAAAGGTATTGTTTTTCTATCAATTTAAGATAGTATAGAATTTTTAGAACGTTATTTTCCCTTTTATACCGTTATCCTCCTCATACAGCACTAAAGCTTACAATCTGACTTCCAATTTGATTATATTTACAGAATACTTACAACGCTGGCTTGGTATGATCGCGGTTTCCTTGAAGGGGAATTATCTAGTTAGTAGGAGAAGGTAACCCGTTTGACAAAGGGCATAGCTTCACCACTAGTGGAAGCGCGGTTTCCCTTGAAGAAGGAAACAGTTACCACCATGCCGGAGCGAGTACTAAACAAAAAACGCTGCAAATCATTGCTCAAAGGTTTATTATTAACACAGAATGTGTTTTTGCGATGACCTACCGAAAAAAAATCGTAACGAAAAAGCGACAGAAAAAACATCTGGTGATATGTTTATTGGTTGTCATGTTAATGTCACACATTTTATTATTGCCAAAGACTCCACATTTATTATTGTTGTTTTTTATTTAACGGATGACTAGTATCGCAAAAACACATTCTGTGTTCCTATGATTTCATACAGAGTATGGAAAAAGAAATAAACCGGGGGGTGCAGGGGGGCGGAGCCCCCCGCCGAGGCGCAAAGCGCCGAGTTTAGTTATAATAGTCAAGTTTTTGGTTTTTTTCTGTATAGATCACCTTTCTGTATAGATCACTGGTTCTCCATCAAAAGCACCTACCACCATCTATATTCTCCCTTGACCTTCCCTCTCAAATTTCAGCTTCCTGCGTTCAATAGGATTAAAAATGACTTCGGAGCTCACTCAGCTGATCAGTGATCTGAAGAGTGAAGAAGAGCTCCTCGAATGCTGAAGACGCCTGGAAGAGCACTTCCAATCAATTGGATTGAAAATGGCTTAGGAGCTCACTCAGCTGATCAGTGATCTGAGGAGTGAAGAAGATCTTCTCGAATGCTGGAGACGCCTGGAAGAGCACTTCCATTCAATAGGATTGAAAATGGCTTCGGAGCTCACTCAGCTGATCAGTGATCTGAGGAGTGAAGAAGATCTCCTCGAATGCTGGAGACGCCTGGAAGAGCACTTCCATTCAATTGGATTGAAAATGGCTTCGGAGCTCACTCAGCTGATCAGTGATCTGAAGAGTGAAGAAGCCTTTGAGCAATGAGCGTTTTTTACCCACCAACATTTTTTTTACCTACCAACTTTTTTTAACCTACCAGCTAGGTACTACCTACCACACCATACTGGCCGCACACCTTCACAATCAAGTTTATTAGAAAGAACTAATCGCTTCACACTCGATTGGAAAAATAGAAAGCTTCATATGGAAATTTGATTACAGGTTACGCAGAAGGCAAAACTGTAAACAAATCGAAGAAACGCTGCAAATCATTGCTCAAAGGTTTATTATTTTCTGTATAGATCACCCTTCTGTATAGATCACTGGTTCTCCATTAATAGCACCTACCACCATCTGTATTCTCCCTTGACCTTCCCTCTCAAATTTCAGCTTCCTGCGTTCAATAGGATTGAAAATGGCTTCGGAGCTCACTCAGCTGATCAGTGATCTGAAGAGTGAGGAAGATCTCCTCGAATGCTGGAGACGCCTGGAAGAGCACTTCCATTCAATAGGAGTAAAAATGGCTTTGGAGCTCACTCAGCTGATCAGTGATCTGAAGAGTGAAGAAGATCTCCTCGAATGCTGGAGACGCCTGGAAGAGCACTTCCATTCAATAAGAGTAAAAATGGCTTTGGAGCTCACTCAGCTGATCAGTGATCTGAAGAGTGAAGAACGTCTCCTCGAATGCTGGAGACGCCTGGAAGAGCACTTCCATTCAATAGGATTGAAAATGGCTTCGGAGCTCACTCAGCTGATCAGTGATCTGAAGAGTGAAGAAGCCTTTGAGCAATGATTTGCAGCGTTTTTTACCCACCAATATTTTTTTTACCTACCAAGTTTTTGTTACCTACCAGCTTGGTACTACCTACCAAACCATACTGGCTTCACACCTTCACAATCAAGTTTATTAGAAAGAACTAAACGCTTCACACTCGATTCGAGAAATAGAAAGCTTCATATGGAAATTTGATTACTGGTTACGCAGAAGGCAAAACTGTATACAAATCGAAGAAATGAACAGCGATCGCATTTTAGTCCGATAAAATTTGAATGGAGATTAGACCTCTTTTGTGATTCACACTCATGATTCTGTTTTATCGAAGGAAAACCTTCAAGTACTCGTAGGGACCGAACGGTTTGTCCTACAAAGCTCCGGGTGGTCTCAAAAATTTTTAAAAATTCAATACTATTTACAATTGGTGAAAAAACGATACCTTTATTTCGAGAGTTTTCGAGCTAGGGCACTCTTGAAAATTTCAACCCTTAATTTTCACCCCTTAGAAGTGACCTACATCAACCAAAAGCTTCGCGGCACAACTAGACCCCAAATGGAGCCCATATACCAAATTTGAACCAAATCGGTCCAGTGTTGCTAAGAAAAGTGCCGCGTACGTCGTACGGCGGACGGACGGAAATTTTTTTATTCGATTTTCGTATTCTACGTACCTTGAAACGTAAAACATCAAATTTTGAGGGGGGGTTAAAAATTTTTTTTTTTTGCTCGATTCCAAAGGCTTATTATTGAAAATAATAAACCAAAATGAACAGCGATCGCATTTTAGTCCGATAAAACTTGAATGGAGATTAGACCTCTTTTGCGATTCACACTCATGATTCTGTTTTATCGAAGGAAAACCTTCAAGTACTCGTAGGGACCGAACGGTTTGTCCTACAGAGCTCCGGGTGGTCTCAAAAATTTTTAAAAATTCAATACTATTTTAAATTGGTGAAAAAACGATACCTTTATTTCGAGAGTTTTCGAGCTAGGGCTCTATTGAAAATTTCAACCCTTAATTTTCACCCCTTAGAAGTGACCTACATCAACCAAAAGCTTCGCGGCACAACTAGACCCCAAATGGAGCCCATATACCAAATTTGAACCAAATCGGTCCAGTGTTGCTAAGAAAAGTGCCGCGTACGGCGTACGGCGTACGGCGGACGGACGGAAATTTTTTTATTCGATTTTCGTATTCTACGTACCTTGAAACGTAAAACATCAAATTTTGAGGGGGGGTTAAAATTTTTTTTTTCTTGCTCGATTCCAAAGGCTTATTATTGAAAATAATAAACCAAAACGCTGCAAATTATTACACAATGGTTCATCATTTTGGTTTATTATTTTCAATAATAAGCCTTTGGAATCGAGCAAGAAAAAAAATTTTAACACCCCCTCAAAATTTGATGTTTTACGTTTCAAGGTACGTAGAATACGAAAATCGAATAAAAAAAATTTCCGTCCGTCCGCCGTACGCCGTACGCCGTACGCCGTCCGCCGTACGCGGCACTTTTCTTAGCAACACTGGACCGATTTGGTTCAAATTTGGTGTATGGGCTCCATTTGGGGTCTAGTTGTGCCGCGAAGCTTTTGGTTGATGTAGGTCACTTCTAAGGGGTGAAAAATAAGGGTTGAAATTTTCAAGAGTGCCCTAGCTCGAAAACTCTCGAAATAAAGGTATCGTTTTTTCACCAATTTTAAATAGTATTGAATTTTTAAAAATTTTTGGGACCACCCGGAGCTCTGTAGGACAAACCGTTCGGTCCCTACGAGTACTTGAAGGTTTTCCTTCGATAAAACAGAATCATGAGTGTGAATCGCAAAAGAGGTCTAATCTCCATTCAAATTTTATCGGACTAAAATGCGATCGCTGTTCATTTCTTCGATTTGTATACAGTTTTGCCTTCTGCGCAACCAGTAATCAAATTTCCATATGAAGCTTTCTATTTTTCCAATCGAGTGTGAAGCGTTTAGTTCTTTCTAATAAACTTGATTGTGAAGGTGTGAAGCCAGTATGGTGTGGTAGGTAGTACCTAGCTGGTAGGTAAAAAAAAGTTGGTAGGTAAAAAAAATGTTGGGTAAAAAACGCTGCAAATCATTGCTCAAAGGCTTCTTCACTCTTCAGATCACTGATCAGCTGAGTGAGCTCCGAAGCCATTTTCAATCCCATTGAGTGGAAGTGCTCTTCCAGGCGTCTCCAGCATTCGAGGAGATCTTCTTCACTCCTCAGATCACTGATCAGCTGAGTGAGCTCCAAAGCCATTTTCAATCCTATTGAATGGAAGTGTTCTTCCAGGCGTCTCCAGCATTCGAGGAGATCTTTTTCACTCCTCAGATCACTGATCAGCTGAGTGAGCTCCGAAGCCATTTTCAATCCTATTGAATGGAATTGCTCTTCCAGGCGTCTCCAGCATTCGAGGAGATCTTCTTCACTCCTCAGATCACTGATCAGCTGAGTGAGCTCCAAAGCCATTTTCAATCCTATTGAATGGAAGTGCTCTTCCAGGCGTCTCCAGCATTCGAGGAGATCTTCTTCACTCCTCAGATCACTGATCAGCTGAGTGAGCTCCAAAGCCATTTTTACTCCTATTGAATGGAAATGCTCTTCCAGGCGTCTCCAGCATTCGAGGAGATCTTCTTCACTCCTCAGATCACTGATCAGCTGAGTGAGTTCCAAAGCCATTTTCAATCCTATTGAATGGAAGTGCTCTTCCAGGCGTCTCCAGCATTCGAGGAGATCTTCTTCACTCCTCAGATCACTGATCAGCTGAGTGGGCTCCGAAGCCATTTTCAATATCCTATTGAACGCAGGAAGCTGAAATTTGAGAGGGAAGGTCAAGGGAGAATTCAGATGGTGGTAGGTGCTATTGATGGAGAACCAGTGATCTATACAGAAGGGTGATATATACAGAAAATAATAAACCTTTGAGCAATGATTTGCAGCGTTTTTCTATATAGATCACTCGTCTGCAAACCACCAACCATCCAATATGAAGAAAATCATCGATTGCATTTCGGTCAGCTATAATTTGAACGGAGATTAGACCTCTTTTGCGATTCACATCCGTGTTTCTGATTTCTCGCAAGTCCAACCATTAAATTCTCGTAGGGTGTGAACGGTTTGTCCTACAGAGCTCCGCGTGGACTCAAAAAATTCTAAAATTTCTATGCTATCTTAAATTGATGGAAAAATAATACCTTATATGAAAATATTTTGAGTTAGGGCTTTAAAAAAATGTCAACCCTCATTTTTCAACCCTTGGAAATGACCTACATCAACCAAAATCTTCGGGGCACAACTGGACCCCAAATGGAGCCTACGTACCAAATTTCATCAAAATCGGTAAATGCTAAATGAGGAAAGTGCCGCATACGGCGTTCGGACGGCCAAATTTTTATTCGATTTTGGTTTATTATTTTCAATAATGAACCTTTGGAATCGACCAAGAAAATAAAATTTCCAACACCCCCTCAAAATTTGATGGTTTACGTTTCAAGGTACGTAGAATTCAAAAATCGAATAAAAATTTGGCCGTCAGTCGCCAAATTTGCCGTCAGTCGCCGTTTGCCGTAAGCGGCACTTTCCCCACTTAGCATTGACCGATTTTGATGAAATTTGGTATGTAGGCTCCATTTGGGGTCTAGTTGTGCCCCGAAGATTTTGGTTGATCTAGGTCACTTCTAACGGTTTAAAAATGAATTTTGAAATTTTGAAAACGCCCTGTTTTTCTTCAATTTAAGATTCTATAGAATTTTTAGAATTTTTTGAGCTCTGTAGGACAAACCGTTCGCTCCCTACGAGAATTTAAGGGTTGGACGTACGATAAATCAGAAACACGAGTGTGAATTGCAAAAGAGGCCTAATCTTCGTTCAAATTTTGGCTGACCGGAATGCGATCGATGTTTTTCTTCATGTAGGATGATTGGTGGCTTTGCAGACGAGTGATCAATGTAGAAAAATAATAAACCATCTTGTAATAATTTGCAGCGTTTTGGATTTTACGTACCTTGAAACGTAAACCAACAAATTTTGAGGGGGGTTAAAAAAAATTTTCTTGGTCGATTCCAAAGGTTTATAATTGAAAATAGTAAACCAAAAAGAATTACGAAAATCGGTTGGAAATTGAAACCTGGGCAGAGTACACAAAATGTTGTCCAACTTTACCCCAGATCAATCGGATAAGGACGCCCAAGTCTTACTGTGGGACGTTCTAAAAATAAAAACGATCCATACACGTGTTTTTGATTTTATATTCGTCCATATCTTGGTTGTTAAATGTTGCAAAAGGTTGGTCATATAGAGCTCTCGTTGGTCTCATTCGATTCTAAAAACGCAATACTGTTTTATGTTGATTAAAAAAACAATATATTTTTACTTGTATTGAAAGTTTTAGACGTAGGCATTTTGAAAATGTCATGTCCTATTTTTTACTCCAAATGGAGACCAAATACCAAATTTGTTCAAATCGGTCCAAGATAACTGAGAAAAGTGTTATGTACAGTAGACGGACGAAATGTATTAGGGGTGTTAAATTTTAACTATTCACAGCGCCGGTAACATAGGCGAGTAAAACAAGTTTAACGTTCCATTTTAGAATAATACTGATGCTGCCTCTTTGCTGGATTATCGCTGAATGTATTCACTGGGATAGGAAAGCATTAGTACCTAATCATCACATTTGCATCAACCGCGTAAATAATTACTTAGCTAATTGAATAAAATGTCCTCGAATAGCAAACACTCCAGTCGAACTGATCAAAATGTCTAACCCTGGAATTTCTGTAGCTAACACTCTCCTCTTTCATAGTACCTTTTTCAAATACATCTCTAGAGAACTCTAGGGGGACGTCTGGTACAATCGCGCGACAAGATTTCGAATTCTCAACTTCGTCGAAAACTTGGGATAAAAACGCTGCAAACCATTGCCTATAGGTTTATTATTTTCTGTATAGATCACCCTTCTGTATAGATCCCTCCCTACCAACCATAGGTACCTACTACCTATCGGAAATTGGTGAAAAACGATACCTTTATCTTGAGAGTTTTCGAGCTAGGGCACTCTTGAAAATTTCAACCCTCAATTTTCACCCCTTAGAAGGGGCTGACATCAACCAAAAGCTTCGCGGCACAACTAGACCCCAAATGGAGCCCATATACCAAATTTGAACCAAATCGGTCCAGGGTTGATAAGAAAAGTGCCGCGTACGGCGTACGGGCGGATATTGCTTCCGAGTCTACCAAGATGGCGGAAGCTTTGTTTTCACTTTTCAAGGATGAAAAAAAAAAGTTTTCCAAAATCAAAATTTTCACTCGCGTTTTGCGTTTTAGACCTTTCTGAACAATTTTGGTTCCGTGTCTGTCTGTCTGTCATGAAATCCTTGTAACGGGCATAACTATACGAAGTTATTGTCCGATTTCTATGAAAATTTCAGGGATTGTGCGGGTTGGTGTGTAGATGGTCTCCTATGAAAATTATCATCCCCAGACTGATATAAGCGACTGTGCATACGCAAACGTGAATTCCTTGTAACGGCCATAACTTCTACATTTTCCATCCGATTTCAATGAAATTTTCAGGGATGAAACAGATTAGTGTTTAAATGGTCCCCTATGTAAATCACCACCTTCGGACTAATAGTAGCCACTGCGCATGCGCAAACGTGAATTTCCCCATAATTTTTTTATTTTATATAGAGGCACTTTCCTTCATCTCTCTCTCCCACCCCCACCTTCCTCATCGTCCCTCATCCCTAGAGCCGGTGTCGGGTGAGTCCTAGGCGTCCTTTCCATTATATTTTATTTATTTTGTTTTATGGCGTGCCCCCTCCGTCAGATCCTCCGTCTTTAGTCTTTAAGGGAAGATTAAAAAAAAAAGGCTATAATTTCTACGTTTTCCATCCGAATTCAATGAAATTTTCAGGGATGTTGCAGATTTGATGCAATTTTGATCAATGCTGAGGAACGTGATGGGTATCAGTGTAACCTGCGATTGACGGTCTTCCAGAAATGGATAAATGGATTGTTTTGTCTCCCAATTTGATCAATGTTGAGGTATCTGATGGGTATCAGTGTAACCTGGGATTGACAGTTTTCCAAAAATGAAACGTTTTAACAAATCACTCCGTCATTTCATAATTTATTAATAATAAAATATATTTTCACCTTTTTCGTGTTATGCTTCTGCATTACAGTAACCAAACTATATTCCACATTCTATCCTAATCTATAACTCCAAACTGATAATTGACTTTATGATTGAGAAAATTTATTGAATAAATATTTTCAATGACGTATACAGTGGTTACGGTGACGAGGAAGCTATGTGGCACACCCACTTGGCAGACTTTTTTATTCCATTTTCGGATTCTACGTATCTTGAAACATAAAACATGAAACTTTAAAAATTTTGAGGGGGGTTAAATTTTTTTTTCCTTTCTATCTTAAATACCTGGACCGTCTGGTTCTTATGTAGTTGTTGACATCAACAGCTACGAAATTAGCAATATTGATTTACTTCTGGATGACTACTGTGGATAAGCTGACCGTTCGCTCGTAAATTATGGCTTCTGAATCTACGAAGGTAGTGGAAGAATTGTTTTAGCTTTTCAAGGGTAAAAAAAATCGCTTTATTATTTTCAATAATGCACTTTTGGAATCGACCAAGAAAACAATTTTTACCCCCCCCCCCTCTCAAAATTTGCAGGTTTACGTTTCAAGAATCAAAAAATCGAATAAAAATTTTACTGTCCGTCCGCCGTACGGGGCACTTTCCTTAGGTACCTGGGACCGATTTTGATGAAATTTGGTTGATGGGCTCCATTGGGGTCTAGTTGTGCCCGAAGAATTTGGTTGAAGTCAGTCACTTCTAGGGTTGAAAAATATAAGGGCTGACATTTTCTAAACGTCCTAACTCAAAATTGTTCGATATAATCGTGTTGTTGACTTTTTTTCTTGAATCTGCCTAGTATTATTTTTATAAAAGGATAATAAACTACCGAGTAAGCATTTTTATAAAACAATGAATAATTATCGTTCATATACAAAAGTGTCTGTATTAGTTTTACTTGAACGACCTAACCAAAATATTGAGAAAAAACTTCGATGTCGGGGAAAAACATCGATGCTTAAAATGGGTAAAACATCGATTTTTTGAAACATTGATACATCAATATCCTAATATTAAACTTGAAAATCAGAAGTTCTTGGGGGAATATAGATATACCTACTTAGTGGGTGGATAAATCAGAAATGTGAAGGATAAAATACCCCTCAGGTAGGAAACTACTGATGCTAGAAACCAAATTTTGATATCCGTGATTGAACGAAAAACCGGTATGAATGAAATATCATAATAAAAAGTCTGGTTAATGAACTGCTGCCGAGAGCTATTGAAGGGTCGGCGGAATCGTGGTATATACTATACCTATATATACCTATACCACATATATATTATGTATGTATAATATTATGTATATGTTATATATGTATAATATACCACATACATATTATGTATGTTTACAGCTGGCTATTGTCGAGATGTCTAAACATAATTTTGTGCGTCATGGTTGCGACATTTTACTACTATCGCGTTTACCAAATGACCCAAGTGACTATGACTCAGGTGACCCAGTGACTCAGACATGAATGTTGAATGACCTCGAAACAATATTACTTTTCCTAGGGCTACATCATTGATTTATATGTAATTAATATACCTTATATATTATGTAAGGTTTTTACTACCGAATTATCATTACATTATAGACATTTTTCGGTATGTGAACAGTGTTTTAGAAAAAGTGTTATTTGAACTGGATAAATTACTATTGAATCGATGAAGCTCAATCCTAACCGTTAAATAATCCATTGGTTCTATTGCCGAGCGGTGGCGCTCACGTAAATACATAATGGGGTTTCCAGCCTCGTTCATTTATTATGTAGCCGGCAGTAAAACCTCTCTCCAGAATTACTATCCACACCTTGTCAGGAGAAATGCTTCGTGCCGTAGTGCTGACTGCATGCAGATCCTCTAGTGAGCATGATGCTGAAACACTGAAGTTTTGTTTCAAGTTAATAAAAAGCTCAAAATTCAAGGGGCTAAATTTTTATTTTTGTTTACAATAATGGAGAAATGAGTTCACAAGTCTATTATGTAGGAATAACAAACCTTTGTGTAATAATTTGCAGCGTTTTAGATCGGATCCGTTTTTATTTTTTTATTTTTGGTTAATATTAGGTACTAAATTTGTTGGTTAACGTTTCAAGGTACATAGAATCCGAAAATCGAATATGTTTTTCCCGTCCGTCTGCCGTACACGGTACGAGGCACTTTTCCATGTGCCAATTTTGATGGAATTTGGTATATGGGTTTCATTGGAAGTCTATTTCTGCCCCGAAGCTTTTGGTTGGTGTCAGTCACTTGTAAGGGGTGAAAAATAAGGGGCTGAAATTTTCAAAACGCCCTAGATCAAAAATCTCGATATGAAGGTATTGTTTTTTTCGCCAATTTAAAATAGAATAGACTTTTTAGAATGGAAAGCTTTGGTTCGCTCCATTTGAGAACTTAAGGGCTGGACTTACGATAAATCAGAAACACGAGTGTGAATTGCAACAGAGGCCTAATGTCCGTTTAAATCAACTCTTATTCCAATGATGACATTATTTCTTCGAATAGAGCATGATGCGTTTATTTCTTCAAAATAAACTCCATTGTGAAGCATAAATATTGTTTGGTGTGCAGGTGTTCTTTGCAGGCCTATGATCTATATAGAAAAATAATAAATCTTTGTGTAATTATCTGCAGAGTTAAACAAAATTATAATGTAAATCACGCATAGAAGACTACTAAGATTTGCAGCGGCTTAGCGAACCTATTAGTGCTAAAATATTTGGATTAGTCCAGTTTTTTTTGTCGAATCAAAATGTGAGTAGGCAGCTCTTAGAAACATACAGTTATGGGTGAGGCTTGGTTCAGGTGGGTCAGGTCAACACTAAGCTTCATAAACATGGATGGTGGGTGACTTCGGTTAATAGCTAGTTCATGTCATCATGAACATTTCAGCAACTACGACGACTGACCCGACCTTCAATATCCATGTCCCTCATCGATAATGGGTTAGATTGATGGAACCTCCTCAGTGCCCGGATCAATAACATTTCGTTGTTTCAGGAAAATTGGGTAACAAAATTTCTATGGATTGTCTGCTGGTTTGATGATATCTTGGAAAAATTCATAGTATGGATGGAGCCATCATCACACAAAGGCTCATTATTTTTCTATATAGATCAGTCATCTGCAAAAAACACGACTTTTCCATTGTCACCATCTACCAACCATAGATACTACCTTTCTACTTCACAATCAAGAAGTTCATTTGGAATAAAGAAACGCTTCATAATCAGTTCGAAGAAATAGAAAATTTGAATACTGGTTGCTTTTGGTAATTTAAAATTTGAATGGAGATTATGCCTCTTCTGCGCTTCACGCTCTAGTTTTTGATTTATCGTACGGTCCAACCCTTAAGAACAGGGAGTTGAGGTTGCCCTAATTATTAGGAAATTCAATTAGGTACTGGTTGCTAAGGACGCAAAACTGAATACAACTCGAAGAAACGAACAACGATCACATTTTGGTTAGATAAAATTTCAACAGAGATTAGGCCTTTTTGGTGATTCACACTGGTGATTCTGTTTTATCGAAGGAAAACTCTTAAGTTCTTGCAGGGAGCGAACGGATTGTCCTACAAAGCTCCGCGTAGTCTATAAAAATCCTGAAAATTCGATAGGTAGGTACTACCTCAAATTGGTGAAAAAACAATACTATTATTTCGAGATAGGGCACTCTTGAAAATTTTAATCCTTATTTTTTACCCCTTAGAAGTGGAAATGTAGCCCATATACCGAATTTCAACCAAATCGGTCCATGGTTGCTAAGAAAAGTGCCGTATACGGCGTACGGCGCAAAGTACAGGCGGATGGACGGATTTTTTTCAATTTTCGGATTCTACGTACCTTGAAACGTAAAACTTCAAATTTTGAGGGGGGTGAAAATGTTTTTTTCTTGGTCGGTTCCAATGGTTCATTATTGAAAATAATAAACCAAAACCCGGATGGAAGTAAGACTGACCATGGGATATTTGATGATTATTTGCTCCTCATCATGCCAATCAACTTTGTGGATTGAGGTTTTCCATATGCACCATCGTTCCCCACGAGAATCAGAGATCAATGTTAGACTTTCATTGTTTTAACTCCAGTTTACACATATAAATCAAAAATAGGTTACTTAATTTCTTCACATATTTTCTCTTCATCTCATGTTACACGAGTGGGACTTTTTCTGCTATCCATTTGACCTTGTACAGTCGGGTTGCCTTACGGTAAGGTCTAAGATAATTTGAACTGGAAGCACATCTGATTCATTAGTGTACCCTTCAACAGAACTCCGGATAAGGGTATCATCATCGGTCTCAAAACTAATTACGAGGACTAATCTATCCGATATCCAATTGAAAACGAAATCCACTGAATAATTGAGTTTGGTTAAATATCGTTTTATGCCGCCTCTGTTGTAACAATAGCGTGTACTACCGGTCGATTATACGGGGTAGATCAGCGAAGCGTATTGAAATGGTAATTTTAAACCTTGTCTCGGTTTCTACAGAATGAATCCGCCTTTGATGGAGATAGGGGGCCACGGCTCTTGGAATCCAGCCCGGGAACCCCTAACCAAGCAGTTTGTTGTAGAATTCCTGCAAATTGCTGTTTATCGATGCATTTTGATGAAGCTCTTGAATTACAATGGTTTTGACTGCTGTAAATTGCCCCTTGGAGAATCCATATCGCACAAACTTCGAACAATGGTCGAGTGATTCGATATGAAACAGAAGGTAACGTGTCTGATTGATAGACGTATCGAGGAATTAACATGTACCAAGCCAAATATCGTTACTCCACCGTAGGTCAATGCTATGGCTGGCATAGTAATAGGAAGATCCAAGTTTAACTTTGTTAAATAACAAAGAAAAAAGAAGAAAAGCTGCGAATTATTTCACAAAGGATTTTTTTTCTGTATAGACGTTTGCAAAGAACGCTTTGCCATTGCCACTTCGTATCAACCATAGTAACTAGCTTCACTCTCGACTCGAAGAAATAGGGAGTTGTGTTCATTAGAAAATTTGAACACTGGTTGCTAACTGGTTGCTTTTGGTCATTTAAAATTTGAACGAAGATCAGGCCTCTTCTGCGATTTACACTCTTGTTTCTGATTTATCGTCGATCCAACCCTTAAGACCTCATAGGGAGCGAACGGTTTGTCCTACAGAGCTCTGGGTGGTCTCAATCGATTCTAAAAATTGATTCCTTTTTAAATTGGTGAAAAACAATACCTACTTTTATTGGGCACTTTTGAAAAATACAACCCCATTTTTCACCCCTTAGAAGTGGCTGACATCAACCAAAAGCTTCGCGGCACAACTAAACCCCAAATGGAGCCCATATATTTCAAATTTAGTCTAAATCGGTCTATGGTAACTAAGGAAAGTGCCATGTACGGTGGTGTAAATTTTTATTCGATTTTCGGAATCTACATACCTTGAAACCTAAACCAACAAATTTTAAGGGGGGGAGAGTTAATTTTTTATTATTATTTTTTTTCGATTCCAAGGGTTCATTATTGAAAATAATGAACCAAAACTGATCCGAATTTTTAGTTGAATACCGATTCCATCAAAAATAACTTACAGTACCCGATTGGAAATGGTAGATTCCCGCAATGTATTATCTACCAAATATGATACTAATCTATGTTCACACCGATTGAAACACCTGATTCTTACGAAACCCGCGAGTGAAACTGTGTGACCACACTAACTGGTTATCTTGAGTCCTCTAATTAAAGGAGCCAGCATTTCGTTCCCCAACATCGGAGGAGGCTTCCAATGAGTCAGCTCCTTCACAGTATAAATCCTGAGCCACACCCTTCAGAGCACTATTTCTCTCGAAGCTACCTTGCAATTTCCCGTGCAAGAGGGGCCCACACCTTACACCTTAAGTGTTGAGGGTTGAACGTCGGTCGATTTTTTTTGGTACAATAATAATTCATTGTCTGCAGCAGAATCCTATCCTCTTTATAAATTATGTCAGTTCGTATTTTATAATTATCCATGTGCAACTAACATTCGGAAGTTTTTTTCCATTTCATTTAAGATTGAAATCAGATCTAAGAAAGAAAAAATCCCAGTATAAGTTTTGTCAAAACTGTTTACTATTATTCTGCACACATGAACCTTTGTGCACAGATCAGTTCACTTCTATTTATTTTTATTTTCTACAAGACATTCGCAAACTCTACACTTAGGTTTAGACACAAGTTTTGCTACAAAGAAAATTATAATATAGAGGCGACAAATGTATAATAATTCACCAAAACAACGCTACGCGCTTTGATGTTTCGAGGACGAGTGTATTAGTGCCTTTGGCCAGCTATAATAAATTAACGCAGCAGTGGGCGTTAAGTTGACTGTTACGGTAGCGGTAGTAATCCATAGTATATCCTACATCCATTTTCTATCATTTTTCATTATTTCGTAAGAAAGATGATGACAAAACGCCTGTACTATTCGTCACTATCTATGGAAGGAAGTGATGATATAATTAATTAAATTTAGTGGGACACCCTCCCTCCTCTCTGCACCTCCTGCATAGACCCTTGACGTTATTCCATTGTATAATCCACGAGTATAACTGTATATCGAAAAATCTCCATCTTTGTCAAATAATAAAGTGGTTTAGGGAACGGTGAGTAGAATGCCATTGTCTCTTGAATTTGGGGGAGAGGGAAGGGAGGGACGAACGTTTAAACGGGAAATGGAATGATGAGAGAAGAGAATCGAAACCGAGAGAGGGTGACGAGGAAAATGAAAGAGTTGAGTCCATTTGACTATCAGGGTTGAAAATCTTCCGGATAGCATGTTATAGCAACGAGAAAAGGGTGAAGGGGGAACATAGCGGAAACGCTGGACGGAGGAGTGACGTCAAAAATTACATCCATCAGTAAATAGCCGCTGGTAGGTTCATGGAGGGGGTGTTATTTCGAGTCAAGTTTTTATAAAGCGATATTTAACAACGCCCATTGTTTCAATTCACTCGCCTCTGTCAACTCTTCGATCCTATCAAGGGCTCCCACTTCATTTTGTCGTGCGATACTGTTCGTTACGTCCACTCAGCCTCGGATATCCTCGTTTCGCTCGCACGAGTGATGAGGCTTGTAAAGGATTAATTTAATTATTTTCCACAGTCTCCCTGTTCAACTGCCTGTGAGATGTGTGCTTTTCAATTAATTCGGTAATGTTGGTACCTAAAGAGATTACTGTGATGGACTGTCACTACCATAGAAATAATGTTGAAAAAACGCTACATTGAGGGATTTTTCTAAATAACAAAAGTAAGCACACTTATTATTTGAAGGATGGTGTATCTCTACATTATATTCTCTGTCATTATTTCTTTGGTCTCTGAGTTCAATTTGTGAGGGATCTCACAAATTGAATTTCTTCAGCTACTTTAAGGAAACAAACCCTGGAGCGATGAAATTTGTTGAGTGCCATTGCAATCTTCGGAAATGTCATAAATATACCAAACATGAAAAGAATATTAAGACTGGGACGTGAAGTATTAGTGAAAATTGTGATTTTGGGGAGGAAATGAAGTTATTTTTGCCATAGTGAAATAAAAGTTCCGCTTGGTACATACGTGAGAGCAACATCAACAAGAAGAGGCCCGGAAAACCCCCATAGAATGACCCTTGAATGGTGCTTGATCGTGTTTGGAGTGTTCCACAGCAATGTTTTGCTATGCAATAAATATCTATAACAAAACAACGTTTACGAAACTCAGTTTGCACTCGCATCGCTATTTATTGCTCCCTTGCCTTACTTACCTCGGTGTTTTCTTCCTCGATATCTCCGTGGTTTAATGTTCATCTTTTCTTTTTCCGCGGCTACTTATGTATCCTTATAGAAGCCTTTTGTGAGGAAGAGACGTAGGATTTTTCCATTTCACCGAGCAAATGTGGAGTTATTGTCCTCCATCCGGCACTGACTTCACAATAACTCACGGATTTTCGATGACTCTCGGCAAAGATATTACTCTTATCTCCCCTTCACTGCCGTATTGATTTTGGCCGAGAACGGACCATCTGGGGATTGTAAGAACTAAGGGGAAACCTCCCTTACTAAGACGTTAAATACGTTTTCTGGGTGCTTTAACTGAGATGTGTGTATTAGAATAAAATTGACCAATCTCTCTCTATTCTCAGTCAAGTTATGGATTCATTTAATTCAAGTGTCCAAGAATATTATCTATCTTTAGTATGTTTTTCGATTTGAAACTTTCATATTTGAGGGGATGAAGAAAAAATCTCATATCAGTGGAGAAAACCTCACTTTCTCAGGACTTCACTTAGTGTTTACGAAACATTCTGATGTTTTCGAACTATATAATGGCCGTTCCTAACGATCTCTATACAGGGTGTTGGGGTGCCATACGAATTCCTGTGCCCACTAACCTAAATTATTAATAATTATTATTCTGCTGGGTGGTTTCTTTTTGCATCCTCAATATTAGAGATGAGGGAGTTTGAAGTAAAGTATATAATATATACAGTTATATACAGTTACATATTATGTAACCAGTCGAGAAAATGTTGGTCAAACATTTTCACTCGAACGTTTTGAAGCGTTTCATAGCGTGTACTATTTTGGTATCTTTATGTCTGTTTGTGGTCAATTTCTTGTCAGATTCAGATAGCCTTTAACAGTGGGAATCCTCAAGTCCATTCTTCATTGATTTTTTCCGACTAACTACTAAATGTTGCAGAAACGATGTTCTTCTTGGAGTCTTCCCCAACTTTTGATGTTCCTCAGAAAGAATGTCGATTGGTACACTCAACGAACGAATTTGAACGTGCATGCTTCATGTACAAACAGAATATAACCCAATTCATTCTCCATTCTCTTTCGTATGTTAGACTAGGGTTTGTCTTTTCTTCAACGTCGTGCTGAGAAGTTCAGTCGAAAGACGTGATGGTAAATTGGGAAAACCACTATCAGGCGTGATGGAAATCCTTCATCTCACCCTTTGATGAAATTATCGAAATCATTCTTTTTAATATCACTAGCTACGGGTAGGTATGTTGTTTCCTGACTATCACAGATTAGGAAGCTTTGTGCAGCTGGTCAACTAAACCCCCTGTCATGTTGCCGTGTCATTAAAGTCATAAATGGGGTAGAAAAGTTGATGTAGGGTTCGATTAAAAATTCTTAATGGTCCATGACGAGGACTTTCATAATTTTTCATTAACAAGTTTTTGGCAGATTTGAAAAGGATCGGAAATTTGCTTTCAACTCTTACGAATGATGTGCATGTTGAGACTTGGGAGTAGATGGGATTTTTAAGATACTATTTTCGACGGTTAAGGACATTTTCAACGCCACAGAAAAATGTATTACTCTCAGAGAGAAAGCGTATTAAAGTGTAGTTTTGGAATACATGAAAGAATGATATTTCTGTTAGTTATTCAGAATCTTTTGAGAACTAAAGAAATGAAAATCTACACAAAGAAAAATTCTCGATCAATTCATTTGAGCTATTCCTAACGTTAGCTCTCCGAAGACTGCCTTTTGTGCTCTTCGCATTGATTAGACTCTCTAGATTTACCGCTTGAACTCACGTTGAATATCTCCCAGTGGGGGCTCCTCCGTTTGTTTAATTAAATTATTCCTAACGTCTTAATTCCCATCCTAAAAGGCTGGCTTTCTCGACTAGAGGGATTAATTCATTTTTCCAGTTCAGAGGGTTCCCTTAGCAATGTAAACCAGGCTAATCTAGGATCTGGGCCCTCGAGGGCCCGGAACAAGTCAGCTCTGCACGTAGACAACACCGAGTTTTAGTTACTGCATTGGCTTCGCTTTTCTCTTTGTTTTGAACACAAACTCGGATTACCAAGGTAGGGATGTTTTCGCCATTTAAAATAATTTTCACCAGAAAGGTCATTTCAAAATACGAGTATAAAAGCCCGACGTGTCTAAGTTACTTAGTGCTTTCCTTTATTCATAACCTTTGTTCAAATGCGTGAGACTTTTAGGATACAGTACTTTTCAAATTTGTTGTCCCTATTTCAAATAAGTATCATGTTAATATAATAACATAATTTTCACTTTTTTTTTGTTTTACAGTTTTTTGAACCAAATCGATTCTGTACCTATGTATCCATCTGTGCCATGGGCCTAACTATTTGACATCATTGACTGATTTTAGTGAATATCCAAATTGGAAACGTTCAAGAGCCGGTTCCCTACAAAGTTCAGAAGAATCGAACCGATAGTAGGGATGGGTGTCTCACGACTCAATTTCGTCCATGTTAGGGAATTTTCAAGAAAAATGAAACTGCTGCAATAGACTCGAAATTTTTAGTATGGACTTTTAAAGTTTGTTTCTTCTCTGAAATCCGTTTTCTAACATTCTAAAAAGATTCCTGAAGTTTTTCCAAAATGTATTTTGTATGTACATTTATATTTATATATAACTATAGACGATAACTTGAGTAAATGGTTCGCAAAAATTTCAATTGTTTGCGAAAATGTTCATAATAACAAACGATTAAACGAGTTCGTTAACCAAAATGTTTAGACAACAGCAATTGTTTTAAGGGTTTTGTGGATGTTATCATCATAATCATATTAATATAAGTTATACGCAGATTCAGCACAACATTTCCAATATAATTACAATTTCAGAAATTAAAAATTGTCAAAAAATTTACAAAAATAATGAAAATCTGCGTAAATTTGTTGCATTAAAAAATGCATAGCCTTTGTGGTTGCTCTATGAGTTCGCGAAGTTGAGTAGAACATGAATATGGACTGTTAACATCTTTAAAACATACCCTTGCGTACAGTTTGTGGTATATTGAAAATCGAAAAAAAAACAATATATTATGTTGGTATGTACTTTATGAGTTAGGGGGTAAGAGCATGAATACGGACCAATACATTCTTATAAACATACCCTGTGAACACAGTACGTTGGTATGTTATACAGAAAATAGGGGAAAACAACAATTTACGTAACTCCGGACTCTAGGAGTTCGGGGTGACGAGAAGAGTATATTGTTTAGTTTTTTAATCATTTTATTTTCAATAATGAACCTTTGGAATCGATCAAGAAAAAAAAGTTTAAACCCCCTCAAAATTTGTTGGTTTACGTTTCAAGGTACGTAGAATCCGAAAATCGAATAAAAAATTTTCCGCCGTACTCCGTACGCGGTACTTTTCTTTGTTACCATGGACCGATTTTGATTTTATTTGTTATAAGGGGGTTATTTTTATATTTTGAGCTCTAGTTGTGCTCCGAAGTTCAAAGTTCAAACTTCTTTATTGTCGCCATACACAGTGGTACATGACAAACGTCATTATCTTAGCAAAAAAACAAACAAGCAGTGGTAACAATTCAGTTTCAGTCATGAGTAAGACGGTAAGAAAATATAAATATGTATAAAAAATTCATAACAAACAGAGATAGATAATAAAAAGAAATAGATACATATAGATAGCTGAAAAAAATAACAGGTGCTAGATAAACCAAGGGATTGTCACCATGTTTCAGGAGTCAGTTCCTCCAGCGTGTAGGGAGCAATGCCAATCAAAATGTCTTTCATCTTCTTTTCGAAGGTTTTGGTGGGCAAGTTTTTAATCTTTGGAGGAAGGCGAAGCTTTCGGTTGATGTCAGTCACTTCTAAGGGTTGAAAATAATGGTTGAAATTTCGAAAACGCCTTAGCTCAAAAATGTTTGATATAAAGGTATTGTTTTTTCATCAATTTGAGATAGCGTTGAATTTTTAGAATCGAATGAGACCTCCCAGAGCTCAATAGGACCAATCATTTGGGCCCTGAAGGGTTGGTCTTACGATAAATCAGAAACAAGAGGGTGAGGCCTAATATCCGTTCAAATTTTAGCTGACCAAAATGCGATTGCTGTTTCTTTGTGTTGTACTCAGTTTTGAGCCCGTTGCAACCAGTAATCAAATTTTCTCATGAAGGCACCCACAACTCCCTGTTTCTTTGAACTAAGCGTGAAGCGTTTATTTCCTTCAAATAAAGTTGATTGTGATACGAATAAAATCACTCGCGATGAGATTGTGGAAAACCATTTTAATAAAAACGGAGTTGAGTAGAACGTTGTCTATTTCCACGAAAATAATGAGTTACAAGTTAAATCGTCGAAATCGATTTAACTTGTAACTCATTATTTTCGTGGAAATAGACAACGTTCTACTCAACTCCGTTTTTATTGTTGATTGTGAAGTAGATATGTGGTAGGTATGTAGTATTTACGGTTTGAAGGTGGTGACTATGGCAAAGCCGTGTTCCTTGCAGACGAGTGATCTATATAGAGAAATAATAAACCTATGTGTAATAATTTGCAGCGTTTTAGAAAATAAAACATTGCATGAATAATGTATCATTTACGTAATGCTCACAAACTCGGTTATTGTCACGGGTTTCCAGAATAATAGATCGATATTATTATTTCTGTACGCGGGCGGAGCACTTTGTGGGTAAATATACTGATTCGTCAGCCGTACTAGACTTCTCAATTTAGCGGTAAAATGGAGTTGGATTCTTGGTTTATGAATATGTATGGAATGTATCTCAATTCGGCTCAATAGTCCCATTTATTTGTTCAGAAATTATTCAGAGTCCACAACTTGTTGAAGAAGTTAATGCAGTTTTCGTGTGAGGCTAAGTTTAGCCGATTGTTCGTGGCTAATTAACAATTCCGTTGGCAGAACAATTGAACAATCTACCTTCTCTCACTTCCACTATTATCCGATTATCATCTTTTCATCGCTTGTTGCTTAACTATGTATACTCAACTTGCATGTAGTGTGTGGATTCCGCAAAAGCTTTCGAATAGAATAATATACCTGAGCTTGAGCCATATCGTTGTTCAAGGGCTGGAGTGATACATAGCATTTTCCAATCAAATGAAACCATTCTTCTATCAAATAAAACTTCGTACCGACCAGATGAGACCATGTACTAATCGAGTGAAACCTTATTCCAATCAATTATACTTTTTTTCAATCAAATGAAATTCATTGGCCCACCATATTCCTGATCACTGCTCCAACTTCTTCATAAACATGATGATGAAACTGTGTTTCAAACACAGCATTTTCTTCGAGTATACTGCTGAGGTTTGAGGAAGGAGAGGGTTACGGTTGGCATAATGTCATGTTTGTATAGTCCATTATAAAGAGTTTGATAGTTGGTTCGATTGATTAGGATTTAGCTAGAATATTGCAAACATCACATTATCATGGGTTTTTTATTGTTCCTTTTCTGGAACCTCCTTTCCTACTGGACCCATAATCGGGGTGATGAAATTGATCTCCGAGTAAATTACACACTACTATAGCATTTTTTGACCAAATGAAACCTTTTTTTCTACCAAATGAACTTTTTTGAACTATCCAGAAGGAAATGACATTTTATTTAATATTTTGGCTAAACAAGTTAATATAGAGGCTTTACGAAATAATTTAATCAAGCGGGTTTCCAGAAGCTGCGGCAGGAAAGGCTTGCAAATGACAGGGAAGAAAATAATGGGAACTTTAACTGGATATCACAGTGATCAGCAATATGGTGGACCAGTGATTTTAATTTAATATAAACAAAATTTCATTTTGATAGAAAAAAGCTCTCATTTGATCAGAAAATGATATATTAACTTACATTTGAATATTCGCTCATGTTTCAGTTCGCTGATTTCCTCTACCAGTTTCAAAGTCGTAAACGTGATACATCTCGATTTGAGTTAGAAAAAAACTCGATTTATGCTGAAGAACCTCCATCGTGAAATAATAATGCCTTCAATATCATTACGAACATTTTTCTTACTTCTTTTTCAAAGATGAGACGAGTGAAGATGGTGGAGTGAGCCCTCCACCTTCAGGACGATATCGTGGTTTCTACCTTTTCATCTTCAGCTCGCTCAAAGGATCCGTAGGGTTTCCGTCTATAGGAAAGTATGAATAGCTGTATGGATGGATCCGAATGATTGAGACAGTATGCCCAAAGGCATTTGCCTCCTCTTCTTCCCTCCTCAACACGCTACTTTTTTCTTCTTCAAGTTTTTTGCTGCCTCACCATTTCCATTTCTTCCCTAAGGCTTGATCGACCTAGCGATTATCAGTTCCTTCTTCCCAAAGGTTTTTCTTCTCAACTTCTCAGAAATTGTATAATACCTATATTATAATAATATAATCCATTTCTCCTCATCCTCATACAGTATTTTGCTATCTCCAATCATAGCTTACCTCCTTCAGTTGGCATACAAAGGATGATTTATGAATGTGAACTGGTTTTGTGAGTTCTGGTAATTTAAATACTATAAAGTTATTTCATTTATCAAAATGCGTTCTAATCTGTGGCTCCTAACTTTTGGTGACATTTGAGAAATAGTAATTATTGTATTCATTGATTTACAATCCCGAACACTGCAAAATCAATTCAAAAGAATAATATGAATGAGGTCTGCCAGGTTGTGTGAATACTTCCTCACATAAAATGGCTTACAGTTGTTGTAAAAAGTACTTGATTTTAACATCTTGTTGCTAATTTTCTGAGTGTCGACAAACATTTACACGACTGAGAAGTCGTTCCCAATTATGTTGATGATTTTCACTTTTCACGCGTATCCGTGTCTCCTGCAGTTCATATCTTGAGGAAATCAATATGCGTTCATCTTGGACCCAGCTCCAAATCACTTTCAAAATTTGAGCAAAATAGGTCTATTAGATATTGAAACATTTATGTTCTAGGGCGCGTATATGCTGCCGTTAGTTTTAGAGACTGACTCGCGCCAGCTTTGAAAATTTTTCAGAAACTGGAACATGATTTTGAGTGCCTAGTTACACCCGGGGTAAAGGGAACAGACAGATAAACGTGGAACCAAAATTGTACAGGGAGCTTTTGAACGGAAAATGGTAATCAAAATTACGATTTTGGAGGACCTACATTTTTTTGATGTGCTGCACTCTTAGATCGAGAAAATACCGCTTCGTATGCATTTAAATAAGTTTGCTCAGTTTTTAGTTTTATGTGGTTCGCATAGTGTTACACAAACGATAATTTCCTTTCAAGGAAACCATGAAGATGAACCATCTTCCTGGCCGTGTCCTCCAAGGAACTAGTATCCGGAGCACGTTCTTTTATGTAAGACTTTTATTTCTACGGGACGTTAGCAAGGGCTTTTCCGAAATGGCGGGACATTCGGCTCAAACGTGTTTCATGTCAAGAGGCGGTCGTAGGAGTGCTCTCTGCTACTGGGTGGAAGGTCTGTTCCGATAAATATGTCAATAGGCGTATATTGTTGCGGCAAGGACCCCGTAATAGGCTCCACTGGAGGTAACATTCAGTGTCTACATGAAATGTATCCATTTCATCAAACTCGGTCACCACTATTCGTTGAATCTTCCAGAAAAAATAGTAAATTATGATATATAAGAGAGAAGACGACATTGGTGCTATCTATTTTCTTGGAAACAGGAAAGTGTATACGCTGACGTACCAAGGTAGTGTTCGACTCAGCTTGTCACTGTAATGTGACTTCTTTTTTACTGTTTTAAGAAACATCAAATCCTTAATCAAGAAAAAATCCAAAATATTTCATTTTCTCAGAACATGAACTGATTCCCAACTGGTATTCTATCAGATGAATGTCACATAGGTAACCGTAAAACCTTGTGCTAAACCTCAAAATTAACGAACGAATTCCTTCACCTAAACTGATTTGTTTTGGTTTTATCTAGATCCTTAGATCCTCATCCTCTGCATGTAAAAATTTGCTTGAAGTATTACTTCTTCGGTTATCTACTCGTAGGTACATAACGTAATCATTCTGAAGATGGTTTACATAGTAGACAGTAATGCGTGTTGATTAGCAGATTGGAGACTCTAGGGTTATAGATTACTGGTGAGAGTTCAATGCTTTTTGCCTGCGTTCACTCGGGAGGAATCTAATCGACGGAACGTACCGCAGGTGTGATTCTAATTAAAGTTTTTCAACTTCCTTCGTCCTGCTCTCCAGAGTTAATAACGGTTGGAAAAACTTTAAAAGGGAGAGAAAAATTTCTTTCGTTTCTTAGAAAAAAAAACCATTTGATTCTATTCGAAAAAGTCTGGGATTGGAGAATGAAGATACAGAATTGCAGTACGGTTCCAAAGGCATCACTTATATAGAAAAATGATTTTCGTAGAAAATAATTCTGAATGATACTTGAACCGTTCTTAGTGCAATAGTAATTTTTCTTACAGAATATCTAATTTAAATATCTTATTATGTATCAGATATCACCTAAAAGATTATTATTCAAAAACACTTGAAATTGAACCTATGTGGAAAAAGCAGAATATAACAACAATTTACGTAGGTATGTGTATTAATATGATAAACATATCTTCATATGTTACTCTTTCAATCAATTTGTCCAAGTCTGTTTTGCATCAAATTTGATACCCCCGAAAAAACAACTCCCTTAAACAAAAAATCCGTAAATTTCCTAAAAAGTTTGGTATAAATGATCTTACATTGGAACCAATCGTCCTACTTTTTGACCATACGTCATCACCCGAAAAGCACAGACGATTGCTACATGTTATTAATACGTCAAATATCAATAACAAAAAATTAATCTAATTTTACTACTTAGATGCACTTAATACACTCACGAATAGATTTATTGATAAGCTTTCATAGTTGGGTCATAGGGATGTTGTAGGGTGTGTTAGAACATTGAGCAAAGTGTGTTACGTTTAATCTGATGGGCTGATTACGATAGACAATTCTGCACTTCATTTGCGTACTGCTCTAAGTAGGAAGTCCCAATCTCACAGTAAATTTTTACCCGTACTTAGTCCAGGAAATTGTTTGTTTATATTTGAAAACATTTTTTTAAACAGACATTGAAAAAAAAAAAAAAATGAACGTCGCCATAAAGATCTTTATAGTGTAAATATCTTCGAGTACCTTTGTGAGACTGAAAACAGTTCAATCCCATCATGAGTTAGGATCAGGGGACAATATACCTTCTACCTTCCAAACATGTGGTGCACCATTGAGTACTCCTAAAGATTGAGAGAGATAACAGTTTGTCGTAGGTTTAATGAAGGATGCGATGGGTTACATTAAATGGATTATGGATTTTATGTGTATGTACTCTAGTTTTTGTCTTTTGATGTCTGTATATTGTACTATTCGTACGAAACTAAATTAAGGGGTGTTAAACTAAACCAGCTTTTCTTCTTGTTCCAGGTGAGTACATCCATTCAACTTGATGACGATTTGTAGTACACTAGCACGCTGTGCATTTTCATAAATATGTAGCTTCCCCGCCTCTACCCTGACTGACTGGTACCATGGTAAGTCTTCGTCAAGTTTGACGATCTCTTCTTACTCAAAACACCTAAGCATTAGAAACACAAATTATAAATAATTTAAACATAATTCAGCTTTTGACATAATTACAGCTTCATCTTGTTAATTCCCTGAAAAGTATGGCATAAACAATTAATACATTGCAACCAATTGTCCTACTTTTTGACCGTACCTCGTGACCCCAAAAGCACAAATGTCATCACAAATGTCATCTTAATACGTCTACGATCATACGTCTATAGATGAACTTAATACACCGATGAATTAACATTCATACTTGAATTTATAGATGAACATTTTAACACCTTGTCAACAGGGTATTTTACTTCCAGAATGCTTGATATTCCATGTGTGAGGAGTGGTTTCGATCGCTAAAATTAGATCAAAAGACTTAAAAATTTGTTGGTTGTTTTGAATTGGATCAAAATAATGGTTTATTCCATCAACATGGGCCAGTCATACAATACTAGTTTCTCTGAGTAGTTTATTTAAACCAATATTTATATTAAATTTTATCCTACAATCTGGACTATTTTCGGCCGGTTTCTTTCAGAGTTAGATCGTGGTCTATAATGTTCTATGTGTCTATATTATTAAAACATAGGTATATGCAGAATAACGTTGAAAGGTGAAGTTGGAGGTCGGTTCAGAGGTGTAGCTTCTTGAATGTAAAGAATAGGTATTATACAGGGTGTCTACACTTAAAATGGGCATAACTTCAGGGTTCGATTCTACAAGATATTTAAAACAAAAAATGTCTCATAGCAATTTTTTCTTAACCCACTCAAAATGTCTTTTTTTTTCACTTCGAAGTTTTTTTCTCGCGTTTTCGACCCTACGTCATTAAAACTGTCATAGCTCCTATTATTTACCAAGTAAATTAAAATGTAAGGATATCGTTGGAAAGAGCGTTACATTTCCTAGCTACCTAATTTAAAACCAAAATCATTCAGCAATAAACCATTTCTAAAAAATCAAGTCAAATAGCAAACTTCAATTTTTTTTCGAAATACGACTCTTTTTAAATCGAATTTTAACTTTCAATCCCGGGCTATTTCGATGGACGCTCTTCGGAAAACACATGTTCAAATTGTCAGCTTTTCAACGGTTTATCAATTTTTCTTTTTTAAATTCAAATTGGAAGACTAATCAAGTTTGAATGCCAAAGAACGTGCGTTTTACGTGTGTGTTTATGGTCACCCTCGATCTCAAGATGGCTTGACGATTTTAGTATCATTTCCTATGTAATTTTTTACGCTGAATCCAATGATGATACTTCCAAATAATTTTGACAGCTAGAAAGTGGATTTTTTGAAGAAACCCTTCGTTTTTCATACATAAAATACGCATTATTCGTAGTGAGTATAAAGTAAGACCTTTCTACTCAATAAAAACATCAAATTTCTAGCTTATTGATGTTTTTATTGAGTAGAATGGTATTACTTATGATCACTATCGTATCTACGAAAAATGCGTGTTTTATGTACGAAAAACGAAGGGTTTATTCGAAAAATCCTCTTTTCAGCATTCAGAATTATTCGAAAATATCACCATTGGATTCAGCGTGAAAAACTACATAGGAAATGATACCAAACTCGTCAAGTCATCTTGAGGTCGAACTCCGCGTAAAACACTGGATTTTCTCGTAAAACTCACATTTTCTTGCATTCAAACTTGATTTACTCTTCCAATTTGAATTTTAATTTTAAAAAAATTGAAAAACTGACAATTTGAGCATGTTTTTTCCGAAGAGCGCTCATCGAAATGTGTTGGGATTCAGAGGGAAACAGGTCAAAAATGTCAAGTTTCGAAAAAATTTTAAATTTTGCTTTATGACTTGATTTTTTGAAGCTATTTTATTGCTGAGAGATTTTGGTTTTGCCCTAGGTAGCTTAGGAATTTAACTTTATTTCCATCGGTGTAGTCAGTTTTGAATTTGCAGGAGAAATGTGGGAGTTACGACCATATCAGTGCCGTAAGGTCGAAAACGCAAAAAAAAACCTTCGAAGTGAAAAAAAGACATTTTGAGTGTGGAAGAAAAAATTGCTAAGAGATATTTTTTGTTGGAAATACCTTGTAGAATCGAACCCTGAAGTTATGCCCATCTCAAGTGCAGACACCCTGTATAGCGGGGGTATTATTATAGGGTGGTTGACAAAGTTTTCCTTTCACCCTTTTTCGAGCTTAGAACTTATCTGGCGTAATAGTTCTACTTTGAAAGAAAGAAACTCTGGTACTTAATATTTATGGTTTCCTAATCTAAATAGCCTTTTGGTTCTATTTAAACCCTTGGGGAAGGAACAGTTCAGAGCAGTTCTATGCGCCAAGATAAAAGAAACTGTTGAATTGCTTGAAGTTGTTTTCGACAGCGGTAAAAGGGGACGATGTGGGCGTCGGGTTCCATTATCAAGAAAGTCTATGTCTATAGGAAATAGTGACCGAAGGGATTAGATAGGGAAGGAGATAAGTCGGTGAAGAGATGGCTGCAAGGTGGGGTTGGTCGAGAGGGGATGGAGAAATAAGGTAGCCGAAGGAAGAGTGGGGGATTTTATAACATTGCGGTTATAAATTGAGTTTACCCCAATGGAAACGGAAAGGGAACCCCAACCTAAAAGGGGTAAGAATAGAGAGTTCCAATCTTGGACACCAAACCCATAAAGCCGCTCCCTTTTTTTTCTGGTCTTCCCCCTCCACGTCCTCTGACAGCATCAGAGTTGTATTGTTGACATTGTTTAGGTAGCCCCTTGTTGTGTGGGTGACCCCCACTCCCCGCAAACCGCTCTCTACCCCTTTTTCTACTTACCCCCACCACCTCGAACTCCACCCCCGAACGAATAACAATGAGACAAAAAGAAGGGAAAGAAAAAGAAGAGGGTAGGCTCTTTCCACCCCTTTGAAATCTTTTTACTTCTATGAGTAAAGTGATTAATGTCAGGACAAAAGTTTGTCGGGTGGTATGGGTGTTTGTGGGTGGAGGAGGCAGAAAGAAGGAGAAGTTCCTCATTTCCCCCATCCTTCCAACGATGCTATCTGCATGAGCACATAAAGGACTTAAACCACGTAAAAAGAGAGGACACAAATTTTTTGCTCTGATTATTTTCATATTCAAACGATGTTTTGTAAACACTGAGATTGCCACGCTTTATTAAATCGTTACGCAGCCTTTTACTTTTATGGGTTTGTTGAAAAATCAAAGCGAAGAGAGATAGTACAGAAACATATTTCTACACGGTACTTTGATTCTTTATTGCGTGGAGTTCACTACACCTTAGATTTTGGTTTATTATTTTCAATGATGAACCTTTGGAATCGACAAAGAAAAAAAATCTAACCCCCCCCCCCACCACCAAAATTTGTTGGTTAACGTTTCAAGGTACGTAGAATCCGAAAAAAGAATAAAAAATCTTCCGACCGTCCGCCGTACGCCGTACGCGGCACTTTTCTTAGCAACACTGGACCGATTTTGTTCAAATTTGGTATATGGGCTCCATTTGGGGTCTAGTTGTGCTGCGAAGCTTTTGGTTGATGTCAGTCACTTCTAAGAGTTGAAAATTGAGGTTTGAAAGTTTCAAGAGTACCCTAGCTCGAAAGCTCTCAAAATAAAAGCATCGTTTTTTCTCCAATTTTAAATATATTGATTTTTTTAAAATTTTTTGGGACCACCCGGAGCTCTGGAGGACAAACCGTTCGCTCCCTACGAGTGCTTAAGGGTTTTCCTTCGATAAAACAGAATCACGAGTGTGAATCACCAAAGAGGTCTAATATCCGTTCAAATTTTAACAGACTAAAATGCGATCGCTGTTCATTTCTTTGATTTGTATTCAGTTTTGCTTTCTGAGCAACCAGTAATAAAATTTCCATATGAAGCTTTCTATTTCTCGAATCGAGTGTGAAGCGTTTAGTTCTTTCTAATAAACTTGATTGTGAAGGTGTGAAAGCAGTACCTATGGTATGGTAGGTAGTACCTACCAATGGTTGGTAGGTAAAATAAAGTTGTTAGGTAAAAAAAACGCTGCAAATCATTGCCCAAAGGTTTTATATTTCCTGTGTAGATCACCCTTCTGTATATATCGCTCCCTACCAACCGTAGGTACTACCTACCAGGGCATTTTTAAAAATTTCAACCCTTCATTTCCATTTGTTGGTGGTTGGGTTTGAAATGTTCAAAAATGCCCTCATAGATAGTAGTTAGCTGTGGTTGGTAGGGAGGGATCTATTCAGAAGGGTGATCTATACAGAAAATTATAAACCTTTGGGCAATGATTTGCAGCGTTTTTGATTTTTTTTATTCTAATTTGAAGCGTTTTAGGATTTAATCCGGATAAATTCAAAATCTCAGAACTGTATTTAATGTCTTTACTCATTCTCATTTACTTTATTTTTCACTTAGGTAAACTTGAGGTTCAAAAACTGGATGAAACCATGAGTAAAGTTAACAACCATCTCAGGTTGAATTTCAGTCCAACTGCCATTAGTTCGTCAACCAGTTGGTGCTTCTTAGATTTGTTTGTAGCTTATTACAAAGTGGCTGATATTTCTGCTAAAGGGAACGAACGGTTGGTCCTGCATGTAGAGCTCAGAAAGGTCTCATTCGATTCTAAAAATTTAATATTATCTTGAATTTATGAACTAACAATACCTTTATATCAAAATTTTTTGAGGTAGGGTGACATTTAAAGATTTTAGAATTTTGTCTATTTCGTTCTCTATTTTGCACTTACGAGAGCTATTTGATAGGAACCAACATTTTTGGGGCCCAACAAGACCGCAATTGAAGCTCATGTACTTCTTTTTTAAGTGAAGTCAAATTTTTAGCAATCGTGTTTTATTCTTCACTTTTTCCTTACTCCTCCCACATCTCTTTACTTCAACTGTAAGCAAATAAATGGAACACAAAAGTGTTGTCGATGCTCATGGGCATAATAATGAAGGGTTGACTAGGGTTTTTAGTGTAATTTCTGAATAGGAGTTTATATTTGGAGCAGCCTCAGTTTCAAAAACGGATAAACGCAATTTTCAATTTAAAATCCGGATATATTTTTTTAAAAGCCAAATTGAGTGAAAACAAGTCCAAATAGTCCAAAATTTAGTGGATAAATTGTACTATATATACTACAATCTTGATGAACACTCTCCTTGTAACAATATGGTGAACTAACAGGAGATCAAAAATTAACATGTAGAATTTGATGGATTCAAACGTACTATCGCCTCTCTTATAAAATTTATTTCCGCGGATTTGTCCAATTTTGATCTCAAATGTCTCACTTGTTATTGTTTAATGGTTTGGGGTTTCCCTGAAAAGACCACTGGCTAGTCGGTTGGGTCTTGGAACAGGGGAGAGCCCTGTCCAAAACCACAAATTTGCGGTTGAGAGAAATGATTAAGATGCTTCAAAGTCTGGTGAGAGAAGATGAAGCCATCCTGCCACCTCTTCGGGACTAATACTGTGACATGCTCGGCACCGTAATAAACAACATAACACATCACTCATGATTCATGAGATATATTTCCTTTTATGAGGAAACGGGATCCACTTGGAAACGGGATACAAAATATTGAATTAGCTTCCAGTATCGTATTTCACGTTTATTAATTTTTCATCTTTAGCCTAAATGCACTCAAAACAAGCGAACTACGTAGAGAACTGCTATTTTTTTTAAAGTATAAATTTCAGTTTTTTTATTTTCAATAATGAACCTTTGGAATCTAGCCAGAAAAGAGAACTTGAAATGTCTACATGTGCAAATAACGGATGTAAGAACTTGACATACTTGAGATGAATAAGTGTAAATATTCTGAATCAGAAACATATTGTTTAGTAATGCATGCATTCCAGGGGACGTCCCATTGCATAAGCATTAGATCAGTTTAACCAGTTGTTAAGTGATAAAACTGTTTCACTCGATGTAATTTATTTATTACTTTAGGCAAGAAATACTGACCCCCCCCCCCCAACATTATCCACCTTAACATTTCTAGCGGCATGGGAGTCTCGAATCTGAAGAGCATTTTAAAATCCATGATCTACGATACCCAACATGCGAATTCGAGTTCACCCCCCCCCCCCCCACCACCACCACAACGCCAACAATGGTGCCAGTCTGGCACCAAAGCGGAAATACGTCGTAACATTGAACTTTCATCTGTTAGTTTTGGTAGGCAGTCCGTCGAAGTTCACATCCGTATTCAAGGTGAAACACAAAAAAAAAAAAAAAAAAAAAAAAAACACGAAATAAGCGGTTTATGGCATCATGGAACCATGTCCTGGCACCATGGTGGCACCACTATTAGTTCCATGGTGGTACAAAGAATAATTCATGAAAATCCGGAGGTATAATAAGAATTTTTCCTCAATTTCAAAGCTTGGGTACAATTAGTAAGCAGTAAAGGAACCGAAATATTGAAAAATCGGATATTTTGTGAATATTATCCCCCCACTCACCCCCTCCCCTTGCGAATTTTGGTACTCTGGTAAAAACATGTACAACTCGGAAGTTATTTGAGTCAAACAAAAAAAGAAACACGCAAATCGGTTGGAAATTGAGGCCTGGGCAGAGTTTACAAGATTATGCACGCAAACGCACGTTTTTTAAGCATTAACCCTCCCTTTCGCCCTCTTAAAAAGCAAAATCCAAAATTCCGGCGCCGTAGTGCACAACTAGATAGTATTCCGCGTCAAACGAAAAAAGAACCACGAAAATCGTTCGAGAACTAAGGCCTGGGCAGAGTACACAAGATTATGCCCAAAAACGCACGTTTTTCGAGCATTAACCCCCCCTTTCCTCCCATTAAAAGGCAAAATTCGAAATTCTGGCGACGTAGTGCACAACTAGATAGTTTTCCGCGACGAACAAAAAAAGAATCAAGAAAATCGGTTGAGAACTAAGGCCTGTGCAAAGTACACAAGATTTTGTTACACACACACAGACATACACCTATGGTTTTTTTTCGCGGATTTGGATTCAGAATGGTCTAAAACGGATTACTGTGTGGTTACTTTTTTTTCTGTTGAGCGTTGTCCAACTTTACACCAGATCGATCGCATAAGGACGCCCAAGTCTTACTGTGGGACGTCCTAAAAAACTGTATCCGCGCTGAATGATCGAAATTTAAATAAATTAATGCTCAATAGATAATTGGAGGGCAGGGCGGTGTTGACTGATCCAGCCTTGCTTCCTTATGTCAATCATTTGCAGCGAACAGGAAAAATCGATCAAACTATTCAAATAAATAGCAAACCTCTGGTTCAGCTACTGCTCAAATATGTCATTACAGCTGCATTTCTATTACGTTGCTGGTCAATCAGTCACGATAATATCCCATTAATTACGGGAGAGTGATCCGGCTGAGTAACTCATTTTATTCATATAGTTCGTTTGGGATTCCGAGCACGCTATTGTTCATTAAATTGGAAAGAGACACGATAACATTGTACGACAAACACCAGCTTACGAGCTTACGTATTAGGCGGCTCCCAGGAGGTTGGGTACTGGGCAGTGTTATTTCATGTAATTATCATTATCTCGGGTGTAAAGAAGGGATGGGTATCAATGTATCGGTCTCAAACATTGACTATATGATGTTTTTTTTTCTCTTTTTGGAATCAACAAAAAGAAAAAAACAAAACATTTTAACCCCCCCCCCCCCTCGAAATTTCTTGGTTTACGTTTCAAGGAACGTAGAATCCGAAAATCGAATAAAAATTTTGCTGTCTGCCCGCCGTACACCGTAACTTTCACGGATTTTCATGAAATTTGGTATATGGGCTCCATTCGGGGTCTAGTTGTGCCACGAAGATTTGGTTGCTGTCAGTCACTTCTAAACGTAGAAAAATAAGGGATAACATTTTCAAAACGCCCTAGCTCTAAATTTTTCGATATAAGGGCATTGTTTTCCCATCAATGTAAAAGAGCATAGAATTTTTAGAACCGAATGAGAGAGTAAAAAGCTCAGTAACTCAAATTGCTCGAATGAAATTTTTTCTAGATGTTAAAGAAACAGTTTAAGGGAAAAGGTTGGTCATATTCATGCTGAATGTGAACACCGTGGAATTAAAACCCATTTTGCAAAAACCATCACTTCTTGTTCTCTTCTGATTGCCCTGAAATACGTTCGAAATTAATAAAAGCCGAGGAAGGCGAGTGTTTCCACGGTCTAATGGATTGTTTTTAATTAGATGGCCGGTGGTAATTTCGTTCTCGGAAAAGCTCGGTTGAATTATAACTCAACGCAGGAGGTGGGTGGACATGCGATGCTAACCTTCACGACTGACAAGGTGTCCCGGTCAGGTCGGTCTGGTACGCCGTGATTGCACATTTCAGTCTCACGAGCTTTTTGTAATGCTCATTTGTTTCCAACTCGACTTTTTTTTTGGTTTCACAGTGATACTTCTGTTAGTGACAGTGCTCGACATAAATATGTATACTCTTATTTTGGTATTTTTCTTAGGTGCCTCGAACTGAATAGTATTGTAGGTTCGAATAACATGTTTTTAATCTTCCTATGCTGAAAATACGAAAATTTATTAGGCACCCGTCTTGTTTTTATTCATTCCAACCCTGGAGAAAGTAATTAAAAATATAAGATGCCAAAATATGTTTCGTTCTAAGAGTAGCGAAGAAGGCAACGAGCTTGACGCCAAAAGATAAGAATTTACGCAAACATTGAGCAAAACTTTCGGGAGTTTGCAGCGTGGGCTGGAGGACTATTGATAACATACTCTGTTGATTACTGCTGAATACGCCTTCTGATGGACTTCAGTAATAACGGGCAAGCTTGAATAATAGAAGTTCCTTCAACACTTTCGATACTTATTAGGAACATTATGGAGTTAAGCTCAAGGAAATGAATGAAATATGAAGTGACACCTTTTCGACGCCTCAGCTTTCGTACTTACCGATCATAATATTACTATGTAGTTGCGTGTTCCATTACTATTCGGCCATAAAAGAGCAATTGGTAGTGTTCTCACTTTTTATTACTAGACATAATCAGTTGAATTGTGGTAATCTCAGGTGGCCGCTAATAAAGTTTCAAGGGTTGGAAGATTGTGCGAGAGATTAGTGAGGGTCCATTATTAAGCCTTGGTGAGATCGTAGTTAGTCCGCGGGTCTTTGTTGGTACTGTGTTCCACCACAATTCAGAAGTGTTTACTATCAAGATGTTTGATCAATTGTAATTCATTGAATCATGATATAATTACATTATAACATAAACTGATTAACATATACAACATTTGAGAACAATTTGAACACACAACACGAGTTTGTGTTCTAAAATAAATTTAAATGAAATAATTGATTTTTCAATTTTTTAGTGAAGCTTGGTAGCACAGGTTTGCTTTCAGGGAATCTTGGAAGTATAGAGAAAGGTGGGTATAAAGCTTATCAAGTTTTTTTGCAAAATAGGATGGGTCACAATTGCTTTAGTTTTGCCTTCTCGAGAGTTCGGAAAATTTTGATTTAAGAATATGGACGAAACATGAACATTTTGACAAGAAAAGAACAAAAAATAATAAACATCGCAAGAAGAGAATCATATTTACTCATCCCATCTTCTTCTGTCAGCCTTCTCGTATATTGGTATGAGTTTTGTGAGCCGAAACGAATTTCGATGAAACTCAATTACGGAGGAGGTCACATCGAGGCTACAGTCTGCCAATCGTCAAACCGGCGTCTTGCCCTACATTCATACGCCGTCACAAATCGATTGGGAAGGAGTGGGCTCTCCATCTCAGAGTCACTTGAAGCACGGTGAGCTTTGACGCTGTCTCAAAGTGCCTTAGCGTGTCTACATGATTGCAGCAATCGGATCCTCTCTGGCAACCTCTTTTTGCACATTTGAACGGATTTCTTCGGTTACGTGAGACTGGTTCACAAAAGTTTTCATCTCATCCCTCCTTGTGAGAGTTTTACATTTCGTAAAACCAGAAGCAAGTACTTTACTTTTGCTTCCAAGCTTTTTTGCAAATATACAGTGATAATTTTCATCGCGTTGCACAAGGCGAGCTCTATGATAGTAAAACAAACTTTGGGTAGTCAGAATTAGTCCTGGGAAGCAGAATAAATTCGTAGGGTTGTTTTTTATTATTATAAAAAATCCATTGGTTAACAATACTGAGTGGTGATTTGTGTGGTATCTCCTCTAGGTAGGTACCTAGGTACAAGTTGAGTAAAATGCATTATTTTGGCTTCCTTGCTATCGAAGATAGAAAAGATTTGTACAAGATCATAGTGATAAAAAATTGGAAAATTGCTATTTTTGGTGAAATTATAGGTAAGAACATAATACGTTACAATATTATTGTACGATATTGATGAAATTTTCTAGCAGTTTTGGAAGTCAACAGTTATTGAAAACCTAAATAAAAAAATCTCAATTTCGTGTGTCGAAGGATGGTTTAAATTTTTTATTTTTTAATTTGGCTTTAGATACACTATTTAGCCTATCATAATTAATTAAAATTGACAATATTCGTTCACAGAATAATTACATTAGAGTTGGCATACATATAGTGCAATATGAAAAATGTTAAGAGTTGTCTAGTTTGAAGTACATGTTTCAAAATGAGTTTAAAAAGAAAAAAAAACTATTCACTTGTAGTCACAGAGTCACATTAGTATCCTTGCAAAAATGTATAATAGCGTCGTAATCTTGGAGTCGGAGGATGAGCTCGAGATTGAAGGGTCGGGCGACCGATTTAGTAATTTCCTCAAACAGATTTTCCCGGGCAAAGTGAAACCGCGGACACTCCATCAATAAATGCTGTTCGTCCTCAGCAACCGAACAGATCTCGCATAGTTCTCTGTCTGATAACCGAATTGTGAAGAGGTACTTTTTGGTGCAGCAGTGACCTGTTCGTAACCGGGACATTATTTTAAAGAATATTTTGGGCCTGGGTGGCATGTCGTTGAACCAGGCATATAGTCGTGGTGGAGGGAAGATTCTGGCATACCTCCTCCTGCATGGTAGCTCTCATGTTGTACCCTCCACAGTTGCGTTACTTCGGCAGCTATTTTCTTTTCTAAATCTGTTGGAGGGAACCATGGAATAGCTTCAGAGATTGGAATTTCTAGCGCTGCGATCTTGGCGTTGAGGTCAGCGACGTTGATGCCCTCAATCCCTCCGTGGCTTCTAACCCATACAAATCTCACTCTGATGCCATCAACCGCAAGTTGGCGTATCAATTCCTTTATTTCCATCTCCAAATTCCCAATTTTCTTTCTTGGATCGGTTGAACAAAGTTTGGACAAAACTGACTGGGAATCGGTGATGAACACGGCGTAATGTGACGTCTGAGTTCGCGCAACAAGTTTCAAACCTTCGTATATTGCGAAATCCTCAGCAGTGTAAATTGAGGCCTGATCCCAAAGATGATACTGAAGAGTCTCGTTCAATGAAGGTGCGTAAACAGCACAACCCACGTTACCGTTGATAATGGACCCATCGGTGAAAATACATGTTGCATCAGGGTAACGGATGGCGCAGTGCTCTCTTAGATACAATTCGACTGATGTTGGTGACGTAGCGAAGGATGGTTCAAGCCCTGTTCAAAGGTGATGAAGTGACAACAATACTTCTTTTTTTTTGCCACGATTAGGGTGATCTATGGCCAGTTGTTTATTGTAACTGATTACATCATGATCACTCCCTTCTAATGTGATGTCATCCTCTCTTTCTCTCTCTCTCGAAGTCAGTCTCCTCGTCTGTTCAACAATAAACTAGGTTTGAATTTACCAAGTGCATCGCTTTTGGTTTATTTTCTTCCATGATACCCACATTCGGACTTATCAACAGAGAGGTTGAGAGAGTTATCAACAGAGATTCCGCAACACAGAGGTAAAATACATGTAATTAAATGTCCGAAATTCGGAGAATTTTACGTTTGATAAAGAAGGGCTAAAATACCAAAATTACCAGTAACTTGAAATCATGTGTTGCCATTTATCTTCACATTTTTTCGAAGTTAAAACCAGGAGATTGAATGGAGGGCAGAGCGAACGTTCTTCGTTCATATTCGAAGATATTTTACTTATCTACCAGAGGAAAGAAACGCCGAAGTATTTTTTTCACCCTTTTTTACGCATCATGTATTATGCAGTCAGCTTGCTTGACTTTCATTTCAAAACTACGGCGGAGTTTGGCAGGTTTATTCATTCCAGCGCAATGGAGGAGGCGTTTATTTGTTGGATATTTTTCCTCCCTTTTTTGTAGGCCAGATGCAAAAGAGTCCAGCCTTGGAACAATTTTTCACTATAAATTTCCCGCGTATAAAATACAGTATCAAAATATTGTTTATGTCTGCCTCAGACTATCCGGCCTCTTCTCTCATTTTTTCTTATAATATGAATCATGGTGTTGGCTGGCGAAACAATAATATCTGAGGCACATCACTTGTGATATGAACAACTGTATGGGGATGAACCCAGGCTAGAAGGGAGAAAAAATTATAAAAACGAAATCTGATTAAAAAAAATAATGCATTTACTTTCCGTTAGGAAATTAGGAAAAATTGCTCAGTTCTATAAGTTTCTAAGTCTAAGGGTACATACTTTGTCACAGTTATAACCACAAGCGGTACTAAATAGTACTCTTTCTATGGCCGTCTAAGGCTTTTTTTTGGGCCAATTATTAGTAACAAGTAACAAGAAGTAACAATTTTCTTCGGGAAATTAATTAAGTTTCATCTAAGTAGAACAAAAAATGTGTGTCTCGGCTAACACGAGGGTAGTGGACTAGCTGTGGACGGTTGGCGTCAAAACCACGTTTAAACCGTAGCGGAAAATCCAAAAGTTTTCACGTTACACACTGTGGAAAATTGAAATGGTGTGCAGTGAAACAAGTAATCGTGGGCTAAAGAAACTGGAATATTTTCAAATAAAGAGGAAGGTCATAAACACAAAAGGGGCTTCCTGATCGGTGGACTCCCACCCAAACGGCAAATGGCGGAACCGTCCGTTACTTTGGTGATGAAGTGCGTACCTACTCTTACGCCAAAAACATCCTGTTTCCAAACCATTTTTATTTTTATAGTGATAATATCGTATTGTTTCTGGGTTGCCTATGAAAATATCATGTCTGTGTTTGAAAAAATTTTAAGCACAAATTTCAAATTTTAATTTCACTATCATCTATTCCTTGAATTCGTTAGTGAATGTGAGATATTTCTCTTGCCTCATAGTTAGAAAGACTATTCTTCCTCTCTGTATCATTATTAGTATGTATTGTGAGAAATGGATATTTGACTGGTTCATGAAGCTTGAGGAACCTCTAAGACGTAAGAGCAAGATATATAAATAAAAATTGATTTAAAATTTTTGACCTTCGAATACTTTCTCACCGTTGATAGTGAAAAAGGAAAATATGTGTACCTCCTGCAACTCGGAGAATGCAGTGATACTATCGCAACCAAAAACACATTGAAAGGAAGTCTAAACGTGATTTTAATCTTACAAACTATGATTGTTTCGTGATTTTTGGATACTGGGTACAGTTTGCTGGATTGAATGCATCCGAAAATTGCGGAGAGAGATGAAATTCGGCTTCTTTTCACCTGAATGTTGAAATGATGTGTAAGGCATAATTGCTATCATGAAGGTATGCATTAATAAAACACGCTCCCCCAAATAAATCAGCAGATAAAATTGATTTACTGCCTCTCACAGTTTGGGGAATGGCGAATTGGCGTTGTGCAGGAGTACTTGTATTATGTAAACGTTATTAATGTTTAGGTCCATTGGGATAGACTGTATCTTCTGAATAGGTCGTTATCACAGTAGCAGAGGGAACATTCAGAGTCCGGGCGGGGTGTTAACCATCAATACCCATAAAAACAGGCCCTGTCCCCCTCATCACGTGCGCATTGCGGGGTCCCTTGTCGAGGGTTGATCCGCGATTGAATAGATCCATCGGCTGATTATATCCGTTCTCGTAAATCAGTGGACCTATGGGTTGTAATTAGGTTCGATTGTCAAGATAAATACGATATTCCAATAAATGATCTGTAACTCAAATCTAACAACACGGTTCTCGATATTCCCGCAGCACGTTATTTGACGCATACAAATTATAATAATTGGTTCAAACCTTGGTGATACCAAGACAGGCTTCCGATGTCTTGGTTGATTTCAATTCACTTCTACAATTTATCTGGAAATATCGTAATATCTCTTTCTGAACAAACCTATATTATCCCTAAAACTAGACCTTTATATCTATACCTACACTCAAGTACATTCGTGCTAATGACTCGCACCCCCCTTCCCATTGCCAGCTCATTATGGATGAACGAATGCTCGAGTATTTGCTCTTGTGGGTGGTTCGAACAGACCAATGAGTGATCTAACAAGGAGATTTCAAAATAAAACGGATGAAAATACTACCTACCTCTTTAAATAAAATCAAAATAAACCTCACCTTTAACCGAATCGAAATTACTTCAACCGTAATCTAAAAGGTGGAATTTTGGAGTGTACTGAATTTTGGAGATCTTTAGAATCTGAACGGCTGAACTCTCCATCATAATTATATAATACCACTGGGATCATCGTCTCGTGAGGATCTATACGACTGTTACTATCACGTTGGAGTGGATGAGAAGGGAACGGTTGTACAACATCCTTCGACGGTTGGATCTTTTCATGTTACGCCGCATTATAATCGGTTCAGCCGCTTAGCCGTGATACTTGAACAAATCAACGATTCATTCTGCTAAATGTTGCTTGAGAATCGTACTTGGGAGTTGCACGTTAAAAAAATCAACTATACATTTATAAACCTACATCTGGGATTCCACAATAAACTTCCACTTTGTTTGAGCGTTTGTAACTAATCGCTCGCCTCTGCGGAATCGCTATAGCAAACTAACCGGAAAATCAGGGAGCCAACGAACCGTACATTCAGCGAAGGGAAAGGGAATACCCAAAAGGCAATCAGAGAGAAAAAAGGCGAAAATTCACCCGATTGAGCGTCAAGTTCTCTCTTGTTCAGTCACACACTACTAGCTTACCGTGTGTTAATTACTGTACGAGTCACTTCTCTGCGTTGAGTCTTATTTGAATCTCAACTATTTCTAAAAACTGACTTTTTTGTTGTTTTGTTGACTCAAGGTCTTATATTTCATCCTATCGAATATACGAACCCTGAGTGTCTGTTTGGAGAACTTGCTGGGTAACAAAACATTTGAATTACTTCTCTATAAATGATAGATACCACGAGGGATAGCAAAGACATGGAAAAGTGTTGCAACTAATTTTACATGGATGAAGAATTGAAGATTTGATAGTAAAACTAAGCAGTGATGAGGCTTCTTAAGGCAGTACTTCAAAACCAACTGATGACAATAATAAAATTTTTAGTAGTGTGACAGTTACTCACTCTTAGCCTTCTTTGGTTTAAACCGAAATGAGTTTCTTGTTAAAAGAAGTAGAAGCCTATTATTCTTTTTTATTTCAAACATATTTATTTATAATTCAATATTTATTTTAGATAGGTAATAATATTTATAATTTTGCACTTATAACATTAATCATTGGTTTTAAACGTTTATATATGTTTACATTTATATAAATATATATGTTTACTACTTACAATTTTTATGAACATTTTCATTCAATGTTTGAAGATTTTTTACTCGTAGTTACTATATTAACTAATCTACAGTAAGATTACTCGTTTTACTGAATAATTTGAAATTTTCGGTGACATTCTGTTTTTTTTCCTGCGCGTAACATTGTAAAGCACTTACATTTTTTGTAAATCTCATTTTGTTTCTTAGTCTACTAAGAAAGCATTGTGTGTTTTTGAGAACGAAAAAAACAAAACATTACAACATAGGTACCTACAAGTGTGAAACGATTAAGAACACTATCACCACTAAAAATTAAATCGCAATATCTATGAAATATGTTTACCTATTCTTGAATTTGTAATCACTTTTATGTACCAGATTTCGCTCTTCCGTGGTTTTTCAGTGATATGTATTGTGAGCACAGTGAGGAAACTTCTGAAGTTGTCCATTGTGGGTAGAAGTTTGCTTTCTTGCTTTACTGTTGGGTCCTCACTCATCTCTTATTCATCCAAAACCTTGAGGAAAGCTAAATCTGATATCAAGTTCTCGAAAAAAGAGCTCGCAAGACGTTAATAAAGGATGTCACACTCTTATTTCCTTCCTTCGTGCGGTTGTATGGCTTCGGCGACCTTTTGTTAACCCTCGTTTGTGGTCCTGAGTAAATTTCATTTGTACATAATAATATATTCTTCAATAGTAGAGGTACTAAGTATGTATTGTATTGCTATTATTAGATCACCGTGTATGTACTGGAATATGTAGGATTTAATTGTGTCCTCATCATTTTGAACTTATAGACCGGCAATCACAGCAAAAGATAGGACAAGCCAACTGTGAATTATTCTAAAGAATCTGAACAAGTTAAGTTACTTTTATTTTGAAACAAATTGTCACTGAACATTTTAAAGTGGCAGACCATGACGCTTTCCCGAGATGAGCCAATATATTTCGGTTATCAGACAGATGAATAAGTTCTAGACTGTTAGGTGACGATAAAAAATTTGGGAATAATGCAAGATGGCTTCCTCAACTTTTTATAGACCAAACAAATTTCATGTTGTGTATAAGCAAGAAGTATGTGAAAAAGACCACATAATAATTACCACATTCCTAATAATAATTAGGGCAATCTCAACTCCCTGCTCCTTCGAACTGAGTGTGACGCGATTATTTCTCCCAGCTAAACTTGATTGTGAAGTAGGTATGTGGTAGGTAGGTAGTACCTATGGTTGGTAGATGGTGACAATGACAAAGCCGTGTTCTTTGCAGACGAGTGATCTATATAGAAAAATAATAAACCTTTGTGTAATAATTTGCAGCGTTTTACACCACTTTGGTTCAGTCTTCGCTGAAGCATCTATGTGCTTTAATTGGTCCTCGACTCACTCAGTTGCTAGGATAAGACTGGAAAGATTCAGGAAGAGGTTCTCGTGAGCGTGGTGTTGATAGTAACCAGATAACTAGGTTTTAGAGAATTGTAAATTATTCAAGTTCTTTACATTTATTATATTGTTTAATAAACAATATAATAAATATAAAGAACTTTATACACTTACAATAAAAAAAACAGAGCTTCCCGAAAGGAACATAATAATATTATAATAGGAACATATTATGTTCCTTTCGGGAAGCTCTGTTCTTTAAAAATTGTAAGTGTATGAAACATATATTTTGTATCGGTTGTTTATATCTAGTATTTGCCTATCCGCTATAAATCCATTGGAAATATGTTAATTTTATTCACAGAATAAGTATGTTTAATTATTTCCATCAATTATATATACCTGGTTTTTATCCTTTATAAATCCATTGTAATTTATAATCTATATGTTTACAAACTTACTTTAATGAACCTACTATATAAATATTATAACTATCACCAGTGAGGGGAAGATAATATGGTCCATCACAACCCATTCTTTGAATAAATCAATTCTTCGATTCACTAGCTGACCAAACATCTTATTTTTTTTTTTTTTTTTTTTTTTTTTTAATAGAACTCCCCTCAAAGACAAAATGTATTTTTTGACGGAGGGGGCACGCCAGAAAAATTAAATAAATAAATAAATAAAATAATGGGGAGGACGCCCAGGACTCACCCGACGCCGGCCCTAGGGATGAGGGATGATGAGGAAGGTGGGGGTGGGAGAGAGGGATGAAGGGAAGAGCCTCTATAAAATGACCACCAGTTTAAATATGAGCCGAGCAGTACGCGGCGGGTGACACCACGGAGTACACCTACTGAGATGCCCAACTCGCGCAACTCCGTGGCACTTTTCCCGCACCACACTCCGCGCCACGACAAGGTCGCAGCCATCACCCTGATGTTGTTGGGTGCCACTCCTTTTAGCTCTGACACTGCTTGCCGTAAATCATCTCTATCATACTTTCTTATCTTAGCCCGCCAGGTCTGCTCCATGTCCATGCTGCCATTAACAACCTGGACATCCAGGATAATGCAAGACCTGTCGGGCTTGACGGCAACAATGTCAGGCTTCTTGCCCTGGTCACTTGGCATGTGGTATAATCTCTCCCTTTCAACATCCCAGCCGCTGGATGACAAGGCACCTGCTATCTGCTTGGCGACCGCATCATGACGTAGGATGCGGCCCCTATGAGTTCGTGGACACTGCTGCACTACATGATACAGGTGTTCATTTCCACTCCGACAGGCACGGCAAAGGGTATCTGTCATCCCACGACTACCCCTTGAACACCGTACCGCTGTTGGCAGTGTTGCCACGCGGACGGCGTGGAAGTTCCGGTAGTCGCGGGCCCCAATGCCCTCCGAAGCCCAATCCACCCTGCCTGATAACTCACCACTCACATACTTCATCGAAACTTCTGGAAGATTTGAACATTTTTCATCTCTGTATACCAACGGTAAACAAATAACGTAACAATGTTAACAGTAATATAATATATTATATAAGTATATTATACTTATCTCGTTTTAATATAATATATATTACAACGTAACAAATAACGTAATATAATAATATAAGTATATTATAACGTAACAAATAACGTAATATAATAATATACATATTATAACGTAACAAATAACGTAACAATGTTAACAATATTATAATATATTATATAAGTATATTATACTTATCTCGTTTTAAAAGTGAAAATATAAAAAATATGAATTACAGTATATCCGTAAGTATTGATTTCATTGCTCCGGCTGCAATCGATGAAAAATACAATCCAACCATTAATCAACCAGGTAGTTTGTGGAATACCTCTGATATTTAAAATAAGTGAATTCAAGTGTGATTCTCCTTTGGAGCTGGAGTTATTAAAAAATGAGGAAGGCTCAATTGGAGCAAACCGATGAGAGGCTCGAGGGAAAATTGTAGAAGAACCTCGGCGATTACGCTTGGCTTCATAAAATATAGACCACTGGCCCCCTTTTCCTTGTGGTTTTTCTTTAGGGAGATCGTTTTATTAATATTCTCTTAGTTGAAAGGCTAACTACTTGCTGCCCTTTGAGGTGAAGGGCACCTGGAGATCACTATACGCCCTTCATGATCCCTCTGATATTGCTTTCATGTAGATATTCCTTTTAAACCGTCAGTTTTTATCTCGGCCCTATTTGTAAAAATGAAGGGAACGATTCACAAATAATACTCAATAAGTTTGCCAACTAAAATAGTCAGCTGAATAACTGAGATGGTGACTTGAGTTTCCTATTCCTTAATTTCTTAATATCTAAATAGGTAATTGCATAGGTATTTCCTTTCAAATTGGAACGATTATGATGGACTATCTATAACATTCTTGCTACGAATTCAATCGCAATTGGGCAATAATATCTGGGCATGCACAAAGTTGATGCTAGTTGTAAAAAGGCTGCAAATTATTTCATATTATTATTTTTCTGTATAGATCACTCGTTAGCAAAGAACACACCTTTGCCATTGTCGCTATTTTTTTTACTAACCTAAGTGTTATTTATCTACTACATATCTACTTATCTAGAATATTATCTACATATCTACATATTTATTATATATAAATTTATAAAAGTATATAAATATATTTGGAAGAAATAAACTCTTCACACTCAATTCGAAGAAATAGGAAGATGGGATTCCTTCATATTTTGGAAGATTTAATAATGGTTGCTAAGAACGCAAAACTGAGTGTAACTCGAAGAAACGAACAACGATCGCATTTTGGTTAGATACAATTTTGAGAAAGCGATACCTTCATTTCGAGAATTTTTTAATTAGGCACTTTTGAAAATTTCAGCCCTTATCTTTCACCCCTTAGAAGTGACTGACGTATACCAAATTTCATCAAAATTGGTACATGGTAACCAAGAAAAGTGCCGCGTACTGCGGGCAGACGGATTTTTTAAAATTCGATTCTCGGATTCTACAAACTTTGAAACGTAAAACATCAAATTTTGAGGGGAGGGGGGGCGGTTAAACTTTGTTTTCTTGCTCGATTCCAAAGGTTCATTATTGAAATAATAAACCAAATCCAAAACTCCACAACTCGATCAATGCCAATGACATATTCAACGATCGTCTGGGTCACCCTTCAGTTTATTCCCTGAGAATTTTTCAAAGCCTTTGGTGCCGGTGGAATCGATTGAAATTCGTGGACGAGGAATTAGAGAAACAGCGATTTGGATAATAGTTTAGGTATTGATCAATGAGATGATTTGTCAGCTAATAAGTGTGTCTATGGTCAATTCATCGTTCCCAACATAACTGTACAAAATCATGTTCCAATTTTGATCGCATTTTCAAGTTGTTCCTCGATGAATATCATTTTCATTTCAAAGTGGGTAACTACAGAGATGTGTTTCGTAGCCGCCGTATCGACTCGACGAGTCCTGACTAGATTTTCACTTCAGTCTGATTTTGAACGTTCGCAGGCTAGGTCTCCGGGTTTATACAGGTGGAGTAGAAGGTTCGGTTCAAATTAAACTGAAATAGACGTAGAGTGATTGAATATTGTTCAATATTGGAACCCTGAACAGAACCGAAATATTTGCTGTCCAAATACGATACCTCTTCTTTAATTTCTTTGATGCATCGTAGGAGATCCGTTGTAGTATAGGTTGTGGAGGAACCTTTGAATGATCCGGCAAAGGGAAGTTCCCAGTCTAGGGGTTGATTTAGTCGGTTCCCTCCCTGAGGAATTAATTTATCCGGTCTCGCGCACATCAGTATTCGAACGTGAACGAGGTCCGACGGTCCCCCTTCGTCCGCCCCCTATTCCTTCCTCCACGCCAAGTTCTTCCCTTCCTGAGACCTCACACCCTTTACAAACCCTCCGAACCACCACCTTTCCCGGCACCTACCCGACCTTTGGAGATCTACCGAGTTCCATTATCGCCTGCAAGATCCAATTACGCTGCTCGTGACACTCCTTAGCTCGGGACTCCACCCCCTTTCCACTTTTCCTCGTTCTTCCACGACTTTCGCTCGTCACTCGGCATTTTTAGGGTGGTGGGCTGTCATTAGTGTTCCTCCGTCAGGATTAATGTGCGGATCGCGGAGTGGGGGAAAATGAAACCCTTAATGTTCTTATATCGTCCATCAAGCCAATCCATGCCACGGACTTTAACCGTCATCTATTATGTTTCCTTTCACCAGTAGAAGTGTAAAAGAGACAAACCATGAGTAATTTGGAACTAAGCAAAATGTTTTCGCATATCACTGTCATCTCTCAGTTTGAAAGTGTTTCAAACAATATTTCAACTTAGGCGACTTGACAATATGAAGAAGAAAAGATTCATTCATGCAGCTTGAGTGAATGATCGATTTTTCAAAAAACAAAAAATCTAAACAGATTTTAATGTAATTTTCAACATTGAACCTTAAGAATGGAGCAAGACAATTTTATTGCAATTTTATTGCTGCAAATTATTACACAACGGTTTATTATTTTACTTTATAGATCACCCTTCTGCATAGAACTAGAATTTTACATTAATACTACCTACTATCCTGGTTGCCTATCTTGGAAGCCCAAGGGAGTGACTTGAAAGACTACTGACTGAGTGATTTGTGACTCTATCGTAAGAAACGAACAGGTTTTAACTAGCTACCTTCATTCAAAGAATTTGGTCAGCAGAAATTTGAACGGAGATGAGGCCAATTTCCGTCTGTGAACCTTTTGAAATTCACATTAGTGTTTCTGATTTATTTCAAGTTAAAACCTAAAGTCCTCGTAGGGACCAAATGGTTGGTCGTACAGAGCACTGGGTGGCATCGTTAAATTCTAATAATTAAATTGTATTTCTATTGGTAAAAAAGTAATACTTTTATATCAAAAGTTTCCGAGCTAGCACTATTTTTCACCCCCTTCTGCCGGGGTCGTGGGTTCAAGTCCCACCGCCGGTAGCGTGCGTTTTTGTGTGAGCAGGGCTCTCATCGCCCCCTTCGTCCCAATCCAGGGTGGTGAGGCAATGGGAAGCCATGAGCGAAATCATCAGAACCAATTCTGACAGCTGATGACGTCCGGAATCAGGAATGGCAGTTGAACGAAAATCCAACCTGAAATTGTTATTTACTTTACTTTTTACTTCACTACTACAACCAACAGCTTCGCTGCACAATTATACTTAACATTACTATACAGCCCATATGTAGCAAATTTCATCAAAGTTGGTCCATGGTAACTAAGAAAAGTGTCGCATTCGGCGGACGGACGGACAACGGACATATCTTGAAATGTAAACCATCAAATTTTCACAAGGTGTTCATATTAGTTTTACTTAACAATTCCAAAGGTTCATTATTGCCAACAATGAACCAATATTGATGGTTTAATCAAGGTATGTAGAATCCAAAAATCCCATTCTTGCAGCATGATGGAAAAAGCGAGTTATAAAAGTTTCTACCTGTTTTCTCGACTGCAAAAACCTCAAAAAATACTCCCAACCCAACTCACGAAGAAGTTATCCAACTTTAAATTGTTATTTTTTCCTATTTTTAATATACCCTACTATATGCACATGGAATGTTTTTAAAACGTAAGTGGTGAATATAAATGCTCTCCGCCGAATTCGTACCCACACGTATGTTGTTTTTTCTTCGATTCTCAGTATACCATACCAACATACTGTATGCCCAGGGTATGTTTTGAAGATATTAAGAGTCCATGTTCATGTTCTGCTCTTCTACATTAACTTCCCTTAGGGTTGTCCAAAATTCCTGGCTAACGAATTCGTATTTTGCTTTATTATTTGCAATAATGAGTGAGTGAGTGCCGTTCTAAGTGGGACTATCAAGTGAAACGACTATCCATTGTGTCAACATTAAGGAGAATCATCGCTGTAGGAATAGCACGTATCGAGTAATTACGATCAAGTCCTTGAGTTATAGCTGTTGAATAATCCATGAACAGTTACTCGTAGTTACCTAGCCCCTCACATGACTTCAAGGGTATGATTATTGTTCGAGTTTGATATAGTTGTTAGATCACCTCTCTCGAGGAGAATCATCCACACTTCATCTTGTGAATGTTCTTCAAAAGTGGATACAGAGTTGACTCTAGAGCGAAAATGACAAGCAACTAGGTCAGAAAACTCGGGGTTACTGTTAAAACACGCCCTGTGCTGACGGCTCTTACTTCCAAACTTTTCCTGTTCCCATAACAAATTATTTTTGCGTTAGTATGGAGAAAAGTTCCTGTTACTGTAAAATATCACGAGCTAAACAGCTTGAAGAAAGTAATAAATAATCAAGTTGAAGTGATACCCTGACCTAGTTTGGCTTCTCGTTCGACCGAAGGACTGAAAGTAAACATTTATTAAGATACGTTGAAACCGTCTAAAAAATACAATTGTATTTCAATTAGATACCTGAATACAAAATCTGCAGTAATGGTTTTAATTTAATACGAGTATTCAATAACTGTACAATCAGAGTAGTGGGTCTGAAGTTCAAAAACAATGATGTGGTAGTGGATTTTAATTTAAATAGTTATATTCGCAACTGGGTACCAAGATCAACACCTCAGACAATGAAAATTTTTATGGAGAGGTCTCGTTATTTACTGCATGCGATTCTGTAAGACACTGAGAAATGTTTAGTCTTTATTTCAGACTTACGTATTATAAGAAATGAAAAGTCAACCACAAAATCGTATATAAACACGTAATTGATTAAATTACAAAAAATGTTGATGTCACCCCCTGGAATCAAACTGGGGTTTTCCAGACTAATGATTCTTGCAGCCTAGTCACCGAATTTGTTTAGGTTTAGGTTTAGGTTTCTTATTAGACGCTTTTCGTTAATGCTTCTCAATTTTATGTGTCAAAGTAAAGACATGAAATGAATTTCAAAAATCTTATAATAGGTATATGTTTTTGGTTCCATATGACGACTAAATGTATGATGATTTCCTGGTGGGGAAAAGTGAGTTAGTATTTATAGGTTTTTTTGGTTCGAAGACAACTTATGAAAGCAACGGTTCCATTTTGAACTCAGATAATTTGAATTAAGATGACAAAAGACGGTGACTGTGAAGTATTATTAGCACGAGCTCAATTAGGAAATGAAGAGATGACGAATGGAGATGAATACGGCATCTCTTAGAGTACAGGTGGTTCCTATTTGCTCGAATATTACTTGGTCGTGCCAAGGCTTCTGGTTAGGCTTGGAAACAGCAGAAGTGCGACTCAGCAGGCCGAAACACAAAACATGCTTCAATTAGAATCAGACGATGGTGGGTGGAGCGCAACGCGAGCATCATCCGTTAGAGGCGGGCATCCGCTCTCGGGATCGGCCCATGATTACTCCATTTCCATTAGAAGGGATTTAAGCCCTGCCCTTCGGACCTAGGATTAATTAAGACTAAGAACTAATGGGCACATAAACGGAGTCTAAATCATTGTATGAATATTACATTAGGTTAGGCGTTTGCTAGCTTATACAGCTTGTCCCTCTTCATCCCTGCTCCAGACTCACCCTTCTTTTCACCCTCTCACCTCATTCTGGTAGGCTCTACCATTATTTCTTAGCATCACTTCTCACGACATCGCTTCCTTATAAAAACGATGTTCTTCCTCCAAAGCTCTTCTGGAAGGAGCAAAAAATAAACTTCCTCGCCAGCCAGAGAGAGGCGTTATATCTCATTTATTAATGCTGTCAAGTTTCGGGACCTAACCAGAATTAATCTGACAAAAACAGAATGGAAAGAAGTGGTCTCTCTTTGGGTGAGAAAGGGTGAAATATCAACAATAAAAGTTTGTTTACTATCAATAATTTCACCATTTACCCCAATTGTCATTGGTTTTACTGCACTGGGAATATCGTTTGTAAATGCAACAAAACAGGATTGAGTTTCTACAGTTTTGAAAAAAAATCAATTTTTTTCAACTCCTTGTTTTCGTTTTTGTTTTTTTAAATGAAATTTTTTCGAAAAATCAGAACCCGTGGTTTTTGCAAACTCAAAGAATTCACCCTGTAGGTATAATAATTTTCACGTGTGCTGTACCTAACGGTTTTGTAGTTACGTACATCACGGTATCAAGTGCTATGGAATTTTCAAATAGGATTTCATATCCGTTTAACTGCTAAGATGCCAGAGGTCTTAGCAAGTTTGTTGCTTTCTCTATAGATTATTCTCGGCATAACAATTTATAGAGAAAATTGGAGACGACGCCCGCCGCGCCAGCTCTTCGCCTACTGTGGGTAAACTGATCACGGCCATTATGATAGTTACGGTTCCCCCCCAAAGTTTAGATGGAAAATTCCGTATTGGGGTATTATGAAATCACTATAATCGCGTTACGTGTTGTGCTCTTGGGCTTTCCGAGTCCTAACTTTCTTCATCCAATACTGAGTTTTCCTTAATGACAAAAATACGAAAGTTATCGATCAACACGACACCTCCCATCTTGTGTACGTTGTACTGATTAACACTGAACGTTCCACCAGGAATTTTGGTAGTTGCCTCCTATGATTTTTCTAGTAGTTGCGGTAGGAAGATGTATAAGTAGAAGAAAGACCGTAGCTGCTCTACATCAAAAATATTTGCATATCCACTCAAACCGATCTTGAAGAATTAGACAGAAACAACATTTCCAACTTTTCTCTAGTTGTATTCGATCCATCCAATATTCACTGAAGTGTAATTGCGAGCATTATGTTCAAAGTTGGAACCAAAATAATGTAATACTTCCAACTAGAATGGGTTTTTTCTGGTGGTACCAAAACATAACCTACCTACTCCAATTTCTCAATTCGAATTGCTTCTCAATATGAATGATCACACTTTGTGATCTCTTCGCAGAGTCTGTGTAATTCTTTCTTACAAAAGTTACATTTGACTAATTCTTCATAATATATATAGTATATTTAAGTATAATAATATTATACTTCAGTATATTATACTGAAAGAGCAAAGGATAATAAACATAAATACAATTCTTCCCATCTATTTATAGGATGATCTTGGTTGGCATTCCATAGTAGATGGGGGTACATGATCATTGAAGAAAAGCTTGTTTGGTCGATTATATTACCGAACATTATGATCGATTGATTAATTTCGACCTTCACCGTTTTACTCCTCGCATTTCGGTATTGCATTCACTAGATTACAATGATAATTTTAATACGTTGAATCATGATTTTATGAATATTGTAGCTACAAAATGAATATACTAGTGTCTTCTTGGTATATTCCATTGCACTCCTACGTCATCTACAATGTACTACCAATACTCCGTTAATGGGAAACCGAGTAGTGGTTTCACAATTGGCAAGAGGCCATTCCTGAGCAGATTGTGGTCATATCTCCTCACAGGTAGGTATATTAATGGCTTGTGTTAGAGACCGATAAGGTCAGCTTATCTGTAGTAGTGGTAATGTCGTCCCAAGGGGCACCCACAGTATATTGGAAGCTCATGTTCCTATCGTACAACCATGTTGGTTGTACGATGACATTGAGCGACAGCTTGTTTGATCTAGTTATTTCGCTAACAATTTAGTTTACATAATGTAAACACAGTTTTATACATTTGCTTAAGAGTGAAATGTAAGTGAAGTGGGTGCATTATCTCGAGGATCAGAATCGATACAGTTAAGTACATAAAATTATAGTTCTTAAATGGATCGAAGCGACCAGTTGATCATTTCTATCACTATTCCATGGAAATCTTTCGGTGCAATGTTGGGAGTGATTCCAATTGTAACAACTACATAGAATATCGTTAAAAAATTCCCTTATTTCATACTGGTATTCTAAATTACATGGATAATGAATTTGTCATCGAAGCTAAACCATTATCAATTTGGTTCGGTCGTGCCGAAATAACGAAAGGAATGAAGAACGTCCTTTCAAACCACCCTGATTACATTTTCAATTTCATTGTCTTTTATTTGTTTTCTCGCCCTTTCTGCAACCGTTTCCATCCAAAGGGGAGCCAGAAAGATCACATCACAGAGAAATTGAACTTGGAAAAAGCTCAAAACAAAGGGCTGAGCTCAAGAAAATAAGGGGGAGAGGAGTGAAACGGTAATGGGCAAATAATGCAGTAATTCTTAGGTCGTGACTGTAGGATTCACGAAAGGCTCAAGATATTCTGTAAAATTACATGAGACATTTATGAAAAGGATAGATGGGGTCATTTCAGATTTTGCTGCGGAGTCTGACCAATTTTCGTTCCGCTTGTTCGTGTGTTTGTGTGTGAGCTGAATATCTCTGATTAATATGCCACAGAATTTAAAACAAATGGCGTAAAATATTAACCAAAACTGTGTGTTTTCTATCAGATTTTCTATTCACCTCAAGTTGAATATATCTGAAAATGTTGCTTTTTTGGAGTTTTGAGTAGAAATTGAAATGTCGAACAAATTAATATGATGAGATATAACATTGAAATGTATCATATTATCGTATTGGTACTAAGTATAATATACATACCACATAATCATATGCGTTCCGAATTTTCTACAAGAATACACTATCAGAAATGAAATATTTGATCATTACATTTTTTTAGTAATATATGAATTCTGTGGGACATCCGAGGAGTAGGACGATCAAGTCTAACTACCTAGTAAGCGATTAAACATAAATTTGTATAAAAAAAATCATGATGCACGAATGAGACTTTTCTTTCAATGGTCAGTTCAATTTTTATTGCTAGTTAATTTGAGAGAAATAATATTCTATGGAAAAAAAGAAACCGATCGCCTTGCTAATCAGGGATCGGAGTTCCAATGTTTTGGCCCTGGTTTTATTATTCTACAATTCCAGAAATGGAGAATAAGAAAAGAGCTACTCCAAAGCAGAGGCAAGCCAGGCAACTGCTTCCATTTCTAAGAAGATGGCAAAAGCTCTGCAAAAGCTCTGCTCCCATGCAATATTTTCTGATAGTCAAAGCTCGCTTAAACATCTCCAACGATTAGGCAAACAAACAGACCGACTCACCAATGGAATCGTGAGTGCACATGCATGGAATCGTGCTTGTGGTCGTGGTGCTCATGCAAACATTAGACGAAACGAAGAACCTGACGAGGCAGCAGCAAGGGCGATAGTACATGGCATCCCAGTGGATTGCCACACAAATCTGGACTTGAAAAAAAAAGCAAGACAAACATGTAGAAGAAATGGAACACGAAGTATTCAGAGAACGCGGAGAAGAAGGGAGAGTTCTATCTCACGGTACAACCAACTATACCGAGACAACCCAGGTTCTAAATTTGACTGAAACTTCATAAAAATAATATCAAGATTGCGAATCAATCATGTCTACAAAATAGGCTTGCTGGAAAATCCCGAATGCCCATGTAACGGAGTGGACGAGGGGGACACAAACCGTATAATTTTGCAGTGCTCCAAGTACGATCGTCAACTATTCAGTGAACTAATTAAAGAGTACATCGAATTCCCTACAAACTCCTGCTGCTTGTTGCAACAAAAAACAACACATAATGCAATAGTTAAATTTATAAAATCCTCAGAAATAGAACTTTAAAAATAATTGCAATAAGTAAAATTCTTAGACACTAAGAACCATTGTTTTACATGGCTAAATACATGAACATAAGTGTATAAGTGTGAGGCCAATAAAGGAAATAAAAATGGAAACATGGAATATGCTTTAGCCGTGTTTAGTTTTTTTGCTGTGGAATTTGTTGTCTATTGTTTTAATTTAGCTCTCTATGGGTAGTCTTTTGAAGAAACTCAATTTTAAATGCTTGCATACGAGTCTGCAACACATTGGGACATTTTCATGTCAACCACTACACAACAAGGTAGTGAAGTAAGGTTGTTAGTTCATGTACCCAAGCATCAAAATAAGAAAACAGTTGATTGTTCTCCACGCAACACAGTGAGTCTATTTTATTTGTTTATTGGTCGCGTGAGCAAGACTTGCTTAGTTTTCGTGACGATTTTTCAGTTTATGTGCCAAAGCAAAGACATGAAAATGTCAAAAAAAAGCTCTGCTGTCATTTGGACGGAAATATCTTCGCATTAGCCCGATAGCTAACATGCTTATTCAGATGTGAGCAGTACAAGAAAAAATCGATGATAATAATAGTATGTACTTAATATTCTTGTTTGTTTATTGATTATACGGAACCTTGGTTCCGATCGTGTTCAACAATTATTAGTGGAAGGATCTTGTAAGTACACTGGATAGGTATGTATGTACACCATATGGTACAGATACTATCTGGACGGTACTGCTTGGGGTCGGTGTTTCTTTATTACTGGGCTCCAGTTGTCACAGGATGCATCATGTCCATTACCAATTTCCGTAATCGATCGCCATGCTGGTCGGAGATATGCGCAAAGTGTAGGCCAGTCAAGGCCGTTGAAAATCGCCGATAGCTCTGCTCTATTTAGTGAAGCTTGGTCAAAACATGATAGGTTAAGACCTTGTTTTGGGCTCATCATTCTGCTAAACAATGTTCAGTCATCTCGTTCACCCCGTGATTGCACGTTGACATCAATTGACGTTGAGAGGTTCTCCTCTGCACTTGCATGCCACCAGGCCTTCGAATTGGGTTAACTTGAGGAGGTAGTATACACTCCAGTCCAGGAGATGGAACTGTGAGTTCGAAGCCCTTTCTTCCATGTCCGCAATAAAGGCCTCTCGCAGACATTATACTGCTGATCACACAACCCCTCCAAAACTCGTTGGGTCGAAATATCTACCGCCGAGCTCGCCAGAAACTCTGTCGTACAGTCCTCTCCAAGCATCCGGCATTCAACATGATCACCTCAACATGATCACCCGAGCTCCCGCACGAACCATGCTTCTGGTTCCCGGAACACATTTGAGAAATACTCCCATTTATTTCAAGAGTTTGCAGATAGAGTGGTTCTTGTTAGGTCTAACCTTTGCTCTGTAGCTGTCCTCCTCACTGGACATTGCCCTTTGAGATATCATCTCAACAAAAAGGGTGAGGCTTGGACATTGGAATGTCAACTCCGTTGCTAAAGAGTCGAGACAGCAGACCACATACTTTGCGAGTGCTTTGGTGTAGCATCCACTAGATTCCGATATTTTGGTGAGAGATCCCTACTCCAGGCCAAAATTGCTTGGTTAAGCCTCAAAACGCTTCCATTTCGTGAAAGAAGAGGTCTTGAAGCAGATAATTAATTAAATAGGGAACTTTGTCACAATTAATCAACCTCGGTCCAACACCGTCCAAAACTGTAACGAGCTGCTTTAAAACCAACCCTTAGTGGACAAAATCCTCGTTGATGCGGGCATTGAGATTTTCGTCGGCTACCTACCGTTCTAAGTCTCGATGTTCTCCATAGTCGAGGTCCTTTGGTGACTTTGGCTATGTAATTTCCGCCTAAACAATGCCGAGCAGTGGGGAGGAAACCTAACCCACCGGAAATCAGGAAGGCTGTCTAACACGTCGAAAGAGGAAAACCCAGAGGGAACCTTCCGAATGGGTGCTAAACACAAGAATGCGAGAAAACGGATCTGCCGCGTTTCGGCCTTTACGAGAACAAAATAGTTCGATCACCGCAGTTCATTTCGCATGCCTTTCGTGCTCGGAAGGGAAGAAGACCGCCAACGTTTTTTTTTTTTTTTTTTTTTTTTTTTTTTTGACGCGGCAGTACCTTCAATACTCTCTGGATTCTTTTCCTGTTCGTTTTTCTCTCTTTTCCAACCGAGTGTATCTTTCTACAAGAGCTGTCACGTGGCAAGAGGATATGAACTTGATTAAAACCCGCGGATCTCATCCTTTCCTCTGGGGCGTAGGTGGTGAGGTGAGAAACCTCACGTTTGAGTTGGAAGGTGTGAACACCAACTCGAAGCGACGCGAATATTGTTCTTTCGAATTTCTCTTGGCTGTATCGTTTTTCGGTATAGTTTTGTTTTTCTCAATGAAATTCTGCTTGTCAAAATCAATTTTTGATTTAAAACAATCCGCGTTTGGACTTTGGTTTTTCTACGTAATGACCATTGTTTGGTCAATAATCACTACTTCTAGTAGTAAGATATCCTAACCTTCCAGACTTGAAATGAATCACATATTCTAATAGTTCCGTGAAAAAGCTCATGTCATTGATAGTCATGATAGTCATTGATAGTAATTTCATGAACGAAATGAAAATTGTTTGTGGGGGGAATATAGGAAGTTATTATTTTGTTTGTAGCTCATTCCGTAACGTATGTAGGTACTCCCCAGGTTGAGGTCTGTCTCTTGGGTCTCGGGTGGCGTCTTCTTCCTTCCAATTGCCTCCCATTCCTCTGGTGAAAAATCATCTATTTGACAATAACTTAATAAGTACATGTACTTTCATTGTTTTTGGTTAATTGAATTTGATATTGGAGAAGTGCAACTTGAAGTTGACTAACTTTCCTACTAATGACAGTACCTACAACTTTCTCTTCAGTGAGGTATTTAGTAAAATGTCTCCGAACTGATGCCAGTATTGATGACTGAGAACTGTTCTGTGAGTGTGTACTTTATTACTATCAATACTTGACTCGTACTGTAACATTAATTCCAAGATTTCCACATAAAATTCTCGAAATAGAGCATAATATGCCATTTTGTTGAGCGCAGTCACTGAATAAAACATATTATGTTTTATTCAGTGACAGCACGCAACAAAATGGCAATGAGAAATTTTTGGTTTTCCGGCTCTTTTGTGACATAAATCATCTGAGTGAAGGCATCTCGAGTAGGTAATATTCGATTTTTTTCGGCATTGCATTAATATAGCAGATTCTAATAATTATGTAAAATAGCGATGAGTATCATGTTTTGTCGGAATGATAATTTACAATTTAAAACAAAATCTTGAGTTCCTGAAATGTATGAATCTATCATCTTTGACAAGATTATTTTCTGAATAAGGGCGGATCAAAAATACTCTTTCAACGGAATACGCTGATAAATCTAAATCTACCGATAAACATATATACTTGTACACTTATAACATTACGCTTTGGTCAATGACAGTAGTTACGAAATCAGGCATTATGTTCGGCACTTGTGCCTTAACGAAGGGCCTCTTTGTAATTTTATCCGAGAACTGTATCGTAAAAATTGTAGCTGTCCGAGCAAAATAACTACTTGATTTAATTAAAAATACAGACAGTTGCATGATTCATTAGAAAAGGAAATTAACGATTTTCCTTCGGTCAGAATACATTCACGATTCAAATAATGTTTGTATTTACAGTCAAAACTTCAATATAGCGTTTAAAAAAGCCGCAGGGTAGAAACTAGAGTATTTCCAAACCAACAGGTGAATTTACATAGGTAGTGATGGAATATCACTTCTTGCACACAGTTGCGCACTGTTGGGAATGAATTGCATGGTCAAAGTTAGAGCCAATTCCAAACAACATCTGCATAAAAAAGTTTTCCGAATCTTACCTCCCTTTTCCACCCTATTTAGCAAACAGTGAACGCCATTATGCGAATTGTGTCTAGTTGAGTTTGCTCTCATGTTTTCAACTGAGTGATATATTTTGAACAATCACATGATTTCTACTTGCAACAATTTTCGCAATTATTTTGTAAGTAAATTATAGTTGTGTATTTACTTACAATATTTAATATGATATTGAAACACTGGTTATAGGATGAAATCGGCGAACATTTGATAAGATAGAATTCTCAATTATTTTGTTTTCCTCAAAAATAACATGACGAGCGAATTCTTTTATAAGGCTTCCACGAGGGCTCTCTTCTTTCGTCACTCATTTCAACTGCTACGAGAAGATGAAAATACGTATACTCTATAATAAAATCCTTTTCAGTTCAAAGGTATTGGATGATAACACGGTAACGAGGAAAAAGCTTTTGAAGCGAAGAGGGAAAAAATTAAATATTTTTTCGAGCGTTTTGTTTTAGCGTTTTCTGCAATCACAAAGTCCGGCATTAATATTTCAACAGGCCATGTGGGGGGACTTTTGCCCTGTGAATCAATATTAAACTTCCCGAGATTCTCATCCTTCCCCCTTTTCCGCTTAAAAACCGGCATCCTCCCCCTTAAGTAATTTAAACAGGCTCTTTTAAATACAAATGAAACTGATGAAAACGTTTGCCAAGAAATCCGTGGTCCTCGCCCAGTGGCCCTTTCCACCCGACTTCCGACTCTGTCTTCGCACCCCTCCCCCCTCCGGAAACCCAAACTTAATTTTAATAATGACTCAGTGAATAAATAAGTGTTGAGAAGGTCATTTCATTTAGGAAAGAGAGACTTAGGTGGTGGAGGGGGGAGGAAGGAGGTAGACCTCAATTTAAGATGTTGACGCTGAAAATGACGGCGTTGAACAAACATTAGGTAACCCTTCTCTCCCTCGTCTCCTGTCGACGTTGGTAATAATTTACGAAACAAGACTTGTATTCACGGATAAAATGGGCGTAATTATCTGCCATTAATTCTTCCCGCTAATCGCTCTTTTCCTAAGCTGTTTGCGGCCTTACTGTTTCTTGTTTCATAACATAAAAGCTCCAAAGACCTAAAAGACTGTTTATTCAGAGCTTCTCTCCCGCTCCCGCTAAACCTGAAGTATATTCATTCGGTCTATCAACTTGCTTTTTGAGTTTTTTTTGCTGTCAAGAACTTTCAGAAACTTATGAACAGCTTTCAAAAGAGTTGAAGATGCTTATCAAGATTCTTCCGCTGGTTTGATATGTTTGACCATTCTCGGTTCTTGTTGTCTAGTTTTGTTTCCTCTGTGCACGGATTACTCTGTATTTTCTCGTAAATACCTCCGAATTAAGAAATAAATAAAATATACCTCCCTAATAAAATATACCTAATAAGAAATACCTCCTTATTATTTGGAACAAGCGAATTCACACCAAAAGTTCATTCGCAGGAGATTTTATACCTCCTAAAAGCATGAACACGTCCATAATCACGCGCAGGTTATTCCGATCGTGGAATTTACTTTTGGGACTGTTCTTAACTTCTCTCTTCAGTTCACATCACCGTACTCACAGAGTTGTATACTATGCTTCGGATATTGGTCGGGAGTTGGTAAACAAGTCTGACATCGACTTTAGTTCGACCAAAAAACATGCCTCATGTTGGTCGGCATCAAGAGGCCACGACGACTTCAGGCTGTATCTCTCGACCTCTCACGACTGTGCTTTGACCTGTATTTCCATGTTTCCATTTGATAAAATTACGTTTTCAGTTTGATCTACCTAAAAAATAATTTTGAAAGTCGCCTGTTTTAAGTATCTATTGCTAGCCCATTTTAAAACAATTTTCTAGAAAGTTTGAGACTAGTGTCTGTGCTAAATTGTTTCCTCATTAAAACCAGAAGTTAAATTCACGAGACAGTTAACAACCTCTTTAAAGATTGATGGAAAATTCAAACACTCCTGCAGAAAAATCGCTGAATTTGGAACAGAAAATAGGTACAGTTTGACGAGTGTATCTTTCACACACGCCTAGTTTATACGAGTAACTCAAGAATATTTTTGCTGCTCCAGACATTGTAAGCACTGGTCTCTTACTCGCCAACGAAATTATTCATATACCTACGAGTATTTACACGATCAGAATCTATATCATTGCTACAATAACATTTCAGTGTTTTCGAAGAGGTGAGAAGTTATTCGGAATTCGTTCAATAGGGAATTACTCTTTCGTCTGAATAAATACCAACATCTTCAGGGTTGCTACGGGACGGGAAGGCATCGTAATTTGAATGAGTCGGTACAAAGAGTTTGGTATGTTCCGCATATAGGCCATTGTGCATTTGAAGAGACGTCGCTTACCTCAGTAGTTGTCGAGGGACCGGGAATTGTCGACCGGGGTATAGTGGAGTGCTGGTGAAGCATGGTAAGGCTGCGAGGGGGCATTCAAGGAGCCTTTCAAAGGAGGCGTTCTGCTTTTGCCAAGACCATCTTTTTTTCTTTTCCTCATTCAATCCCTTTCAACCGCCATCACCTAGGGGCTTCATTCATGAATAGGTCAAACATCTCATTTACAACCCTTTTTAGCAGTATAGGCCTGCCATCCTCATTCAATGTTTAATGTCTGTTTTACACGGTCAAAACTAGAAAATGGACACACTGCGCCAGGACACCATCCTTTCAAGCCGAACTCTATTTGTAATTTTAATGACTATTTCATTTGATTCTAATATAAAGAGGGATTTTCATGATTTTAAATGATAATAATGAAATTTGTACAATAAGCCCACCGAAATAGTATATTCTTGAGTTTTGAAACTCAAATGAACAGCAATTATCACGACAGAACCACGCGGTTTGGAACTAAGTAAAGGATGCAGGAGAACACTATTTATTGGCGAAAGAAAGGGAATGTATCCTCCTAATATTGTTTAAAGAATGATTCGGAATTCCACTTTCAAATTCGAGAAAATTGTTTTTCTTGGTTTTTAGAAAAATAAGAAGAAGCAGTCAACAGGAAGCAGAGTGTATTGACGAATAAAATACATGGTATCCATGTGGTCCGAATATATTCTTTTGGATGATAGATTTAACCCTAACGAGCCAACAGGAGAGTTTGATATTCTGGCCATACGGAGGCAGTACACAGTGGTCCCTTGCGGAGAGTTGTTCACTTATGGTCTGTCTAGGCTTTGCTGTTACTTAGTGAACATGGTTATTGCTGTTTAATCGATATGGACATTACTGGCCACATGACGAAGCGAGACCCCAACTCCCGACACTATTTATGCTGTCGACGGCGAAGAGAATTCTGCCTTGATCCTAAACGGTTAAACAACTCCAATAAGTCAGGAACATGGCGATTATAAAACTCCGTTTGAAGTAGGTGGTGGCGTTGACATGGAAGGGCGTCCTGGAAAAGAGTTGGTTGTGCAGAAATTAGAGGCGGTTCCATTTGAGGAGCACGTGGTAGTAAACTATTAGAATTTTCGAGATCAGTAGGTACCAGAGATGAGTAATCGATCAACGATTACTTTTACGAATAAAAATACTTTTCCGCGATTACTTTCAATGTAATTGTGATTAAGGATTACGTTCATGTAGATACAAATACAATAAAAGAATAAAGAATACATCAGGGTTTGGGAAATCAAAATAGACGCGAATTTTCTACCAACAAAAATGAATTTTTCTCTCCTGGTTCGCTTTCAATGGCCGGTGTCACTCTGAATCAAAACAGCGTTTGATATTACATGGAAAATGATATCTCACTTGACCCCAAATCCATTTTAGCTCCGGGTTTCAACCAATAAAAACCCAGGGTGTAAAAAATAACCAATAAATAAAAAATAATCGTTTTTTGTGATTCTAACCTGAATCTGAATTCTTCGTTTCTAATAGAAGTAAGTGTAACCTGTGTTATGTATGTTGATGTTGAACTATTAAGATGTTGAAGAGATGAAAATTCTTATTCGAAAATTGTGTGTACATACCTAATAGTTTTTCTATTTTCTGAGATTATTACAAAGTGAATTTTTGTTTATTACCTACATACAGGCAGGATTCGAATAATTTGGCGATTAAATGAGTAGTCGCCTTGTGCGATTACAAACGTAATCGATTACTCTCATTATTCGATACTATACTATTATATCGTAATGGTATTTGTAGAAGTATTCGTTAATCGATTAACTCTGATAGGTACTCACTCGGTATCGAACTCGTACTCACTAATGAACTGTAGACATGAAATGGAACCCAAAAATGTTTACCAGAACTACTTTAATTGACCGTCAAAATGTAAAAATGTAGAAATTTTTAAAATTTGGCAAAATGTAAAAAAAGGGCGTATAATTTCCCAATATTTCCAGTACTACGTAAACACAACATAATTTATGCAGTCCTGATGGGTAAAACGCTGCAAATTATCGCTCGAAGGTTGATTATTTTTCTATAAAGACCACTCGTCAGCCAAGAACACCGATGTGCCATTGTTATCATCGACCAACAGGAAAAACATCGATGGCATTTCGGTCAGCTAAAATTTGAACGGGGATTAGGCCGCTTTTGCGATTCACACTCGTATTTCCGATTTGTAGTAAGTCCAACCCTTAAATTCTTGTAGGGAACGAACGGTTTGTCCTACAGGGCTCCGCGTGGTATCAAAAATTCTATACTATCTTAAATTCACGGAAAAACAATACCTTTATAAAACAATTTTTTGAGTTAGAGCGTTTTCAAAATTTCAACCCTCATTTTTCAACCCTTAGAAGTGATTTACATCAACCAAAAGCTTCGAGACACAACTAAACCCCAAACGGAGCCCACATACCAAATTTCATCAAAATCGGTCAATGCTGAGTGAGGAAAATGCGTTTCGCGGACAAACGGAAAATTTTTTATTCGATTTTCGGATTCTACGTACCTTGAAACGCAAACCAACAAACTTTGAGAGGGGGTCAAGAAATTTTTTTTCTTGGTCAATTCCAAAGGTTCATTATTCAAAATAATAAACCACACATTTCCAAATCAACCGCACAACGTTCAAACACACATTTCTCCCCTAAATTCGATTGTTAAACATTTTTTGATTAGGTATAACTTTTATGGAAAGCTGAGATTTTTGCGCAGTTTTTGGTGTTGCGGAACTTGGAAAACCATGCGGAAATAATACCCCAACTACCATTCGAAAAAATAGAAAATTTTGCCAATCTGACAAGAATTACTTAAGAGTTTATATTTCACCCATCAGGACCCCAAAAATAATTTTTGTAGGCACTAGAAAGATGGAAAATTCGACGCCCTTTCCAACGATGCCTGCTTTTTTTAATTTTCAGTGTTAATTAAGGTAGTTATGGTAATTTTAGTAACATAAGGCCGAAAACATGAAAAATCTTAAAATTGGAAAAAAAACTTGGAAAAACGAGGGGTTAAAACAAAATTGCTCGGAGACATTTTCTCACTTAAATTAGTTGTAGAATCGACTCCAGAAGCCAGCCTTAACCTTAGCCGAGCCTTAAAGCGTGACACCCTGAATACATGGTATAGATGGCATCTTACGCGATGGGAAACACAAATCTCAAGGAACCTATTATCATTATACCCTATTATAACCTATATTATCAACAGTGTGCGTATTTAGCGATATTGAAATGGGCTCAATAATTTTAGTCTGGACTTTTTGATTTTTTCCCTCAAATTTTTTTGGAACATTGTATAACGATATCTGTATTATGTGCCATTCCAAGTTGTTGCCAAAATGTTCATAATAACAAACGGAAAGACTAGTGCGTTAGCCAGAAATTTTAGACAACAAAAAACGTGTTTTTAGGTTTTTTGTTTGGTGGATATATATTGTTTTCGTTGTACTCAAAAATGCAATGTAGCCATGTGCGTACTGTATGAGTTCGTGGAGAATGGGCGAATGGAGATGATTCCACGGACGCTGACGATCGGGATAGGTTCGGGTGAGGTGGCTGAACAATAAAAATTCACTAACATGTGAAGGGGCAGGTCGACGAACTGTTTGCTGATGAACTGATGTTCAAGCCCCACCCCGGAACATCTTCACTTACACCTGACCACTTGACGCTCAAGGGTTCATCAGTTCACCTTTAATTAATAATCTTCCTTAAAATAAATAATAAACAGATAAGTAACGGTTCTAGATGTTGCGGCGACACTATTTGTTCCCTTAACACATAAAGCGCGCTGATCCATTATGGACTGTTCCCGAAACTCATCCATTATCATTTTCGATTATTTACTGGTGTAACAAGTAAGAGCCCCAAAATGTCAAGTAAGTCTCGTTACATCTAATTTCCTTTAAGCTCCTTTAAGTTTGTTGATTTGACCACCAACATCCGCTTTTATACTTTTTCGTAAATACCCTTCCCTTTTGACCATTTGTGTACACCCCGGAGAGGTTCGTCGAACTGAAGATGTAGGCAATTTAGGAAAGATTGAAACAAGAGATTGTGAAGGTTCTGAAAAGCTGAGCAATATGCAATCAAGTTCATATTCAAACATTTAAAAAGAATGCATTCAAACTTAGTTTACTGCTTATTATTTTAATCCAAACTGACACTTCCTGTTCAGATTATGAGGTTTCTTTTTACTTTCTGAGAGCTCTGACATTATAGAAGCAATTCGTACAGGCTACTGGCGCCCATATATATTATGAATAAATGAAGGGTCGGATATACGTGCCTTGTTGAATGAACGTGCACAGTCGTTTGTTCCCCCTTTCCCCATACTAACTCAGTTTGATGTACCAATCATCATTATTATTATTGTAATAATTATTGTACCAATAATTATTGGTACAAACAACCACAGCCGAGTTTACGAAAGTTATAAAACGAATCGAGAATAGAGGACCTTATCAAAGTTATATCCGAGTACCACGTGATGATGACCGAACGGATCGAAGGTAATATCAAAAGTAGAAATTCAATGGATTTATCTAAAACGAAATTGTTGCGGTACAAGAAGGGCCTATGAGGCTCAATGCACGCGGGTGACACAGTAGTGGTGAATAGGAGGGTTGAAGTAGAGCAGAACAGTTGAAAGCTAGGAAACTTCTGTGATTGTTTGATAGGAGTTCACAGTAATTGCCAATTAAACTACAGACTAGGGGACACGACGATTTGTATAGGAATTTCCAGTGAACTGTAATGCAAAATGATACTGTATAGTTCTAACTTGCATATTATGTTCCAATGTAATTGATTAGGAGGCGGCTAAGTAGCAAGCACACGCTCCATTACCAACAATGACTCACACTAAAAAGGAACTAAACTGCTGGTAACCATGCAGTTAGGTCCCAAACGATGTTGGGTAGGAACCAACTTCTCAACTGTTCCTGTTTTTTGGACGATCCCCAGTAGCTAGGACAGAAGAGGACAACACTCAATTGAGAGAAAAATACGTCTATCAATTTGAATGTACAGTACAGCTAACATAAAATTATATGGTCACCATAATCGTATTGTGTAAAAATTATTAAGAAATGTAATATTTTGGAATGGTATTTTATGAATGAGCGAATGTGACAGATGATCTTCTTAATATAATAGACACATCTATTACATCTATTAATTGATACATAATAATAATAGATACACCTCCTAAGTCGAAAAAAATCGTTCTTGGTCATTGAAAATAAGACTCTCTTATTGACCGATTAAGGTAAATTAATAGAGGAGCAGGTAGGTAATCCGTACAAAATGAATGATTTTTGTATGGTTTTATCAGGGATGAGGAATTGTTCACTTACAGCCTAGCAGACCTACGAAGACAAAGACACAAAAAACAAACAGAATTTCAATATAAAAAAAAAGAGTATAGATGTTGGAGGATACAAAACATTGACCTGCTGAACAAATACCAAGGTTCCGCATCTTGTAAGAATATTTGCAGTGTGCAAAGACAAAGTTGTAGATTGGGTGTGGAGGGTGTGTTTGATGCCAATAGGTGGTGTTTATTTTGTTGTTGGTAATATTCATGAAAAAAGGTTTTTATTTCGGTGATAATTTTTTTATATTATACAACTCAATTTCGTATACATTTCTTGATAACGAATGACGTGGGTGAATGAAACGATTCAAAACTTTCTATTACCTCGTATTTACCGTTCTTTCGACGTGATCATAGAGCTCAATGAAACTAAAATTTATTATTTTTGTCGAGTAGTTTCTCCACGGGATCATTTCTACAAATTCCTCTCTCTAAACCAGCTTAACCGCAGACCGACGGCTAGCGAGAACCTGGCAGTTACGAGTAATTAGGTTCTGCTGTAGAACTGATCAAAGGACGAAATCTCGGCGGTGGCATACCGGATATGATTATTCACTCCTCAAAGGACAATCAAGTATTTCTCACCAATTATCGATAGGATTCAAAGGGCACTTTGGGTACAGAGCACTGTGGAGGAAATTAAACGAGTTACTGGAATGAATGCGTAAAAAAGTAATTGAGAGGAGCCAGCAGGATCCCCATCGGATCAAATTAAAAAACTTATCGATGCACCTTCATCTCCACTAGACATCATCTTGAATCGAATAATCATGTGTTTTGTATTATTAATACTTCAATTTTGCATGACCCAAGTCAGCATATTACTGATACTCGAAATGTGGGGTACCTAACCGGTTTCGCACAAATTGGGTACAGAGAAAGTAAAGTCTTGTGAAGGTAAGGCTCTTCAAATGATCACTTAAAGGTTGTAAGCGGTGTACTCATGTTTGTCCAAGATATGCAATTTGCTTGATATACTATATACTAGTTGCTTGTTTAACTGTATTTCTTGTTCGTGTTCGTTTTGCAGTTGATCTTTCAGCTCTTTTGAAAATCATCAATGGATGATTCAAGTTTTAATTTGTTTTGGAAATGTTGATGCCAAAATATAGGGCTTTTATTAAATTTTCTAGAAAATCAATTTTATAAGAAAATGAAGCTATTGCAATGAAATCAACATTTTTAGCATTGACTTTTTTGATTTTTTCCCTCAGCTGAAACCTGGTTTGAAGCACTCAAAAAATATTCCAAAAAACCGCCATAAAAGTGTTTCTTGTGTATACTACCATCATAATAAAATAGTAGGTACAAGTAATAATATGGTACATTTGGATTTACCACAAAATTTCTGATATAAATACAATATTTTATAAATAAAATGTTTAATTATTGTAAATTTATTTAGAAGCAACTATATAAAGAAAACCAGCGTATATCCGTTGTACCCAAAAATGCAATAGCCGAGAGAGTACCCTATGATTTCGTGGGGACGAGTAGAATGAATATGGACTCTTAACATGTTCAAAACATACCTTGTGCATACAGTATGTAGGTTTTGCATGCATCATTAATAAAAAATAACAATTTACGTGTAGATACTCTAAAATCGGAATGACAAAAAGAGCATTTTTAGAATTTTATAAAATTTTAAATTTTAAAAAACGAAAGGGTTTAATAAAATTGACCAAAGAGTTCATTCTATCCTTTTAAATATTGGTGCTTTGCCCCACCACACCCAGCTCTCTGATATGCCTAATATTTCCATTTTTTTAACTATAGCTTCGAAGATTTCTCTGATAATTCGCTCATTAACTCATGCTGCATGAATGGATTTTTTCATTGTACGAAGGGCTCTCACCGATCTGGTTACCTTTAGATCATGAGAAATTGAAATTGAATGGACAAATTTCTGTTCGTGTGCTAACTTCAGATTTCAGTCAAGTAAGGCTTATAAGAACTATATATTTGAATCATCCTACGCAAACCCAAAAATTTTCATCGAAATCGGAGAATGATTTCATGTACCTAGTTCAGCCAAACTGGACAAAATAAAAAGATAATGTCTATCAAAACTATGTTGTTGACCACCGAATGTTTCCATGGGTAGAACAAAAGCGTTTTGAGAAACTTCCTTGTTAAAACGTTATCGAGAGGACAGGCACTTCGAGCCTGAACTCCTTCATTCAGTCTTTGATATAATTAGAATTTAAATAGGTTATTATATCATGGAAAAGGATTATCATCAATTTCGTTATGGCGTTTGAGCAATGGCTAATGTTCCAACAACGATGGGATCCACTTTCAGCTTACAGTTGGAAGAAGCTTGGAACATTTTACTGAAAGAGGATGGACATAAAGGGTGATACAAGAACTTGCTACCACTGATCAGATTACGATGAAACTCATTCATTTCTGGGACCGCCCAGATGTTTTAATGACATTTAGATTTGGGCTGTTATCCAATTTCAACAGAGTAGCAATCCTATTCAGTTTTATACATAATTGATTTAGATTTCTCCGGAAGTGTTATGAACATTCTTCTCTATCTTGAATGAAGCTTTCCTGTGTGACGTCGATTGAGTGAACAATTTTATAAGTTGTCATCTCTATCAATTCATTACTTTACTCATTGGTGGAGTTGGTCGTACAATACCCCTGTCTGAATGACTGATAAAAATGCTAGTGATGAATAAATTCCACTCTACCAATGTTTTTCTTGAAACCTTACTCGCACATTCATGTTTTGCGAAATGATCAAAAGGTTGCAATTTTTCATTTCTGTCAACTGTTTCCTTTTCAGAAGTCAGAAATAACCCAAAGTTCCTATTGAGCAATTCTTGGTGAAGGGGTGTTTCCTGCAGGATATTATTTATTTTGTGTAATATTTCTCTCCCGTTTTCAAGATGAATAGCTCCCTGGGGGACGCAGGACCAAGAGGGGGGTGATTGAAGTAAGAAGGAAAAGTGTTTAGGAAACGGTGTAAATGAAGTCGGACTGTAGTGGAGGAGGTGGTGGGAGACGATGGTATTGTATCGCGAGGCTCGCAATATCCGGCCGAGCCTGGCGCAGACCTAGCGAGCGGGGGTCCTTTGTAAGCTGCCTTGTCAACCTCGACTCGCTAGCACAAATCCAATTCGGTGGCAGAAGGGCACTGAGTCACTCCCTCCGCTACATTTCTCCTTACCCTCAACGGCCAGATTATCCTGTTATTAAGGACGCCGCCACGTCATCCTTTATCGTTTTCTTATATCCGGTCTCTTCCCTCAATGAGCTTTCAACATCTGCAACCTTATTCCCGCAAATTAATGTTTTCTTCCGGGTCGTGAAGGAGCCCATTGATCTGAAACGATGTGAACGTTCATTGTTGCTTGCAATCTTCGTGGTTTCCGTGCCGGTCGACTTGAATGAGGTCCGACAGAAATATCTTTCCCTCCCTCAGATTTCAATGAAAAGGGAATGTGATGGTCGTCTACATGATCATCCAAACCTACGCAAGCTTCTACATCTACAGTGTGTCCAATGTTAAGGATCGGAAAACTTCGGAAGTCGATCCTACAACGAATTTAAGTGAGAATATGTCTTCGAGCAATTTTGTTTTAACCCCTTGTTTTTCCAAGTTTTTTTCAATTTCCAATTTTTACCTAAACTACTTTAATTGACCGTCAAAATGTAAAAATGTATAATTTTTTTAAAATTGGCAAAATGAGAAAAAAAGGGCGTATAATTTTTTTAACAATTTTCCCTGAAAATCATACTTTTTAAAAATGATTTTCTCCCGAACTCCGGACATGTTTTTGACCTGACATTGTCAAAATATTCAATCAAAATTTGAAAAGCTCACAAATTCTTAAAGGATTTTTCACGCAGAATCGAATGAGACCAACCCCAGGTCGCTACGACTAACCGAATAGAAAGTACGACGACATTTCCGTTAGAAATCGTATTTTTTTTTACGATTTGCACTGAAAATCATAAAATAAATTATGATTTTTGTCGGAATTTTGGTCGTATTTATTCCCTAAAATTATCAAAATAATCAATACAAATTCGAAACGCTCGCCACGACCAAACGTAACGTATTGAAACTACGACAAAATTTCCGGAGAAAATCGTAATTTTTTTAACAATTTGCACTGAAAATCATAAACAAATTTTGATTTTTACCAGAATTTTGGTCGTATTTATTCTCTACAATTGTCAAAATAATTAATAAAAATTCGAAACGCTCACCAATTCTTATAGGATTTTTTACGCAGAATCGAACGAGACTAACACCAGGTCGCTGCGACCAACTGAATAGAAAAAAAGACGAAATTTCCGGTAAAAATCATAATTTTGTGATGATTTTCAGTGCAAATCGTTAAAAAAATAACATTTTCAGCGGAAATTTCGTCGTACTTTCTATTCGGTTAGTCGTTGCGACCTGGGGTTGGTCTCATTCGATTCTGCGTAAAAAATCCTATAAGAATTTGAGAGCGTTTCGAATTTTGATTGAATATTTTGACAATGTTAGGTCAAAAATATGTCCGGAGTTCGGGAGAAAATCATTTTAAAAAAGTATGATTTTCAGGGAAAATTGTTAAAAAACTTCGATTTTTAGGGAAATTATAGAAAAAAATGATAAAATCGTATTCAAAATACGAATACGGGAGAAAATCGTATTCTAAGTGTGAATACGATTTTATTCGTATTCATATTCATACCTGTACTCATATTCATAATCATAAAATCGCAGATATGATTTGTATTCATAATCGTATTTATGAATAAGAATTCGCCCATATCTGCTTCCATCGTCCGCCCCCTCGGACCTTCGAGGCGGAGAGCTGATTTCGTTGAAAAAGTGCACGTTTTTCCGCGTTCAAACACAAATTTCTCCCCTAAATTTGGTTGTGAAATATTTTTTTAATTGTACCATTGAAAAACTGAAATTCTGGCGCTGTTTTTACTTTTCTTGCATCTTGAAAAAATATGGGTTCTCATAGTTCAATTTGCGATTGAAAAAATGCAATGTTTCTAACATTACGTGAAATTTTCTTTTTGGAGGAGTTTTTCATGTCTCAAACCTTGACTCAAAAAAAAGTTAAGGCATCTATCCGATAGGAAATTTAATGCTCTTTCCAACTGTATCCTCAAATTGTAATTTACACAGCTAATTGATGGAGTTATGACCGATTTAATGACAAAAGGTCAAAATCACGAAAAAAAAGTTTAAAGTTAAAATAACTCAAAAACGGAGGGTTTTAAAGAAAATTGCTAGGAAACATTTTTTGTTGAAAATTAGTTATAGAATCGACTGGTACCGTATGGCAGACCAGTTAGGCGTACACCCTGTAGATGATCCGATGCATAGTAGTTAATCTCAAAACACCAATCTCTAAGTATTTAGATCTTAGGGGACCATCTACACGCTAATCCGGACAATCCTAGAAAATTTCATCAAATTCGGATGAAAAATGTAAGTGAGTCACTACTCAACAAATAAAAAAAAGTCTGCCAAGTGGGTGTGGCACATAGCTTCCTCGTATCCATAACCCGATTACATAGATGATCCGATGCATCAAAAAAAAAAAAAATCAAAACACCAATCTCTAAGTACCTTTCACTACCCTCATAGGGGACCATCTACACGCTAATCTGGACAATCCTAGAAAATTTCATCAAATTCGGATGAAAAATATGAAAGTGTTATGGCTGTTACAAGGATTTTACGTTTGCGTATGCGCAGAGGCTACTGTAAATTTTAAGGTCTTGGTTTTCATTGGGGACCATCTACATCCTAATCCGCGTAAACCCTGGAAATGTCATCGGAATCGGGTAGAAAATGAGGAAGTTATGGCTATTACAAGGAATTCACGTTTGCGCATGCGCAGCAGCTACTATCAGTACGGGGGTGATGATCTTCATTGGGGATCATCTACAATCTAATCCGCAACATCCCTGAAAATTTCATTGAAATCGGATGGAAAATGTAAAAATCATGGCCGTTACAAGGAAATTCACGTTTGCGCATGCGCAGTGGCTACTATCAGTCCGAAGGTGGTGATTTTTATAGGGGGCCATCTAAATACTAATCTGTAATGTCTCTGAAAATTTCATTGAAATCGGATGGAAAATGTAGATGTTATGGCCGTTACAATGAATTCACGTTTGCGCATGCGCAGTCGCTTCTATCAGTCCGGGGATGATGATTTTTATAGGGGACCGTCTACACACTAACCCGCACAATCCCTGCAAATTTCATCGAAATCGGACAATAACTTCGTATAGTTATGCGCGTTACAAGGAATTCATGACAGACACACAGACAGACAGACAGACAGACAGACAGACACACAGACACACAGACACGGTACCAAAATTGTTCAGAAAGCTCTAAAACGCAAAACGCGAGTGAAAATTTTGATTTTGGAGAACTTTTTTTTTCATCCCTGAAAAGTGAAAACAAAGCTTCCGCTACCTTGGTAGACTCGGAAGCAAAATTTCTCAATAGTCGAACCCGGGACTCCTGGGTGAGAATTAGACTCGCTACATATGAGCTATGGGGGCCTAACAATAGCTTGTGTAGGATTTGAGATTGTGACGTACGCACGGCCGTTACAAGGAATTTACGTTCGCGCATGCGCATCGGCTACTATCAGTCCGGGGGTGATGATCTTCATTGGGGATCATCTACAATCTAATCCGCAACATCCCTGAAAATTTCATTGAAATCAGATGGAAAATGTAAAAATTATGGCCGTTACAAGGAAATTCACGTTTGCGCATGCGCAGTGGCTACTATCAGTCCGAAGGTGGTGATTTTTATAGGGGGCCATCTAAATACTAATCTGTAATGTCTCTGAAAATTTCATTGAAATCGGATGGAAAATGTAGATGTTATGGCCGTTACAATGAATTCACGTTTGCGCATGCGCAGTCGCTTCTATCAGTCCGGGGATGATGATTTTTATAGGGGACCGTCTACACACTAACCCGCACAATCCCTGCAAATTTCATCGAAATCGGACAATAACTTCGTATAGTTATGCGCGTTACAAGGAATTCATGACAGACACACAGACAGACAGACAGACAGACAGACAGACACACAGACACACAGACACGGTACCAAAATTGTTCAGAAAGCTCTAAAACGCAAAACGCGAGTGAAAATTTTGATTTTGGAGAACTTTTTTTTTCATCCCTGAAAAGTGAAAACAAAGCTTCCGCTACCTTGGTAGACTCGGAAGCAAAATTTCTCAATAGTCGAACCCGGGACTCCTGGGTGAGAATTAGACTCGCTACATATGAGCTATGGGGGCCTAACAATAGCTTGTGTAGGATTTGAGATTGTGACGTACGCACGGCCGTTACAAGGAATTTACGTTCGCGCATGCGCATCGGCTACTATCAGTCCGGGGGTGATGATCTTCATTGGGGATCATCTACAATCTAATCCGCAACATCCCTGAAAATTTCATTGAAATCAGATGGAAAATGTAAAAATTATGGCCGTTACAAGGAAATTCACGTTTGCGCATGCGCAGTGGCTACTATCAGTCCGAAGGTGGTGATTTTTATAGGGGGCCATCTAAATACTAATCTGTAATGTCTCTGAAAATTTCATTGAAATCGGATGGAAAATGTAGATGTTATGGCCGTTACAATGAATTCACGTTTGCGCATGCGCAGTCGCTTCTATCAGTCCGGGGATGATGATTTTTATAGGGGACCGTCTACACACTAACCCGCACAATCCCTGCAAATTTCATCGAAATCGGACAATAACTTCGTATAGTTATGCGCGTTACAAGGAATTCATGACAGACACACAGACAGACAGACAGACACACAGACACACAGACACGGTACCAAAATTGTTCAGAAAGCTCTAAAACGCAAAACGCGAGTGAAAATTTTGATTTTGGAGAACTTTTTTTTTCATCCCTGAAAAGTGAAAACAAAGCTTCCGCTACCTTGGTAGACTCGGAAGCAAAATTTCTCAATAGTCGAACCCGGGACTCCTGGGTGAGAATTAGACTCGCTACATATGAGCTATGGGGGCCTAACAATAGCTTGTGTAGGATTTGAGATTGTGACGTACGCACGGCCGTTACAAGGAATTTACGTTCGCGCATGCGCATCGGCTACTATCAGTCCGGGGGTGATGATCTTCATAGGGGACCATCTACAACCTAATCCGTAACATCCCTGAAAATTTCATTGAAATCGAATGGAAAATGTAAAAGTTATGTCCGTTTTTTTTTTTTTTTTTTTTTTTTTTTTTAATAAACTCCCCTCAAAGACAAAATGTCTTTTGTGACGGAGGGGGCACGCCATAAATGAAAATAAATAAATAAATCAAATATAATGGGGAGGACGCCCAGGACTCACCCGACGCCGGCCCTGGGGATGAGGGAAGATGAGGAAGGTGGGGGTGGGAGAGAGGGATGAAGGGAAGTGCCTCTATAAAACGACCACCAGTTCAAATACGAGCCGAGCAGGACGCGGGTGGTGATACCACGGAGTACGCCTACCGAGATGCCCAACTCGCGCAACTCCGTGGCACTTTTCCCGCACCACACCCCGCGCCATGACAAGGTTGCAGCCATCACCCTGATGTTGTTGGGTACCACTCCTTTTAGCTCCGACACCGCTTGCCGTAAATCATCTCTGTCATACTTTCTTATCTTAGCCCGCCAAGTCTGCTCCATGTCCAAGCTGCCATTGACAACTTGGACATCCAGGATAATGCAAGACTGGTCGGGCTTGACGGCAACGATGTCGGGCTTCTTACCCTGGTCACTTGGCATGTGATACAATCTCTCCCTCTCAACATCCCAGCCGCTAGATGACAAAGCACCTGCTATCTGCTTGGCGACCGCATCATGACGTAGAATGTGGCCCCCATGAGTCCGAGGACACTGCTGCACTACATGATACAGATGTTCATTTCCACTCCGACAGGCACCGCAAAGGGGTAGGGTTGTCCCGCGACTACCTCTCGAACACCGTACCGCAGTTGGCAGAGTTGCCATGCAGACGGCGTGAAAGTGTCGGTAGTCACGGGCCCCAATGCCCTCCGAAGCCCAATCTACCCATTGGGATGAGACAAGGCTTTCGGAGCACTGTCGGAGTTCTTTACCATCTACTGACTCATGCAGGGCAGCAGCAAACTCAGCAGACGAACTGGGTTTTGGAGCAGATGGTGTTGCTCGGTCGCACCATGCTAACTGCTGCCTGACAAAATCAAGATCAGCAGCCGCACGGGCGACCTCCCAGCTCGACCCTCGAAGGGCTAGCAGGCGCTGGCGGCGCAATGAAGGGATACATGCCGAGAGAGACACAATGCCAAGCCCACCGGAATTGACCGGTGCGTGGAAATAGGCACTTGGGACACCAGGTGGGAACTTCAGCCAAGAGCGCACAGCAGAGCGAACTTGTCGATCTAACTCTTGCAGCCTCCCCGCCGTAAGCCTGCCAAAGACTAACCCATAGGTCAGCTTTGGCAGTAAGTACGTGCGGAGGAGGCGCAGCTTCTGCTGTGGCTTCAATGGAGCCTTGGTAACGCGAGCTAGCGCTCTACCAAGGTCCACACGGCTGGTGGTAATGGTGGCCACCCCCATGAAGTCGACTCCAAGGTACCGCCAAACCTCCAGCACGGATCGAGATGGAATGGGGGACTGTCCTACGACAAAACCCCCATCCACAACTTTCACCTTGTGCTGGCGACCCGACGGGACCAAGGAGACCGACCCACACTTATCGGGGTTAACCACAAGTCCACACCTGGCTAGCTGCTTAGCAAATGCATTGAGGGCGATCTGCAAGCCCTCACGGGTTTCTGCGAGTAGGATAACATCATCGGCAAAAGCCAATGCTCCTACTCGCACCCCAGGGGCGAGATCAAACCCTACTTCAGTGGGCAGCTTACCCAAGGCCGTATCCACGACCAGGTTGAAGAGGAGTGGCGATAGGGGATCCCCCTGGCGTACCCCACGCCCGATCCGTACATCCCCTGAAACCTCGCCCCCTGCCTCGAGGACCGTCACGCCTTCATGGTACAGACAGGCCACATACTCAATTAATCGAGATGGGGCCCCAACACCACGAAGGCAATCGGTCAGGGCAAAGTGACTGACTGTGTCAAAGGCCTTAGCGACGTCCAGAGCGGCGAGGTGGAGTTGCCGGCGTTTAATACGGGCCAGCGAGATGACAGTTTGGAGAACTGTAAGGTTCTCCGCTGTGCCATCCGCTGGCCGAAACGCTCTCTGGACATCACTAATGACACCAGCCACCTGGAGGCGAGATGCCAGTACTTTTTGGAAGTGGCGGAAGACTACCGAGGACACTGAGATCGGTCGATAGCCTCCAGGCCCACTTCCCCCTTTCTTGGGAATAAAAACGGTTCGGGTACGGGTTAACGCTTTCGGGGGTCTTCCCGCAAGCATGAGCAGGTTGAGGATGAGCAGCTTAATCGTATTCGGTGCTTTATTCCAGCGACGGGCAGAAACACCATCCGGTCCAGCGGATGTGGAGTTCTTGACACGGCACTTGTGTGCCTCGTCAAGTAGCACCGGCGAACACAAGATGCTACGTAAGGAATCCCTGGTGGAGACTGGGGGAACCACTCGCTCCCCAGGGTTGTGGCTGGGAGCACTCAAAAGTGGCTCCCAGAAATCCACAAACTCCTGAAGAGGGGGCTGAACTTGATCTTCCCCAGGCTCCTCCAGTACCTCCGCAGCTACACGTGCCGGATGCTTCCTCCACAAACTCTGAACCCGGTGGTACTCCTGCCGTCTTGCCTGCGTCTGGAAATTCACGTTTGCGCATGCGCAGTGGCTACTATCAGTCCGAAGGTTGTGATTTTCATAGGGGACCATCTAAATACTAATCTGTAACATCCCTGAAAATTTCATTGATATCGGATGGAAAATGTAGAAGTTATGGCCGTTACAAGGAATTCACGTTTGCGCATGCGCAGTCGCTTCTATCAGCCCGGGGATGATGATTTTCATAGGGGACCGTTTACATACCAACCCACACAATCCCTGAAAATTCCATCGAAGTCGGACAATAACTTCGTATAGTTATGCGCGTTACAAGGAATTTATGACCGACAGACACACAGACACGGAACCAAAATTGTTCAAAAAGGTCTAAAACGCAAAACGCGAGTGAAAATTTTGATTTTGGAGAACTTTTTTTCATCCTTGAAAAGTGAAAACAAAGCTTCCGCTACCTTGGTAGACTCGGAAGCAAAATCAAAGTTAAATGCGTGAAACTCAAAAACAGCACTCTCCTCATCAAATGTGATTCATTCATTAATGATGAAAGAATATGATTAGTTCAAATAGCGGTAGTGACTCAAACGTCTCGATTGTACCTATGACATCTCCATCATCCAAGTTATTATCTTGAGTTTGTGATATGTAATATCACGGATGACCTTGAAGGATCGAGGGGACATGGTGAAGGGGGGACAGGTTTCTCTTCCCCTCAGACCCCTCAGAAAGTTAGGACGCCTCTCGCCGTCCGCCGCCTTCACCATCGCCCCTCCTGCCCCCGGTGAGCGAATCTTTATTCAATTATACCCTCCTTATTCCCGTGAAACTGTATTGTTATTTATACTTACTCCCCTACCCACGTCACATGGTAGCAGAGCGTGGTTTCGATCCACGGACCTCTGGGTTATGGGCCCAGCACGCTTCCACTGCGTACTGTTTAATGACTACCATATCGTTAGGTTTGAATTCTCGGGCATTGTGGCGTTGGTCGTAATAATGTTTCCGTTGGTTACGTGCCCGGGCAAGGTTTTCGAGTGCTAACGTCCATGTGTGATGATGTTCCTCGGGGTTTATGGAGTGGAATGGGGGAAGGTCCCAGGCTAGTTGTAGTGGTGTGGCAAGTTCGTGGCCTAGAAACAATCGGGCTGGGGTAAAACGGGTGGAAGAGTGCTGTACTGAGTTAATACCTTGCTGGAAAAAGGTGAGGTTGGTGTCCCAGGCTGTCTGATTTTCGGCATGGAAAGCAGTAAGCACTGTTTTGAGTGTGCGTATTTGACGTTCTGCAATGTTGGGGTTGGGGTAATAGCGGGGGGTATGGTGGGCAGACATTCCTAGGAGCACTGGGTTTTTTCAGTTCTTTCATCCCTGACTTTTCTACAATTGCAACCCCTCTCAATGCTCTCCGAAAAAAAAATGCACCCTTCCTCTGGACCGCTGAATGTCAAGCTGCCTACGAGCTCCTCCGCAACAGGCTGCTAACCCCTCCTATCCTGCAACTTCCCGACTGCAACCGACCTTTCCATGTTTTTGCGGATGCAAGTGGTCATGCCTTGGGATGCGTTTTGGCCCAGACAGCAAGTGAAACTGACCCCACCCTACATGCAGTTTCCTTTGCTGGACGCTCGCTTGAACCCCGGGAGAAAAATTTTTCGAGCTACGAACTGGAATTTGCAGCAGCCTTGTTTGCTATACAGAAGTTCCAACACTACTTCGGGCACACTCACTTTCACTTATATACCGATGCCAAGGCAGTCGCCACCTTGACATCGTTGAAAAACGCCTCCCCACGGGTTTCCCGTTGGGTAGCTGCCATCCTCCAATATAATTACACACCCTACACCACCTACCGGGTAAGAAAATAGCATCGCTGACTACCTTTCACGTGAATGTAATACACCACCAACCAAACCACTTGACGACCTTGCCCCTGACCCACTTCCAGATCACCTACTCTTACTCCAAACATACCCAGCCGTGGCCACCAAACTACCAACCCACCAACAGGCAGACACCCAACTATTACCCATCATTAACCGCCTCAAAGCTGGCCACACTGTCCCAAATTACTCGTTGCACAATGATATCCTCCATTACACCACCACCAGTGGAACTTGTCAACCACTACTCCCCTCACACCTGTTCCCTATGGTCTTTGACTTCTGCCATGATTCTGCACTTGGTTCCCATGCGGGCGTGTCCCGGACAATCGCACGCATTAAAGATCACTTTTATTACCCCCAGTTAGACTCCCAAGTACGTGAACGTATCCGTTCGTGCCTCACTTGCACACGTTCAAAACATGCTCAAGTCACACATGGCTGCCAAGCCTCTATTGACCCACAGTTCCCAATGCAACATCTCTACCTTGACGTTGCTGGCCCTCTCCCACGAACGAGAAACCAACATACCCACATCCTCATTGTGGTCGATGGTTTTTCAAGATTCACTTATTTCATCCCACTCAAACGTCATACATCTGACGCAATCATCCAGGCACTACAAACCAGAGTCTGCTCTACCGTTGGATATTGGCAAACAGTCTGTACTGATAACGCATCTGTGTTCCGATCAAAGGCCTTTAGTGACTTCCTTCGTGCTCATGGAATGTCTGCCCACCATACCCCCCGCTATTACCCCAACCCCAACATTGCAGAACGTCAAATACGCACACTCAAAACAGTGCTTACTGCTTTCCATGCCGAAAATCAGACAGCCTGGGACACCAACCTCACCTTTTTCCAGCAAGGTATTAACTCAGTACAGCACTCTTCCACCCGTTTTACCCCAGCCCGATTGTTTCTAGGCCACGAACTTGCCACACCACTACAACTAGCCTGGGACCTTCCCCCATTCCACTCCATAAACCCCGAGGAACATCATCACACATGGACGTTAGCACTCGAAAACCTTGCCCGGGCACGTAACCAACGGAAACATTATTACGACCAACGCCACAATGCCCGAGAATTCAAACCTAACGATATGGTAGTCATTAAACAGTACACCCTTAGTTCACGAGTCGACCATGTTAACGCTAAATTAGCTTATAAGTATTCGAACCCGTATACCGTCACTAGACGCCTCTCTCCTGTAACCTACCAACTCACTAGCACCACTGACCCGTCTGATATCAAAACCCAGCATGTCAGTCAATTGAAACAGTACTCCCAAGCTACCAACCCACCCACCAACCAATAATAACCGATCTTAATATCTCATCAGTTACTACTCGCCACCCATTCCCTTATGTTCCAGAAATGAACCCCATCAACATCATGGAGATCGACCGTCATCACCCACGACACCCCAACCAGTCGGACAATACCGGCTACCCACCCCCAGCCCACAACTAAATTGCAAACATGGCCATCGGCCCAAAATCCCGAATCCCTCCGAAGTATCATTATGTACGCGTGTTACCTTATTTCTAATCGTATTTATTTTTCTCTGTGTTTTCAAGTAGCTTAAGTTAACCCACATTGTCACACTCCCTCCGGCATCAATCCCCTGGCCCCAATTAATTACCAACAGTCACTTCATGCACCAATGAGGGTCAAAAGTAGATTCATTCATTTTGGAACCAGGTTTTTCTCCCACCTCTCCCTCTGGACCACCGTCTGTACCAATTAGATACCTTGCAATTTTCTTTGAGCCATTAACGCCTTTTCCATAGTATTGCTATTTCATTTGATTATTCAACTCAACCACTCTAGCCATGGGCAGACGCTACCAGCGGGCGGGGACGGTTTTTACCTAGTAATACACCCTCCAAAAACTATTGTGACAGCCTACCCCAATCTATGGCCCCAAATTTTTTTCGCCGGTGGGGGAGTGTGATATGTAATATCACGGATGACCTTGAAGGATCGAGGGGACATGGTGAAGGGGGGACCGGTTTCTCTTCCCCTCAGACCCCTCAGAAAGTTAGGACGCCTCTCGCCGTCCGCCGCCTTCACCATCGCCCCTCCTGCCCCCGGTGAGCGAATCTTTATTCAATTATACCCTCCTTATTCCCGTGAAACTGTATTGTTATTTATACTTACTCCCCTACCCACGTCACAAGTTTGATACCAATCCACATAGTGTGAACGTCCTCTCTCACCTGGCTTCTAGACATGATCCATGTCGATTGACAACGCACGTGGATCTTCTATTGATAGATAAATCACCGGGAGGACGTCGAAAGGATATCTTTTTCCGAAAGTGAACGTGACTGGGCGAATCTGAAGGTACAAGAAGAGCACAGTGAGCTCGGGTTAGCAGGTAGGTACTTTGTCACTTGTTGGAAGGGACCCAGCGTAGCGTCCGGAGTTTCGAGCAGTTGTCACGAACACCACCTGCGATCGTTCCAAAGCGTGCCTTCTCACTCCTCAGCTCTCTATTCTAGGGGATAGTTTACTAGCTTCGTAAGTGGTCCGAATTCAATAAACTTATTGACTGAAAATGTACGAAAAAAACCCTCAACCTCCCAACTGTTGTGATTACGATTATTTTGGTTTATTATTTTCAATAACGAACCTTTGGAATCGACCAAGAAATTTTTTTTAACACCCTCAAAATTTGTTGGTTTACGTTTCAAGGTACGTATGTATAATCCAAAAATCGAATAAAACGCTGCAAATTATTACACAATGATTTATTATTTTTTATTTTTCTATATAGGTCACTCGTGTGTAAAGCCACCAACCATCCATCTCGAGGAGAAACATCGATCGTATTTCGGTCAGCTATAATTTGAACGGAGATTAGGCATCTTTTGCGATTCATACTCGTGTTTCTGATTTATCGTACGTCCCACCTTTAAATTCTCGTTGGAGTTTGTCCTACAAGGCTCCGCGTGGTCTCAAAAAATTCTAAAAATTCTGTACTATCTTAAATTGAAGAAAAAACAATACCTTTATATCAAAATTTTTTGAGTTAGGGCGTTTTCAAAATATCAACATTCATTTTTGAACCCTTAGAAGTGACCTAAATCAACCAAAATCTTCGGGGCACAACTAGACCCCAAATGGAGCCTACATACCAAATTTCATCAAAATTGGTCAATTCTAAGTTGGGGAAAGTGTCGCGTACGGCGTACGGCGGACGGACGGCCATATTTTTATTCGATTTTTGAATTCTACGTACCTTGAAACGTAAACCATCAAATTTTGAGGGGGTGTTAAACATTTTTTTTTCTTGGTCGATTCCAAAGTTTCATCATTGAAAATAATAAACCAAAAGTTGGCCGTCCGTCCGCCGTCCGCCGTACGCGGCACTTTCCCCACTTAGATTCGACCGATTTTTATGAAATTTGGTATGTAGGCTCCATTTGGGGTCTAGTTGTGCTCGAAGATTTTGGTTAATGTAGGTCACTTCTAAGGGTTCAAAAATGAATTTTGAAATTTTGAATACGCCCTAACTCAAAAATTTTTGATATAAAGGTATTGTTTTTCCATCAATTTAAGATAGTATAGAATTTTTTGAGACCACGCGGAGCCCTGTGAGACAAACTTTTCGCTCACTACGAGAATTTAAGGTTTGGACGTACGATGAATCAGAAACACGTGTGTGAATCGCAAAAGAGGCCTAATCTCCGTTCATATTATAGCTGACCGAAATGCGATCGATGTTTTTCTTCATGTTGGATGGTTGGTGGCTTTGAAGATGAGTGATCTATAGAAAAATAATATTTGAAGACGAGTGTAGAAAAATACTAAACCGTTGTGTAATAATTTGTAGCGTTTTTTGTTGGGAACGGGGATGCCAATAAAAACGCTGCTCCCTAGTTTTGAGAATGACAAACTGAGTTTATTTAGAAGGACTGTAATTATAATATACGAATATGAGTGTTACATCAAATGTCTTGATGAACATTAAGAATTCCACACGGAATCAATCAATCAATCAGAGCCATGTCATTCCACTTCACGATTTCTCTCTGGTAGCCAGAAGCATCCTCACTTGGTTATATTGAAAAGTTAAATGAGTAAAATCCATGCCCTGTGCAGAACATCCAGATTTCATCCAATTCCGACGAAATTTCAAGAATCCGGCCTTGGATGTCCCCTCAACAATTGCATAGTAGTCAGATTGATGTATAATGGAAAATGCCGTTCAGATAGATGGAATTCAAATCAGTTTTAAGATTGGTAGAAAAATTCATTGATTAATCGCTAGTTAGTGCTTTAGACCGACTATATTCGAGCGCTAAATGTAGAAGATAGATGGACATAGCGCCTTTAAGGTTTCGATATACTCGTACTTAGGAGAGAAGGTGGTTTCTTGAAAAATACCGTTTATAAAGAATTAACCTCTCTTGTGTGCTAATTAAAGATGTTTATTAATATAACAATCAATTTATTTCTCATTACAAGTAATTTTTCTGTAAATTAATTGCCCGGATTCTTCTTTTCGAAAACAATCTAAAGGAGTTTTGAATTTAGTCTAGGCCATAACTGACTCCAGCTCAGTCCAAGAATCCTCGCAATGAGTCACATTTCCTTCTCACCCCACGAAGGCACATTGAAGTTGCACTTATTGTAGAGAAGTACAACCCTATTTCGTAACCTTCCCTTCACTTCTCCTAGACGTAGTGTACGGTGCAGGATGTTCTGATAATTTCTCCACCATCGAACCAGGGTTTGAAGGAGATCCATATCAAGACCTTTAAACCAGCTCAGGATAACCTGATAAGAAAGGGGTTTTCCTAGTTGCCGACGCGATACGCGATGGGGGGAGGTTCAATAAGATGGTCGGTATGCGAGAGCAGCTGAAGCAAATTACGTCACCCCCCCCCCCCCCTCGTACCTCAGACCCTTGTCAAACTTTTCCTACCAAGGGAACTGGAAAGAGCAACTTTCGGATTAAGCAAGGGCACGTTTCGGATATTACATGCATGTAAATATTGTAATGAGATGCAAAGCAGGTGACTCTTCCCCGACTACAGTCTGTGCGCCTGGCGGGGAGTATCATTTTTCATAACCTTTCGCGGTTGACACGTTCACGAGAATGTTCTTTACGAATCTGTCAAGAGAGCTGCCCCATGAATACGCCCAACAACTGTCGTAAGATCGAGAGCCATTTATTCATCTATCATCGGGATGATGTGTAACTACCACGTTATATGAACCGATGACTGCTCATATGGACCGAAAACAATTAAACGTTCCTGAGCACATCCAGACCCGAATTGGAGCCCAAAAATCCAATTTAACGAGTTTTTGTGAACGTCGTAAGCCGAAGTGCTGGAAATGGCATGCGGAATTTCTAATAATTTAAAATATCTAAATTTGTGGGGACGGGTGGTGGTGGTTATACATTATTTTGCAAAATAATGTGATTTTGAATTCCGCGTAAAAACAAGGAGGGGTTACCGTTTAAACATTTTCTCTATCCCTCCAAATAACGAAAATAAGAAGGGTAGTTATAGCTCTCCAGTCACCCTTATTGCCATTCCTATTTATTATTTATTATTAACGTAATTATTATTTAGTTCGTATAACAATACTATTTGTGTTTTGAGCTAGTCCCGACCAGTTTTGTAATATTGGTGACAGTTGAAATTTATTCCATTCTGTTTTGTAATTAATATTGTTCTTTTGTTTGCAGGTAAGTACACAAAACAATTGAAAATATATTTAAAAAATTGGAAAACGAGGACAATTTTAACAAAAGCTGAAGCAATATCAAGGTAAGATTTAATTTGAACAATAATTTACAATACTTATTTGAAACTTTCTTGGAACTCTGATGTAGGACAGGACGGATTAAAGTCGCGTGGTATTTCAGTATTTATGAGTATTTCGACCACCGGGGCAAACCAGGGGCTTTGCTGGTTTTTTTTTTCGCCCTAGTAATTTCTCTTGATTTTGGAGCAGTGAAACCATCAAAAGAAATTCCTGGTATCTACTCCCCCGAGAGCACTCTTGGTCCGAAATTCGACCGAAAGCTCCCACGTAAATCCCCACCTTTGTAAATCACATTGAATGCGAAATTAATTTAGGGCACCACTCGGGACCGTCAAATGAACAGAGTTATTCAAGGCTCAAACCCAGCACCAATAAAGTGACTTTCCCAAACGTTATCTCGCGGTTCTCGTGGTAGTTTCGTTAGATATGTAGATTCTCATCCAGAGGTCCTATAAACGGGAAGGGAGAAAGAGAACAGGAAATGTGGTTGGGAAGGGAGTGAGTCCACCCATTTAAAAGGGGAAAACGGGGCGAGTGTAAACCTCTAAAGTCCGACTTACTATCTCCCCCGTGCGCATTCCAAAACACGAGTTTTACTCTCCCTGACTCCTTCATACACGACTTTATTCGGCGACTCTACAGCTATTCGTATGCAGAAAGTTCAAAACTTCGAATCCTCTAAAATATGTCTACATTGCAACGAAGATATTCTTGTCTCTGCTCAGTAGTTTTCAAAGATTGTTAAAGTGTTTGTTGAAAAATATGAAAACCAATTTTGTGAAGACAACCTAATTATCATACCGTTTTTTGTTTTGTTAATTTTAAACACCCGGTCTCTGAGAGAACTTAAATGTGGGACAGTATAGTTGGAGTTCTTGACCGTATTTATCTAACATCAATTTGCAGGATATTGAGAATCCGTCAGGGGGAATAATAGATGCGTTCAGAACAACGTTACTTACAATTTATTGCACATCTTCAGGGCAGATGCAACAAACAAATAGAGAATAGAAGAATTAGGTTAGACGAGTGAATGTAACAAGTGTTTAAGTACTGTGGACAAGCTTATTAAAAAACTTGGGTGAAGGGTTGGGGTTGGGGGTTGACTTAGGTCAACAAGGTTGACTGTTGACTCAATCCATCTCTCATACCATGGGACTGTAATGTGACTACCTCCACTCAAGTTTTTTGGTATACTTGTCCATAGTACTAACATACTTGTTACTTGCTATAGGACATGGTATGAGTGATGGGCAACATTTTATGTTTTTAAAACATAGGAAGATTCCTTAAATTTTCAATCCGTCACTCATACCATGGAACCATAATGTGACTACCTTCACTCAAGATTTTTGGTAAACTTGTCCATAGTACTAACATACTTGTTACTTGTTATAGTAATAAAGTCTGCTATCATACCTAATGCTTCTATTCTCTGTTTGTTTGTCGCATTAGCCCTAAAAATATACAATCAATTTTACAAAAACGTTGGCCTCAACACATCTATTATACCCCCCTGACCGGATCTCAAAGACCCGAAAATGTGGGGAGAGTGAGCGGTTTGTCTTTTCTAATTACCTAGAAACGTAAACCATCAAATCTTGGGGAGGGGGGGGGGGGGGGGCAAATTTTTTCATGCTCGATTCCAAACGTTCATAATTAAAAATAATAAACCAAAAATCACATCAGTATTTTCTGAGGTTTTGGATGGAAAATACTATCTTAACTCTTGATTTTATATGAGTACTATTACGTACTTTACTGGAGAATCCTTCGTAACCATCAAGTAAAGTAAAGTAAAGTAAACAACCATTTCAGGTTGGATTTTCGTCCGACTGCCATTGCTGGCGTCGCGGACGTCATCAGCTGTCTTCCTAAGGGAAGATCAGAATTCGTTCTGATGATTTCGCTCATGGCTTCCCATTGGCCTCACCGCCCTGGGTTGGGATGAGGGGGAACTGCGACCAACTTGCCCGAAAATCAGTCAGTGAGTGGTAGGTTTTCTTTATAAAGTTTTGTTGAAGGGGAAGAGAAAGGATTATAAATACAATTAACTGTGACATGAATAATTTTGCACTGAGTGCGTATTTGCGGCATCGGTACAGTCGCAATATAATTATTTTACCTACTAATAATATTACAACGTAAACTGTCATGCAAATTATCAAAAAATTTAGGTATGAACCGCTACTCAAATTTCTGATTTAGATTTTAAAAAATGGACCATGTTTAATGTTTTTCAGTAGGCGCCCTACGAAATTTCAGCTTCTCGGAATCGCAAGATGCAAATTTCTCTCACCCAGCTGATCAGAGCTGAGCTCAGTTTGTTATCCAGAATCAGCAGTCAAAAGGCGCCCTGTGAAATTTCTGCTACTAAATTTAAACTTCAGAATCTGAAGTTTCTGAAGTTGTATCAGAATTTGTATCTGATACAAATGTAGCTTACCTACTACTTGGCTATAAACAACGAAGAAACCAAGTCAAACATGTTAACGCTTCTTTGCAGAAATGTTGTTTGTACACAAAATTTTGGATAGACAAAATTACATTTATGTCAAAATATCTATATTATACCTTAAGTAAGCTAATAAATGATTTTACTTCGAAATGGCTAAAAATCGGTTGATAAAAATGGAATGCCCAAGGTCTAATTTTGTGGAGGCAACTGAAAGAAAGATAAAGCCTGAACAGACGTTTACAGAAAATTGTGCTCTCGAGAAATACTCTCGAAGCTCTCGCCCTGCATCTTCCTTTTAGTGGCAAGCATATCACAAAAAGTGAGAAACATCCAAAATGAGCCCAATGGGGAAATACAAGGATCTTAGGGGGTTAACTGTTTTGGAAGTCTGAAGCGGAAGGAAGTTGGGAAGTAAGTACGTATTTTTCTTCCCCAGCCGGTGTTTATGTAAGCATATTAAGATAATGCTTGGTCGCTAAGGTGATTTTCAAGGCGAAAATTATGTCTGAGAGAAAAGGAATGGCCAACAAGCGAAGGCGAAATAACTGCTGAGTTAGGCGGGCTGGGAAGGGGAAGCAGGAGTGTTCCGCGGTGGGATAGACCGGGGGTGTAGCGGTAAACTACATCTTCGAGAAAACGCGGGAGGCTTGGAAATGTTGGAGAGCCAGAAGACGGGGGTGAGAACGGGAGCGTGAGGGGAACGCCGAGCACGGCTTCGCGGGAACGAGCTCGGCTAAGTAGCGGGAGAGCCTTCGCGGGGCTTTAAGTTTCCAAACCACCGCCGCCGCGAAGAGTACGAACGAGGGGTTCGCTTCCCCAGGGACCCGCCTTCACTCAGTTGTCTCCGTCTTTGGGGGAATCTAAAAGTCTGACCGCCACTGAATTGCCGACCCATCAAAAGTCTGGTGCTGATGATGAAACGGCTCCTCGGAATTCAAAATAAACATTGTGGTCTCTCACTAATGTACACAAACTTTGTATTGAATTCACAAAGCCAACAAGTAAACATATTATTTTGTAACGCATGCATTCCAGGGGATGTCCCATTGAATAAGTATTGGATCAATTTAAACCAGTAGGTAAGCGATAAAACATCGTTTATTTTATTCACCTTTCTACTGCACCATAGGTACTGTTTCACTCAATGTTATTTAGTAGGTATTTTGGGTTAGAAATAGTGGAACCCCCTCCTCACCCCCTCACCACATAACAATTCTAGCAGACTGCAAGCCTCGAATTTGAAGAGCATTATAAAATAACATGTGCCCAACGGTGCCAGTCTGGTACCAGAGCGTGTGACGATCCTACTTTTACAGAAGGGACAAACCGATTAGGTTTGTTCCCGATTTGTTGGAGCTACGCCTAGGGGGATATTTGATTCTTAGAGATATGAATCGATATCCTCTTCGGGCCGGCTGATTAATCTACTCACTGGTTTGAAGGGGTAGGGTCGTCACCCTCCTCTGACTAACTTATGATCAATTAGGTGAATTTCAATCTGAAATTCAACCTATATTGTTACATGGTAGCAGAGCGTGGTTCGGTGGAAATGCACTGAATTTATTTCATCATCCCTCCACTTTTTCTTGGGTATTCCAGAAGGAACTACCCAAAGAGAAATCCAGAAGGAATCTCTATATTAAATTCATTCCCTTACTATACTTCGCCAATTCGGCAATTAAATTCATTCATTAAACTTCGCCAATCCGGCAATTTTATTAATTTCAATTACGTTTTTCTTTTGTATAAGCCTTTTCTGCATTTGCCTTTTCAATCATTACACTTGAATGTTTCGTCGTTCATATTCTTTATTTAGTTTGCTTTCTCCTCAGTTCCATTGATTTATTCTTTTATGTATAAATGGCCCATTCGTGGCATAAATGACCCATTCGTAGCATTCTTCTTCTTCTTCTTCTTATGAAAATAGTACCATTACGATGGAGGAATTCCCTTGAAGCTTCCAGACGTCCTTTCCTGGGCTTCATGCTATTTTCAGTCCCTTTGACTTGTTTTCAAACATACTTCTGTTTGAAACCCAGAAATATGTTTTAGGGAGGGGAGTGTGACGATCCTACTTTTGCAGAAGGGGCAAACCGATTTGGTTTGTTCCCGATTTGTTGGAGCTACGCCTAGGGGGATATTTGATTCATAGAGATATGAATCGATATCCTCTTCAGGCCGGCTGATTAATCTAATCACTGGTTTGAAGGGGTATGGTCGTCACCCTCCTCTGACTAACTTATGAACAATTAGGTGAATTTCAATCTGAAATTCAACCTATATTGTTACAAGCGGTAATACGTCGTAAAGTTGAACTTCCATTCCTTTGTTTTGATAGTCCGTTGAAGATCACATAGGTACGTAATCAAAATAAAACATACGATGCGTTTTCTGATGTCCTGGCACCATAGTGACACCACTGATGTGTTCCATGGTGGCACAAAGAATAATTCACGAAAATTCAGAGCTACCTATATTGATAATGTTCCCTCAATTTCAAAGCTTGTTTACAATTAGTAAGCCTTAAAGGAACCAAAATATTGAAAAATCTTATATTTTGTGAATATTATTCCCCAACTCGCCCCCTTCCGATGGTAATTTCAATAGTCTGGTGAAATAATGTGCAACTGGGAAGTTGTCTGAGTCGAGAAAAAAAAATCATGGAGATAGGTTGTGGATTGAGGAGTAGGTCCAAGACCTACTGTCACAATGAGCCTAACTTTCGCTAAATACCAAACTCTTTGTGACGTGAAAGGGGCTACAATTTTTATTAAAGTGGGGATTAACCCAAATAAACTGAAGAAAAGACCAGACCCAGGCTAGCGGGTAGAGAAAACGAAATAAAACAAAACAAATGTGAAACCAAGATAAATATTTGTGGTCGGTACTTGACCAAAATTCAGGGAGGGACTGCCACAGATATAATCACGATGCGACACAAATCGGTAAGAAATTTAAGGACCATTTCCTCGGGCTTGAAGATACGGTAATTATAGGTACCTACTACTTACAATTTCGATCGGCCGTCGAATAATATAAATGAGAGAATATAGCCCTAGATCTTTTTGGTACTTAAGTGGATCGGAACGAGAAGGACAGGATGCTCTGAATGACGGGACGGTAGAGTTCTGCACAGCAGGACACTCCTCGGCGGTACATCTTGGTCGAGACGTAGATATTTTAGCTCGTACCTAAAACTAATCAAGAAAAACGGAGGAAATTCCTTATTATCTTGCTTGATGGTTCTTGAAGGGGTTGAGTACAAGAAAATTTGTAACAACCTACCGGTACGATATTCGTAGGTCGCTCGACGCTGAGATGGACCAGGACTTCACAAAGTTTTCCAGGCAAAAAGAAGAAGATGATGATGTTCGGAGGACTATCAACAGAATACAAGGGAAATATGGTGAGCGGACGTCCTCATTTCAAAAGGTAGGTAAGCTGGTAGACTCAACAGGTAAAAGTGCTTACCAAACGGCGAAATATTCGGTACGAACAGACGAGATATGCTTCACCCAGATCGTCGAGAGATGTCTGGACGACGGTACGATAGGTATTTCAATAATTTGGAATGAAAATTCCCAGTAGAAAAAAATAAAACTGATCACGAGATTGGCGCGAAAAGACGGCTCGGAAGAGTCTCGATGCACTGTTGATTGATAACGAGACCTGCAGGTGGCAGCACAAGACGGGCGACAGGAAACGGGACGGCACCGAGAACCGCGGAAGGGCAAATTTAAATTTTCACGTTATATCCTCTAACGTTCCTCCCCTTTAAACAGAAATTTCGACGACGTAGTGTACGTCTAAATAGCATCGTAAATAATAATTAAAAAAAAGGCCATGGGAGAGTAAACAAAATTTCATCACGTACACCTATGGGCTTATTCGTGGATTTGGATTCATAATGGTTTGGTTATTTTTTTCCCCGTTGAGTGATGTCCTTCTTCACCCTCATTGCAAAGGACGTCCATGTTTTACTAAGTGAAATCCTAAAAACTAATTTTCTAATGTCTCAAAAGTGTCTAGAGCATATTACAAAAACGTTGCAAATGTTTTCACAACTGTTTATAATTTTTCTGCAAATCACGGCTTTTCTTTTAATAGTACCTACCAACCAAATATCACTCAGGATTAACAGTGAGCTTTATTTTGACAAAAAGTTCCTACCAGCTAAACATCGTTATCCCAAAGTTGTGTGTGCCTTCAATTGATTTGGTTCTTGATTGGAACCACAAGTGAGAAGTGAGTGACTTGAAATTCTGTACGAACACAGGGAAAAGTTTGCTTGTGACCAGCTGAAATTCTCCTCACTTCCGTTAGCAAACGTTCATGTGCTATTTAGACTGCGTTTACACTGGAGTCGGAAATCGGTCGATTATTGAGACGGCGTTCTGGGGAGTACGGCTGACTTCGGGTAGGAAACAAATATCGAAAGTTGAATGGAATTCGTTATTCGTTCGAAGTGTTTACATTATACCCGACCAGCTCTGCCGGACAGAAATATTTCTGTCTTCATCGGCCGAATTCCGTCAAACTTAAGCGGAAATACAAATCCGGAAAATTGAAAATTGCGTTCAGAATGTAAACATGTTGTTAAGACTTAACAATACTTAGTAATGCATTACTAAGTAACAACATTACTTAGTAATGCATGTATTCCAGGGGACGTCACATTGGATAAGCGGATCAATTTAAACCAGTTGGTTAGCGATAAAACTGTTTCACTCGATGTAATTTATTTACTATTTCAGGCAAGAAATGTTGGTTCCCCTCCCTCACCCTTATCCATCATAACGTTTCTAGCGGCATGGGAGCATTGACTTTGAAGAGCTTTTGAAAATTATGATCTACGATACCCAACATGCGAATTTGAGTTACCCTCCCCCCCCCCCCCCTCCGCCAAAGGTGCCAGTCTGGCACAAAAGCGGAAATACGTCTTAACGTTGAACTTTCATCTATTAGTTTTAGTCGGCAGCCCGTCAAAGTTCACATCCGTATTCCACGTGAAACACACAAAAAAAGTCTGCCAAGTGGGTGTGGCACATAGCTTCATCGTACCCTAAACCCGATTGTATAGATGATACTGATACGAATACAATCTACTTCTTTGAAAATTCTATCGAAATCCAGTGACACCCTTCGTAAAATCGGGTAGATCCAACAAAATAAAATGTATTCCTTCCCAACTAGATCTCGGATAGGTGGTGGAATGTTGTCTTATTTAATTCTTTCTGGTGCCGTCCCGTTGCACACTGGTTGGTGAAATAGTTTACTCTCACCAGTGGTGTGGAAGACTGGAGGCTAGGAGTGTGGGATCGTTTCGTATTTCCCATCTTCTCCCTTTTCCCCGGTAGGGTTTATCTTCCTTCCCTGTCTTTCGTATTTCCCCTTCAAGTTGTTGTAAACCTTCTTTCTCTGTAACGCTCACCCAGGGCTGTTTTCAACCCGGATCCTGGCATTTCCCTATTATTCTCTTGGTTAAATCACCTCTGCTGCTCGGCATTTTTTCCCCTCGAACCGATTCTGTATCCACGACATGGGACCTATCGTTGAGAGCTTTATTTTATAGTGGTGATGTTCCTGCAAGCGAGTTCGACATCTAATTGTACCATCTACCGAATATGAGACTAGAAGCGGACACATTGAATACACTCACAAAACTTCTTTGGATCCTTGGTATTCCAGCAGTAGTTCGAAAAAATTGGTTCTTCCAAACTCATACCTTATAATCGCATGTTGCATTAGGTACAAAGCTTTCTGGAAAATTTGGTCGTTTCCAATGGAATTTCCAGAAAACCAATGGAATTTCAGGAAACAGCAATTCCATCGTGAAGCTCTTTTCAATCAAAAGGGAGTTTCATATAAATGAATATTACCAAATTGTTACATAGAGTTCTGTTAGCTAATAGTCATCTTTATAACTTAAAATTAGCTTATATTATCTCAATTCGTGATTATCATTGATATGGTTCTCATGCTAAGATGTTGTTCGAAGTTGCAGAGTAGATGAAGGTTGGCTCCATGATGATTGCTCTTGAAGTTTCACGCTTGATGGGTTGCTCTATTTTTGTCCTGAATGTTACCTTCGATCAACTAAACAGAAGATAATTACACTAGCCCGTCTGTCACCTCGATTATTTTGTCCTCGGTATTCATGTTTGATATCCAACATATATGTATTCGAGTGTGCTGTGATTCTTTTATAAGTCCTTACCTTGAGGTGTTTTGAAAGTGAAATTGTTTCACGTTGTTTCAACAGTTGAATGTTGAACCACTGAATCTATAGTTCTCGGTATTTTCTTAATAATATCCACCCTGAAAATGTTCACTACCAATGAAATGAAAGGAGATAAAGTTGAAACAATTGATTAGGGGCAGTCATACTTTCCAATTCAGATTTTCGTCTATCTCGTATCTGACTGTTGGGGAAACGACTTTCCTTCGTCTTCTTTCAGGTACCGTCTGAATAGTCCAATCAACCCTCACCACCGGTCGGGTTCACTCAATCTGGGAGTAAATGCAACGAGTGCCTTTCTATTGGGTTTCTGCCCGTAAAAGTTTAATCACGACTTTCCATGAAGTTAAAAGGGAAACTAAAGGTCTCAACGGCCCTGGCTTCTTCATATAATGGATAATCCTGCTGTTACATCAGCACCTGATGCTCCTTTATAGAACGGATAATTAATGTAATCAGTGAATTGCATTGCCTTGAAAGTTTAATTATAAAATATAAGTGCCAAAACGGAGAAAAATGTGCTTCAAATTTTTGTCTGAACAAGATTACTGATCCTAATCCCTAGTTCCTCACTAATAACCGTACTTTTACCGTACTACGTCATCGACGAGTATTTCAAATTCGCCGAATCAATTAAATTAATTTTTCCAAAAACCCTTATTTCTCTTTACAAATCACTTTGTAGCATGAATCGAGGAATCTGGTCACTAAGGTAATTTTGCTTTCTCGCAATGGAAGAAAGGAAAGCTTTGTGTTCGTGAAGCACGTCAAATAAAAAGAGTCCTATAAAATATACATTTCCACTCGCATTCTGTTTATCAGAGCTATCTGAATAGCTTTGTGGTTTTGTGGTTAATGTCCCGGGAATAACTACGACAAAACTTTGTCCGATTCAGTTGCAAATTTTAGGGTTAGTATGGGTGAGCCTTGAGAATTAAGAATTCATCACTATTTGGTCAAACAACAGCTTGTGAGTGTGCAAAATGTGGGTTTACTTAACACTCTACGTGTGGATGGCTGCAGTAACAGTCATGCAGTGCAATAACAAGATTGAGCAATTTATCAAGATCCAATAGCCCAATTTTTATCGAATTTTGAGGGTAGTAGCTGGACTTTGAAAGAATCCACATTGATCAGTGAGAGCTACAAAAAACCACCAACATAATCGCGAATGAGAATGTAGACATACTAAGTATTAAAGTATTTACCGCCGAATGTACAGACCTGGAGCTTATGAGTTGAGGTTTTTTTACATTCATTGTTCAGGTTCACTCACCCTATAATCGTAGATATGTGTACTACTAAAAAAAAACTGAAAAAACCATCAACATGGTCGTGATAATCAAGTTTCACACTGGGAAATTTGAACCTAACTAATTCGATGTTACTGTGTGTAAACTGTACAACTTCCTCTCAAAGTGCGCGGGTCTTCGAGTCCTATCATCATATTCAGACCAAAATCGCAGTATGAAACACCTGTTCGAGAAAAAATGATGAAGAAATGCGTTTTTGGAGTGTAGTTTATTGCTTCAAGATTGAATTACATGGTTTCGTATTTCCTATGCGTTATTATCTGAACGTAGCGACACAAAGTATTGTTATACGAGTTGTTCTGCAATTATTTGGAGTGAAACAGAGAAAAATTACGCCATTCCCAAAATCGAGCTGTACCTATTTAAGGCTCATCAAGCTCATTCGTACATTTTTGTAACATTGGTTTCTTATTTTGAATCCCTTTATATGAACATGCACATATATAAAATGACAAGAGACTGAGAAAAATAAGTTAACCCGTATAATCTTGATGACTTTGTTGGATATAACGGCAATGGAAAACAATCAACGATAAACTGTCAAGGGACCTACAAGCTCGCAAGTGTCGGCACTTATGATGTAAAGAGCTGTTCAAACAAGTGTTGAAAGTGGGTTCGCTGGGGGCTGCCAGCAGCATCTAATGGAAGTTTCTCCAAAGAATCACTAATATCTCGAGATAAGGGCCAGGAAGATCCATGAAGGAGTAAGAGGAGGACCAGATATGAAGTTTTTAATATCGCCTCTGGGAAGGGAAAACCACAGAAGCCGCTCCATCAACTCTTCGAGTTCTAGCGGCTCTTTCGGTAGGTCGGGATAAAATTCTATTCTTATCCCGTAGTGCTAAATTCGCGGCGCGTACGGCTTTCTGCACACCAGCCCCGGCAAACCTCCTTCTTTTTCATTTTCGAAGCAATAATGAAAGGAAGGGAGGTATGAGAAACGGGGCCAAAAGCTCTCGTATGTTACTTACTTCGCACGTTGCAGTCTTCCCCACCTTTTACTTTGGCATAATATGTGGTTCTTTTGAGGTCAAACTAAGCACTTTGAAGAGCTTTGCGGACCTTACAGGCTTTGTATGGGCCTACCCGAAAAGGGCTTCTTTATATTTTCCCCGTGCTACTATCCTCAAACAAAGACTTACCGAGAATCGAGCAGTTTACCTTATCGTTTATGTTTATGTAGGAAAAAGGCCGAGGTTATTCCAACAAAAGCCTATTGAAGTGTAGGCATACCTACTAGTTATTTACGTATACTTGTTATCTGTATGTCTACTACAGATTCCGGCCCTATAATTACTTGTATTAGTCTAATAAAATATTTTCGATAATTAACTATCGATGAATGAAAGAATTTCATCGTCAAAAACCTCAAACATACCTAATATATTGCTATAAAACTTGTAATCATACAATTCAACATGTTATTAGTTATTTTTTCCTCATTATGGCTCAGACGACAAATTTTTATGGCTCTGAAAAGAAAATATATTGCACATTCGCTATTTATCGATTAATATATATTATTACTAATTAGTTTTTAATGTACATATATTATACTTATAATTAATTGTATGATAATAATTTTTTGTGCGTTTGAAATGTTCCAATTTTCTTACAGTAGCTCATGTTTAATCTCGTTGAGCTCCACATTGAGGCAACTGTTCTGAAAAGAGTTCGGTTCTATATTAATTAAACGAGTTTATTTGTGCAAATCTCAATCGATTTGGACTGATCATCGTATCCATGATTTGTAACAACGGATACAATTCTATAAAACTGAAATCCTTTCAACATAGATATCTCAAAATTGAAAAATGTTTACCTCAGATTCGGATTCAGTTTCCGTCTAAAACTCCTAAATGCCATAATTAGCAGTCAATTGAAAAATTCAGAAGTACTTAACCATAAGTTTTTTGGCGCAACTAGACCTCTAGTGGGGTCCATATTCCAAATTTAATTCGTTTCCGTCATCTTTGGTATTCTCTGTGTCTAGAGGCAAATGTGGTTTGGATGGCGTACGGCGGCAGGACGGATTTTTCAAATTTGGCTTTCGGACTTTCGACTTTGTTTTTTTATGGCCGAGTTGTCAGCATAAAATGCTGGCTTAATCCGAGAGCTTTCGAACGAGTGGATAACGGTTTTTGTAGGTGGAAAACCGACTGAGTAACATTTCCTTAGTTTCCGGGGTTTTGTCATGAATTTTCCATCGAACATTATCTATCATTTTTATAAAGTGATCGAGTGTGGTAATCAAGGGTGGTGGTGATAACATTGAATGTTTTTTCATGACAGTTTGCTTTGCAATATTGTGGCTATAGTGATGCTACAAATAACTACTCAGTGAAAAGAGACATATTCATGTAGCAATGTATCAGCGAAATATTAGTGAGGGATTCAAAGGAGTTTGTTCCTCCCAACCTGCTAAAGATACATTTCCTACAATACTCGTATTACTCCGACCGTGCTCATAAATTCTGGGTAAAGTTGATTAGAATTTTACAAAATGACCTTGCGGTTTCTGCTCGAAACTCATTCTCTAGGTACTGTACTCAACTGTATCATTACATTCAGAGATTTGAGCGTCAATGAGTTGAGTAAGTGCAGCCCGACCTCCCACAGCGATGTAATCTACAACTTCTCAGAGGACACCGTTAATAATGCTTCACTACGCTAGATACGAAATCGTCAATTTCACCCATTATTACTCCACCCTGGCGGAATATATATGAAACACACGATGCATCATATTGTTTTAGCGGAGGGAATTTCCAGGACAGTAGACACGACGCAGGGGGTGAGAGCCATACAGAGACGAAGCAGGGCAATCGAGGAAGGAGAGCCCCACCGGCATTGTTACGGCCAACTTTACACTTGGGACCTTAGCACGGCCTATTACACACTCTCCCCAAGCGGTAATAAGCTCTGGAGAGCAGTAGCCCCAAGCTCCGCATCCCACTGTAGCTCTTTACTCCACCAGTAATGCACTCCACTTGGGCCGTTTCTGGTAGGGGATTGCTGACATCTCACGCGAAGCATCGAACAAGGCTGAATTCAAGAAATTCCATTCCTCCTTCATATAGAGCGAGTTGCTGCTTTTAATTAATGAATCATGATGCTTTAAGATTATTCATAAGTTTGATCATTTTAAATAGGGTTTTCTTGTGTTCGTCTCTTAGAACAGTTAATTCTGTCTGATCATAATTTATTCTCCTCCATAATCAAAATGTTCAATAGAATTTTGCGTTTTATAGCAATTTGAACGACGACATTTGGTTTCATTTGGAATCAAGTATTTGACCATGTTGCGATGGGAACCCAATTCGCCGAACCTTTACTTACTTTTACGCCGAACCTTTACGCCTTCTTTAATGACTTGAATACATCATCGGCTTCTACCTTGATCATTGTCATGAAGAACCGATTATAAACTAATTTTGGTAAAACGTTGAGGTCGACGCCCTTTATGACTGACATTCAAACCACTAGATTGTGTTTGTGTGTGGTCAGTGTTTACCATTAAAACCCATCATTACTAGTTTTAGAAACACCCAAACATCAATGCAATGAAACGAAAAGCTCAACACCTAATCTACCGAGAATAAACATGATTGCCTGTTTGAAATCATGACATTGCTCTGCAAAACCCACCTCTTACGAAACAGCTGTCGGCTGATGACTGGGTTGGAGACAGTTCATGAGGAATGCCAACGCCCGTCATTATTTATTTATATTCTTAGCCACCCTCCCGTGACCGACCCGCATCGAGGCTCACCCTTCTGACATTAGGGTCTGTAATGACATCTTACAACATCGGGTTCTATCTCCTCATTTGTCATGACGCTCTGTCATCTCAAACTTTTTTTTCTTTGTTGCAAATGGGGCTAGGACGACATCAAATCTGCGTGTGATACAACTTTTGCTACTATGCTTCGGACCATTTTTCTCAAAACTGTAGACGACTGGATTAAGGTAATGTTCAGTTGCTGTTATTTTATTTGTTGGATTAGTTTTTGTCAATCACTTCCCACAGCTTGTCTCCTTGCAACCTCGAAATAAGTTCAATTTTAGTACGGTTCTACTCTCAGTACATATTCTCTGCAGGCTTTTCTAAATGAAGGAAAAAATAGTAACCTGAGTAAGTTATTCTGTGGTACACAAAATCTTCGTTGATAAAGACCTTTTACGAGGGTTCGTAATATCATAATATGATATGATATGATATTATCAGGAGGCGGAGAATAAATAAATTATAAAGAATGCCGAGGGGTAAGAAAACGATAAAGGGGTCTGTCATCATAAACAAGGCCGATACTAAGGTTGGGATACTAACCACGGTCTACAAGAAAGCAAAACCATATTCATAGTTGGTCCGGAATCTTGGGTTTGGTGTTGTGAGGCTACAAGCCCGCTCTACATGTCACCACTAGAGGAGCAAGCTACGATAGCGGAAATGCTAGGTAGTCGACCATGATAAATATTGTTTTGAAATTTTGACTTCTTTCAAACTGATTTAGCAACGTTCATCTGGTTTATTATTTATAATAATGAATCTTCTGAATTGAGCGAGAAAAATGTTTCACCATCTTCAAGATTTGATGGTATACGTTTGATGGTAAGTACCTAGAATCCGAAAATCGAATGAAAATTGTCCGCCGGCACTTTCCTTAGTTCCCTTGGACCTATTTAGATGTAATTTAGTATATTGGCTCCATTTGGAGTCTAGTTGAGCCACGAGGTTTTTTTTTTTAATTGTCAATCACTTCCAAGGGGTGAAAAATAAGGTTTGACATTTTTAATCGCCCTTGCTCAAAATGTTTTGATGTATATTTTAAAAATAATGTTTTTTTTTTCATAAATTTAGTAATAATTTGCAGCGTTTTTTGCATTAGATTGAAAAAAACTTACGAGTTATCTTTCTAATCTAAATTTTTTGCTTTTCGTTTGTGCTGACGTCATCATTCCTTGTTGTATTCCTATTAAGAAACCTGAATATCTGAACTGATGGAGAAAACATGCTCGACAAGCTCATCTAAACGTTATCATCCCTCTATAACGAGATGAAGGAGAGAACACGCTATTGCTCTTCAAGATTTGAATGGTAATCTTCCAACAACATTATTTCACCCCGGGGCTCCTAGCTTGCATAAAGCCATTCCTTAATTCTCTTTTTCGGTCTCCCTGGCCTCATTAGGATATTGGCTTGTCTGCTACTTGAACACTGATGGCATTGTTTCCTGGGGTGCCGTTTGATACATTCTTCTGGGTTTCTTAATCGTGTTCTTTTGTGGTCTTGCTCAGTTCTTCAGAGTTGTTATTCCTTTTCGCCTGATGGTTTTCCGTTTAGCGGTTGAAAAGATGGTGCCTTATCATGATATCGATTATCTGTGACGGCGTAGTAATTATTTAAGCTCCATAAAATAATTTAATTATAGTAGCGTTTGCAGTATTTCTTGGAGGTAAGCCGTGATGGTTGGAGAATCTTTTCTTTATAGCATCAACTCAACCGTTGGTGAGTTTTGTTTGGGTTTCTCTTGAAGCTTGAAGTTTCAAATTTTATTGTGAAAGATTGAATGAATGAAAGAAAGAAATATTTATTCCTCAAAAGATGTTAACAAAATGTTAGCAAGATATTATGTAACACTAATTTTAAGAATATTATGCCGAGTCTGCAAAATAATCACTTAAACAATGTTATTGGAATGTTCCCCAAAACCAGAAGACTAAGTCCTATGCGTGTGAGGGATTTGAAAATTAATATATTGACGTGTAAAACTTGAATCAAATTGCTTTTTTTAATAATTATTGTTTATAAATTATTGTTCTTAGCAGCCGGTACTTTTTTCAATTTATTTTTATTTCTTGAGTTGGTCTTTGCTTCCAACAACGTGGGTTAGTGGAGTCTATTATGACTTTTTTGTAATGTCAATGACAGTGATTCTCAAACGAATCTCTTAATCCTAATTTTTCTGAACTTATGTTACCTCAACGAGGTTGTGCCTTTTCTTATGATGTCTTTATTATATAAATCAGGTGTTTAACTAATTGATGACGTAATAATAAACTTTGCGTCTTTCATCGCCTCTCCCACTACTTCATCAAAAAATACGTAAGAACAAAGGAGTTACGTTATATCACGTCTCACTACATGGGATTATGTGAATCATTCATATTTTCTAATTTCATCTTCTTGTCCCCACTTTCTTTCACTTTCATTTTCCCTGTATATTATCCTCGGTTCTAATTCTTTGCCTCTTTCCACTCCCAATTTTTTCTCCTCCAGAAAGAAAGGTTTAACCGTCCACTGTTGGTTGTATTTCCCATATTCGCTTTTATCTCGAGGCTTGAGGGGGCTCTTCCTTTCCTTAATACTCGAGTCATCCTCGAGGCTTCCGAAATAATGAAAAAGATACGGAGGGAATTTCCCCTTTTAATGAACGCTGCTCCCTCGTATTTTTCTTTCTCCCATCTCTTCATCCCTGTTGCCTCAAGGAACTTCTATGCATAAATACGAGGATGCTAATACAGAGCTGAACCGTATCTCTTCCAGGGTCATGGAATACCACCGATTCAGTTTACACAGGCCCGTTAAATAAAGCAAATCTATGACCATTGCATATCGACTCCATTAATCGCTGCTAAACCAGCGCCCCTTTAGCAACAGTTTCCGAAGTATGAGATAACTTTGTCCGAAGGGATTGTAAACATCATTGATATGTTATTGCTTGATATTGGTCAGCTTGTTGGACAAATCTATTACCAACAAACATGTCCACCCTATTCGCTCGCTCATTCAAATTGGTGTATAGAAATTGTGAATTGCAGTTTGTTGTAATCACTAGTGGATGTAGTCTCTTGTTAGACTGTTTTGCGATTGCTTTATTGGTTTATTATTTTCAATAATAAACCTTTGGAATCGAGCACGAAAAAAAAATTTAACCCCCCCCTCAAAATTTGATGTTTACGTTTCAAGGTACGTAGAATACGAAAATCGAATAAAAAAATTTCCGTCCGTCCGCCTTACGCCGTACGCGGCACTTTTCTTAGCAACACTGGACCGATTTGGTTCCAATTTGGTATATGGGCTCCATTTGGGGTCTAGTTGTGCCGCGAAGCTTTTGGTTGATGTAGGTCACTTCTAAGGGGTGAAAATTAAGGGTTGAAATTTTCAAGAGTGCCCTAGCTCGAAAACTCTCGAAATAAAGGTATCGTTTTTTCACCAATTTTAAATAGTATTAAATTTTTAAAAATTTTTGAAATTTTTTTTTTGAAAAAATTCCTGTAGGACAAACCGTTCGGTCCCCACGGGTACTTGAAGGTTTTCCTTCGATAAAACATAATCATGAGTGTGAATCGCAAAAGAGGTCTAATCTCCATTCAAATTTTATCGGACTAAAATGCGATCGCTGTTCATTTCTTCGATTTGTATACAGTTTTGCCTTCTGCGTAACCAGTAATCAAATTTCCATATGAAGCTTTCTATTTTTCCAATCGACTGTGAAGCGTTTAGTTCTTTCTAATAAACTTGATTGTGAAGGTGTGAAGCCAGTATGGTGTGGTAGGTAGTACCTAGCTGGTAGGTAAAAAAAAGTTGGTAGGTAAAAAAAATGTTGGTAGGTAAAAAACGCTGCAAATCATTGCTCAAAGGCTTCTTTACTCTTCAGATCACTGATCAGCTGAGTGAGCTCCGAAGCCATATTCAATCCTATTGAATGGAAGTGCTCTTCCAGGCGTCTCCAGCATTCGAGGAGATCTTCTTCACTCTTTAGATCACTGATCAGCTGAGTGAGCTCCGAAGCCATTTTCAATGCTATTGAATGGAAGTGGTCTTCCAGGCATCTCCAGCATTCGAGGAGATCTTCTTCACTCTTCAGATCACTGATCAGCTGAGTGAGCTCCGAAGCCATTTTCAATCCTATTGAGCGCAGGAAGCTGAAACTTGAAAGGGAAGGTCAAGGGAGAATACAGATGGTGGTAGGTGCTATTGATGGAGAACCATTGATCTATACAGAAGGGTGATCTATACAGAAAATAATAAACCTTTGAGCAATGATTTGCAGCGTTTTTTTAGTTGGATATAGAGGATGAAGGTGAGTTGACATTGTTATGTTCTCCTGCGAGACAAGTGTGGTTCATTTATGTTTAAATTCAAAAGTTTTGATGACCACTGACGCATGAAGAAATGGAACTCTTAATCATTTCGGGTAGCACATGAGAACACATCCGGCAATTGAGGTTACACATCGACAGTAAGTTATCCTGTATATAATCGTTATTTCGCCCAAAAATTATAGCTTTTCCATCATTGAATCAATGATTTTGCGGACAAACATTATGCTTAACGATAATTATCTAATTATTATGCAGTTAAGGGTTTGAAAAAATCCAATATGGTTCAAGTAGTGATCTTAGTGGCATCAGTTACGCTGTACAATGTCTATTTAGCGTCAATGAGGGACGATTTTCCGAGAGACCCGTCCGTTTGTTGTCCTGTAAGCCGAGCCAATGATTACAGCTTGAGGCCAGTCGCTTTGTGTAGTGGTAACGCGGTTCATCAGGTAGATCAATCAGATTGGCGAACACGCCAGCAATCTCAGGGTCTCTCTTGCCACTTGAAAACTTACAACAGGATTGCCGCTTGTTAGGCGCCCGCCCCAAGCTGGGCCCTCCCAGTTAATTAGGGCTTGCTTCCTGTTGGAGAGAATGCTTCCGGAGTTGAGCGAGACTATTGATCGGTGGTTTGTTTGCTATCTTCCAAATCAAATGCTCGTTAAATGAACTGGTAACAGTTAAAATTATTGTACTTCAAAGTTGTAATAGTTTCCAAGTTATATCATATTCAAAATAGGAATTATTATCTATGATTCTACGTTCCACACTACCGTGGAATGAATAATGACTGAGAATGGTAGTACAAGGTTGGATAGAGTAGAGCAACGCAAAATGTGTCAATCTCAATCCGATAATGACCATATTATTCAACCGTATGATCCAACACCTGGATTTTGAGTTTGACGTTAGTTTCCTTCTCATCAGTGTCTGAGATTATTGAGAAGTTGAAGAGAGCTGCTGTGAGGAGGGACCTACATAAAATAATATAATAAAATGTTATCCAGTCTTAGGCAGAATAAGTGAAACCAGACAGAGAACACACTCCAGACTGTCTCCAGACACCGTGATTTTTTTGAGTGATTTGAGCTTGTTCTCAGGTATGTCGATCGTGACCTAGTTACTTGTGGTTAGTTCACTAATATTATTCTCTGATTGCAATTCTTAAATTATGATCATCGACAATATCGTCTCAGTAAAATTTAAACTCCGATTTCCAACAGAAAACTGCGTTTTCAACCTACCCGAAGAGTTGATAAGACCAGTAGTGACGTATGGGTGTGAAACATATTGGGTCGTCACTCAAGATTGCCAACCGGGAGAGAAAGATACCCCACAGATTCTGCGATAGATTTAATCGAGAACTGAAAGCGCTTTTAGCTTAGATTATGAAAATGATGAGCGAACACTCGTTATTTGTGAAAAATTAAAGTTATTAAATACTGGATTCATTTTGTTCGTTCTTTTTGATAGTTATTCTAGTGAAAATCTAACGAGTCGAAAAATTTTATGCACTTGGATCATTCAGGAATGAGTGGTAGAAGAGTTTCAAGAACGTGTTACTTCAATTGATAGAAAATACTTCCCATAATTTCCCTATAGGTGTTCATTGAAAAACCTAATATATGTTGAAAAATGTTATCACGGAAACAGAAAACTCACATTCAGTATTCTTTTTGACATTTTATGTCTTTACTATGGCACATAAATGAAAAATCGTCACGCGGGGATCGTTACGCGGGGAGCGTTATGAGGGGAGCGTTACGCGGAAATTTCTGATGATTTTCACGTACAACCAATCGTTCCTAGGGAAAACTAACTTCCTCATTTTCCACCCCACAAAAATCGTTCACCACTCATTGGAAAGCTCTCAATTTATTAAACATAAGACATAAAATGTCTCTCGTGGTTGCGTACTTGTACGAAAGCTGTATCCACCGTTTTTTTAGAGGCACAACCCCACCTTCCTCATCTTCCCTCATCCCTAGGGCCGGCGTCGGGTTTGTGTTGGAGTATAATTATTATAATCCAACACAAACCCGACGCCGGCCTTTGGATGAGGGAAGATGAGGAAGGTGGGGTTGTGCCTCTAAAAAAACGGTGGATACAGCTTTCGTACAAGTACGCAACCACGAGAGACATTTTATGTCTTATGTTTAATAAATTGAGAGGTATTATACCTCTGTTGAGTGATTTACAATCGTGTTTCTATAAAACTTTAAACAATAATTCTCATAATTTCACTATATTCATCAGATAACATTCTTAGAACATTGTAATCACGAACATAGAAACTCCTTCCTGTTTAGGAGTGACGTTACCTTATTTTTAAAAAACTGTCCATTTTTTTGTTGTCCATTTCATGAAACAGAAATTTAATATCCTCACGTGAATATCTGAAAAGCACGATTATCCCTCCCTGCTTGATATATTATCTTCCTTTGATCTTCGTTGAAGGTCAGTATGACTGCAGCAGGAGTTTAGAACATTAATCATTGTTTTCGGGGAATTCCTCCAATTTTGACATGGAAAATTAAAGTAACATTTGTTAGAACGATCCGGAGTTCTCCGGAGCTCTCCTAGCTTGTCAACACTCAAAAATGTGTAGCTTAGTATTTGTAATTACTTTGAACGAATTTCGTATAAAATGTGGGAATGAGAGAATCGTAATCATAATGAATTTCGTATAAAATGTGGGTTATGCCAATATTAACAGCTCCATAGTTGATGCTAGTGGAAAACTCGTTGAAATTTTACCTTTAAATATACCTATATTTAGGTTTTTGAACTTTCACCATTCACATGCCTTGAGATAGGGAATAATATCTTCAAAAGGACGATATCATTCCAATTTGATTTTGAAGGCATCGTTCGACACTACGAGAGATCCCTTTCGTGAATTCGGTACGCTTTTCTACCCACCCACATCTCGAGGCGTTTCATCAAAGTCACGGTTCACCCCCTGGTGATTCCTTTTCATCGCAGAGCCGAATTTTCCTGACGCCGTTCGCCTCTGAGATTCTCATCGCCGTAACCAGCAGAAGGGGACCCAAAGTTAAACGGCAGTGTACCCGCCCATACTCCTGCATATTGGACATAATCCCATCCCTTAACGCCATCCCTCTACCCCTCCTCATCCAGCTCCTTTCGCCCTTAATCTCATTCAATTCAATTCCATCCGCTCTTCCCCTATCCAGCTTGGGGTCTCGCGTCGTTCCCTTCTCCTTGAGCGGTTCTTCTATCTTGCCGGATCTTCCGCGTGCTCCTGTTTTCCTCAAAGCCTCATCCATTCAGATGAAATCCTCCGCTTCTCGCGCTGATCGAATGAAAGCCGGCTTGCTTACCCTTTTAAAATGATCAAAAAATGCCACTTCCTTTCTCTTTTCAACCCTGCTTGTATATACCTTGTTATCTTCGTACGTTTTTTTTACTTTCCCCTGGACTGGATTGACTAAGCAGGTGAGGAAGTGGGGCGGTATATATCTTTCGATCTAACAGTATTACCTCCTTTAGAAGCAAAAAAATCGCGTGTTACAGTTTTTCGAATATCAGAAAAACTTCTAAGAAGGCGAGTAAGTGGGGTTGGTATAAATAAATCTATATGACACTATTACCTCTTATTTACAGGGTGTAAGCAATACAGGTCTTCCATACTGCTGGTGTCAATTTTACGACTAATTTGCAACAAAAAATTACTGTTTGCAATTTTTTTAACCACTTGTTTTTCCATTTTTTTTCAATTTTGAGATTTTTTCGTGATTTTGACCTTACGTTACTAAATTGGTCATAACTCTCTTAATTCGCTGTGTAAATTCAAATTTGAGGATACTGCTGAAAAGATAATTAAATTTTCTATTGGTTAGATGCCTGATCGTTTCTTTGAGTCAACGTTTGACGGATGAAAAAGCCCTCTGAACAGGAAATTTTACGTAATTTGAGAGACCTCGAGTTTTTAGGACGTCCCACAGTAAGACTTGGGCTTCCTTATGCGATCGATCTGGGGTAAAGTTGGACAACACTCAACAGAAAAAAAAATAACCACACAGTTATCCGTCTTAGACTATTCTGAATCCAAATACGCGAAAAAACCATAGATGTATGTCCGTGTAGGTGTATGTGTGTGTGTGACAAAATCTTGTGTCGTCTGCCCAGGCCTTAGTTCTCAACCGATTTTTGTGATTCTTTTTTTTTCGACGCGGAAAACTATCTAGTTGTGCACTACGTCACCCGAATTTCGAATTTTGCCTTTTAAGGGGGGGTGAAGGGGGTTAATGCTTAAAAAACGTACGTTTCCGGGCATAATCCTGTAAAATCTGCCCAGGCCTCAATTTCCAACCGATGTGTGTGTTTCTTTTTTTGTTCGACTCAGAAATCTTCCAAAACTTTTATTATTTCACCAGAGTATCATAATTCGCAAGGGGAGGGGTCGATTGGGGGGAAGATTTTTCAATATTTCGGTACCTTTATGGCTTACTAATTGCACCCAAGCTTTTAAATTGAGGAAAAATTCTCTTTTATACCTCCGGATTTTCATGGATTATTCTCTGTGCCATCATGGAACTAATAGTGGTGCCACTTTGGTGCCATGCCGCCAAAAACCGCATATTTCTTGGGTATTTTTGTGTGTATCTACTAAAACTAATAGATTAAAGTTCAACGTTACGACGTATTTCCGCTGTGGTGCCTGACTGGCAACAATGGTTGTGGTTGCGGTGGGGGGGGGGGGGGGTGAACTCGAACTCGCATGTTGGGTAACGTAGACCATCAATTTTCAAAATCTCGTCAAATTCGAGGCTCCCATGCCAGTAGGGACCATGGATAAGGATGAGGGGGGGGGGTGTCACTATTTCTTGCCTAAAGTACTTAATAAATTACATCGAGTGAACCAGTTTTATCGCTTTCCAACTGGTTTAAACTGATCTAATGCTTATCCAATGGGACGTCCCCTGGAATGCATGCATTACTAAACAATAAGTTTTTAATCGGAAATTAAACTGTGAGAACCAATATTTTTTCAATATGCAAAAACCTTAAAAACTTAGTTTAGTTAGTTAAAATTTTTTAGTTTAGTTATTTGAAAGTTTTTAGTTTAGTTGGTTAAAATTAGTTAATTTAGACAGGTCCGGGATTGAGGCTCCTCTGTGTCTGGCTCAGGGAAATTTACATGTGGGTACTTGTGATGAATTTCACAATAACTGCTCATTTTAATAATAGTTGACCGGCTGGGTGGTTTGATTCGTTTTAAAAAATTGAATACTATCTTAAATTGACGAAGGAAAGTCATGAAACATTTATTCATTAAGTAATTAATTATCCTCATTAAGCGATTGGTTGGTTCCAGAGAGCTCCGGCTGTTATCGAACAAATGTTTAAAATCGTGGCTATTTCAAATTAATGAAAAAAATAATACCCATGTATCGAAAGTTTCCAAGCTAGGACAATTTGACAGTAATATTTTCCCCCACTTTTTACTCCATTGAACTGACTGACAAAACCAAAGCCCTCTGGGGAAAAACTAGACCCAAATGGAGCCGGTATCCAACATTTGTTCAAAATTGGTTCACGGGAACTGGGCAAAGAACCGCCAACGGGGTAAGGTCTACGATGGACGAAGGAAACATTTTTATTTGACTGTTGGATTCTACATATCTTAAAACGTAAACCATCAAGTTTGAGATGGGGAGTTTTTCTTGCTCGATTCGAACGTTCATTATTGAAAATAATAAACCAAAAGGGGGCTCACTAAACAGACCAAGTTCCCGGCGCACTAGTTATATCATACCTTCAAGACCGCCAAGTCATGCGGGTCTACTATATCCACGAATGACTGCATCGTTATTACAACTAACTCTATTTTTTTGTGTAGGTATTTTGCTTATTATTATAAAAACGCTGCAAATCATTGCTCAAAGGTTATTTTTTTCTGTATAGATCACCCTTCTGTATAGATCACTGGTTCTCCATCAATAGCACTTACCACCATCTGTATTCTCCCTTGACCTTCCCTTTTTTTTACCTACCAACTTTTTTGGTTTATTATTTTCAATAATAAGCCTTTGGAATCGAGCAAGAAAAAAAAAATTTTAACCCCCCCTCAAAATTTGATGTTTTACGTTTCAAGGTACGTAGAATACGAAAATCGAATAAAAAAATTTCCGTCCGTCCGCCGTACGCCGTACGCCGTACGCCGTACGCGGCACTTTTCTTAGTTACCATGGACCGATTTCGATGAAATTTGGTATATGGGCTCCATTTGGGGTCTAGTTGTGCGCCGAAGCTTTTGGTTGATGTAGGTCACTTCTAAGGGGTGAAAATTAAGGGTTGAAATTTTCAAGAGTGCCCTAGCTCGAAAACTCTCGAAATAAAGGTATCGTTTTTTCACTAATTTTAAATAGTACTGAATTTTAAAAATTTTTGAGACCACCCGGAGCTCTGTAGGGCAAACCGTTCGGTCCCTACGAGTACTTGAAGCTTTTCCTTCGATAAAACAGAATCATGAGTGTGAATCGCAAAAGAGGTCTAATCTCCGTTGAAATTTTTTCTGATTAAAATGCGATCGCTGTTCATTTCTTCGATTTGTATACAGTTTTGCCTTCTGCGTAACCAACCAGTAATCAAATTTCCATAATCAAAAGTCAATGGAGAATACTGAAGGCGCCTGAGTGGTCACTGATCAGCTGAGTGAGCTCCAAGGCCATTTCCTCTCCTGTTGAACGCAGGAACCTGAAATTTGAGAGGGCTGGTCAATTGAGAATGCTGAAGGAGCCTGAGTGGTCACTGATCAGCTGAGTGAGCTCCAAGGCCATTTCCTCTCCTGTTGAACGCAGGAACCTGAAATTTGAGAGGGCGGGTCAATTGAGAATGCTGAAGGCGCCTGAGTGGTCACTGATCAGCTGAGTGAGCTCCAAGGCCATTTTCTCTCCTGTTGAACGCAGGAACCTGAAATTTGAGAGGGCGGGTCAAAGGAGAATGCTGATGGCGCCTGAGTGGTCACTGATCAGCTGAGTGAGCTCCAAGGCCATTTTCTCTCCTGTTGAACGCAGGAACCCTGAAATTTGAGAGGGCGGGTCAATAGAGAAAGCTGAAGGCGCCTGAGTGGTCACTGATCAGCTGAGTGAGCTCCAAGGCCATTTCCTCTCCTGTTGAACGCAGGAAGCTGAAATTTTAGAGGGCGGGTCAATGGAGAATGCTGAAGGTGCCTGAGTGGTCACTGATCAGCTGAGTGAGCTCCAAGGCCATTTCCTCTCCTGTTGAACGCAGGAAGCTGAAATTTGAGAGGGAAGGTCAAGGGAGAATGTTGAAGGCGCCTGAGTGGTCACTGATCAGCTGAGTGAGCTCCAAGGCCATTTCCTCTCCTGTTGAACGCAGGAACCTGAAATTTGAGAGGCAGGGTCAAAGGAGAATGCTGAAGGCACCTGAGTGGTCACTGATCAGCTGAGTGAGCTCCAAGGCCATTTCCTCTCCTGTTGAACGCAGGAACCTGAAATTTGAGAGGGCGGGTCAATGGAGAATGCTGGAGGCGCATGAGTGGTCACTGATCAGCTGAGTGAGCTCCAAGGCCATTTTCTCTCCTGTTGAACGCAGGAAGCTGAAATTTTAGAGGGAAGGTCAAGGGAGAAGGTGGTGGTAGGTGCTATTGATGGAGAACCAGTGATCTATACAGAAGGGTGATCTGTACAGAAAATAATAAACCTTTGAGCAATGATTTGCAGCGTTTTTTACCTGCCAGCTAGGTACTACCTACCACACCATACTGGCTTCACACCTTCACAATCAAGTTTATTAGAAAGAACTAAACGCTTCACAATCGATTCAAAAAATAGAAAGCTTCATATGGAAATTTGATTACTGGTTACGCAGAAGGCAAAACTGTATACAAATCGAAGAAATGAAAAGCGATCGCATTTTACTCAGATAAAATTTGAACGGCGATTAGACCTCTTTTGCGATTCACACTCATGATTCTGTTTTATCGAAGGAAAACCTTCAAGTACTCGTAGGGACCGAACGGTTTGTCCTACAGAGCTCCGGGTGGTCTCAAAAAATTTTAAAAATTCAATACTATTTAAAATTGGTGAAAAAACGATATCTTTATTTCGAGAGTTTTCGAGCTAGGGCACTCTTGAAAATTTCAACCCTTAATTTTCACCCCTTAGAAGTGACTGACATCAACCAAAAGCTTCGCGGCACAACTAGACCCCAAATGGAGCCCATATACCAAATTTGAACCAAATCGGTCCAGTGTTGCTAAGAAAAGTGCCGCGTACGGCGGACGGACGGAAATTTTTTTATTCGATTTTCGTATTCTACGTACCTTGAAACGTAAAACATCAAATTTTGAGGGGGGTTAAAATTTTTTTTTCTTGCTCGATTCCAAAGGCTTATTATTGACAATAATAAACCAAAATGAATGAATTCTCAATGAATCGATCACATACCTACTTGCATTTATGTTATTCATTAATAGTTAATTATGTTAGTTCACACGAGCTGCGTAATGAATAATAAACGGTTCTGGTATTAAATGTATGGGATTTATTCCGGTTCTTACATTAAAGTTATTCAGTTATTGATGAATTCAGCGTAACTAGCGAGTAGAATATACGAGGCGAGCGCTTTCGGTGTAAGGACATTATCATCTGGCCGTCGGGAGAGTTATCTCAATCAAAGAAAATTACGTCGAAAGCGCTCGATATCTGTACTCAACTTGCTGATTAACACGGATTTTCCGAAAAGGTACGTTACCAATAATAAATTAATTACCTACTGTGAATTCAAACAAATAATTTATGAGAACATTTAGTAGGACTGAAATAATTGAAAGGAGCTTGATACAGAATTCGTGTAGGAGTTTAGTTCCATGTAGGGTGTTATTTCGAAATTACTTGTTTCTGGGAAATCAATATCTGGTGTTTAGTAAGTAACTCCTTACTTTCATCAACATTTTCTTTTATCATCATAACAATAACAAAATGAGTCACTCCCGTTTTCGAGAATTTTTATTCATTGCGTTCTACAATAAAGCTTGATATTCCTTCCCTTCTAAAAACCTGGCTAAAATTGCTAAACTATGTATGCGTAGAGAATGCTCTGGAACTAATAATGCCTTTGATCGTAGGGATACTTTGTGCATACCAGTCCCTTTCTTTTTATTGGAGTTATAGGAAGCTTTGAATAGCTCCAATCACATTATCTCATACGCTGAATGAAAGGCCATGCTAACGATGATTTGTTCGTTAACCTCCAAAGAATCGACAACCTCCTCCATCCTCTTTTTTCGCCTTTTCAAAGGTTGAATCGCTCATTTGTATTCAGTTTCTCTAACTGTTTAAGCGTTTATTGTTCTACCGGAAGATTATTTTGAATTACTCCTGTCGTAAATACACCAAAGAATAGAAAAAAGTAAATAAAGAAAGTAGTCGATTTTCGAATGTTGCCTCTTACTGATTGCTATGTGGTAAAAATTGTTTTACGCGATCCTATTTGAGCCAGTTCTCCATCAATCTCCGAAATAGAGCGAAGTGGGTGTTGCGGATAATCACGCTCTCACTGGTGTACGCGCTGTTATCTGTTTGATGGCGATGAATTCTTGTGGAACCGTCTCAACCCACAACTCTCACATCAACCCTGATAATTTCATCAAAATTTGGTCTTACTTTCGTGTCGATTTTTCCGGCACATAGACACAAAAATTCGGTAAGCCAGGCAAAATGATTACTGGTAAATTATTGTTTTCGGAAAATATTTTTTAGCACTTTTACAAATATTTTTCACAACTTTCTGATAACTCAATGATTTTTTTCCCCACAAGAAAAAATTCCCTGTTTAAAAACAACATTTCTTGTTGTTGTCTAACTTTGGCAAGAAACGATATCAGCTTTCTCAATGGAGGTTTCTAGGTTCTGGTACTTATCATTCAAAGGTTTCTACATTTTAGTACTTGTCAATCCTAGGGTGGCAAAGTCTGATACTTATCATCACAAGGTTTCCAAAGTCTAATGTTTTTATTCCACAGTTTCCAAGGTTTTGGTTTATTATTTTCAATAATAAGCCTTTGGAATCGAGCAAGAAAAAAAAAATTTAACCCCCCCCCCCCTCAAAATTTGATGTTTTACGTTTCAAGGTACGTAAAATCCAAAAATCGAATAAAAAAATTTCCGTCCGTCCGCCGTACGCCGTACGCGGCACTTTCCTTAGCAACACTGGACCGATTTGGTTCAAATTTGGTATATGGGCTCCATTTGGGGTCTAGTTGTGCCGCGAAGCTTTTGGTTGATGTAGGTCACTTCTAGGGGTGAAAAGGGGTGAAAATTAAGGGTTGAAATTTTCAAGAGTGCCCTTGCTCGAAAACTCTCGAAATAAAGGTATCGTTTTTTCACCAATTTTAAATAGTACAGAATTTTTAAAAATTTTTGAGACCACCCGGAGCTCTGTAGGACAAACCGTTCGGTCCCTACGAGTATTTGAAGGTTTTCCTTCGATGAAACAAAATCATGAGTATGAATCGCAAAAGAGGTATAATCGCCGTTCAAATTTTATCTGACTAAAATGCGATCGCTGTTCATTTCTTCGATTTGTATACAGTTTTGCCTTCTGCGTAACCAGTAATCAAATTTCCATATCAAGCTTTCTATTTTTCGAATCGAGTGTGAAGCGTTTAGTTCTTTCTAATAAACTTGATTGTGAAGGTGTGAAGCCATTATAGTGTGGTAGGTAGTACCTACCAATAGTTGGTAGGTAAAAAAAAGTTGGTAGGTAAAACAATGTTTGTAGGTAAAAAACGCTGCAAATCATTGCTCACTGATCAGATCACTGATCAGCTGAGTGAGCTCCGAAGCCATTTTCAATGCTATTGAATGGAAGTGCTCTTCCAGGCGTCTCCAGCATTCGAGAAGATCTTCTTCACTCCTCAGATAACTGATCAGCTGAGTGAGCTCCGAAGCCATTTTCAATGCTATTGAATGGAAGTGGTCTTCCAGGCATCTCCAGCATTCGAGGATATCTTCTTCACTCCTCACATCACTGATCAGCTGAGTGAGCTCCAAAGCCATTTTCAATCCTATTGAATGGAGGTGCTCTTCCAGGCGTCTCCAGCATTCGAGGAGATCTTCTTCACTCTTCTGATCACTGATCAGCTGAGTGAGCTCCGAAGCCTTTTTCAATCCTATTGAACGCAGGAGCTGAAATTCGAGAGGGAAGGTCAAGGGAGAATACAGATGGTACATTCCAAATGATACATCAGTACAATAACACAATATATTTCTCACTCCATGCTTGGTTTGAGATAATAGAGTGGATTGAGAATTTACATGATTAAAGCATCAACTTTGTGACGAAGGAATGATGTAAAAAATATTCTTGAAGTTTTTCTCAATCTTCCCCGCGTTTCCTCTAATTGGAAAGTGGAGACAGAAAATTCGTTGTAGCGTTATTCCTTTTTCCCAAACACTTCTCAATCTCTTCGTGAGTTGAAACGAATACTAGCACTGGAATAGCGGAGGCCTTATAAAATTATATAACTCGATAAAAGCTAAGTCAATCTCCTAGTGAGACATCCGGATGAAAATTGTCGCTAAGATTGGTTTGGTATTACTTGGGAATATTGCATTACGTCTCGGGACCAAAGCGACAGCTGCAAAGAAGGAGTTTTCCACTCTCTCGTTCTCTCTCGCTCTCTGTCGTCTTTTCTTTTTACTTTTCCCATCTCTCGCGAAGTGATCAATAAGGAGACGAGGTAATTGAAAGAGGCAAAAGAGAAATGGTTCAAACGGGAAACCCGCGTTAATATATGGTGGGTCTTATCGAGACCCAACACTCTCACCTTTTGTCACTTTTTTAAACGCCCTCTGCTCACATACTCCTCGTGAGGTTTACAGTGGAGGTGAAAAAATAGACTGTATGTGTGGGCTTTACGAGATTTGTTGAAGGCACTTGAGGTCGGTGGAGGCGCCGAGAAGAAAAAGTGTTTTCCCTTTATCCCCTCCACTCCCTCCTCTTCGTCTTCTCTTATGATATAATTGGCGATGTCGATAGCCCACGGTGGTTGGTCTGGGGGAGCCTAATGGCCCTGGGAGTTGGAGAACTAATCACATAACCCCCGGATCCTCTCTCTAGACGATATGGGAAAACTTTCTTAGTATATAATAGTTTAACCTTTCCTCCGTTTTTTGCGCCTTATGGTTCAGCTCCCATCAAAAAGTCCGCTTATTTGTTCTAAAAAGACCAGTAGTTTACAGTAAACATCGAACAAAAGATAAAGGAAATTCAATAGAATCTTGATGATACAGCATCACTTGTGGTAACTGTACTGTCACCAGGGTGGAATGAAGTAACGTCTACATAACCAGGGAAACTACCAAATTGGCTTGTTAAATTCTGTTACTAAACCTCTAGATTTCACACCAGTTGTTTCAAACATGGTTTTTTGATGGAGCGAAACTCATTAGCTATTTTAGGCATATTACATAATATGTAATTATTATAATATTTATTATAATCCTCTTTTCAAGCTAGTTGTTCAGAGTCCAAACTGATTTATTCTGAATTGTGGTGAAAAACGTCTAATTCAGCCCTAAAAACTCGTTCCTGTGCGTTAAACTCATTCCTAGTTGGTTCGAACTTTGCTCGTAACTACTTTTTTGTTGCAACAACAGTTCGTTTTTAAGCTTACTATAAGATACTTTTTCCCGTGTTATCTTTTGTATACCTACTTGATCAATGCTGTGAGTTGTTCGATAATCTGAAGAAATCATGAAAATAATATTGAGACTTGAGATTTTGGATGTGTTTTATGTAACCTTGGAATTACTTTTAAGGAATAAACGAGTTTTTTTTGTAACCTCCTCATGTTAAAGGCTGAACATTTCTGCAATTTGAACAAAACTCGGCTTACTTGATTCCATGTGTAAGTGTTGAAAGTCCAGAATAAAAGTTTTTTGTGTCATTTTTAATATCTTAAGGTCTCATCCTTATTATATTTTCCAGATTTGTGCAAGTAACGCTCCAAAGTCCAGTATGCATTTCATCACAATCGGGCATAATCAGTTTGTTTGCAAAAATAAGTTAGTAAATTCAGTAACTGTCATCAAGATTGTGATAATCCTGTTCCATATAGGGGAATTTATCAGTAGTTTTTTGAAGTATAACACTTTTTCAACAATTTCATGCTAATATAATTTTTTGAATATCTTTTTTACTCATTATGGGTAAGTTATGCTGCAAACATTTTTACTCGACGATAATTGTCGTCACATATGTTGCTGAACAAGACTTTTGATGGTAACTCGCTGGTATTTTGAACCTAGGAACTCACCTCAGTATGTGGTATGCTCGCTGCACTTGAACGGTCCTATGTAAACGACGAAGTACTAATCAGGATCCCCAAAAGAGAATTAGGAGAATTATTTTTCCTGCTATGACTGAATATGAAAAATTCTGGAATGTAGGAAAGAGCGTGTAATCAAATATGAAAGGGGTACAGCGAGGAATGGGAGCAAGCTCCAATGGCATGACCATATGAAAGGATGAAATGCGGAGTTTGCCTGAATGAGAGGCGAGCTATGCTCACGACCTCATGGGTCAAATAGTAGACCGTCGAGGCGTCAAATTGAATAATGAAACCCCCGTGTGGTCGTGTGCGAGCGTGTGTGGATGAAGGTAGATTAATACATGGACACCGTCCTTTTTCTCCAAATGTCATGTCGTTATTGACCGACTTCAATGAACGAAAAGATATCTCAGTTTCGACCTTTTTCTATGGATACCTCGCATTTCCAAATAATGACCAACATTTGACGTGATTTGTGTTTTTTAACCTTCTGAGATTTGAGCAGCAAGTAAAAAAAAAAAAAATTGTGGTCGATTGAAGGTGTTCTATAATAAAACAGGAGACTTTCAAGATAAATGTTTTTCATGATGTTAGACATCGAAGAATAATGTATGTTTAGTTTGTATCTATCTAAGACAATGTCACACGCCATCATAAAAGCCCCACTCGACCCTCGCGACACTAAGATACACCAAAGTGTGCAATATTTTCAAAAATACTGCAAATGGTTAAATCATAGTTTATCATAAATGTATCTTTATAACCAACTAACCCCCAAAGAATCCGGCTTTTCGATTAACCCAGTAACCATATTTTCGAGCAAGGTTAATAAACAAGTTTATTTTGACAAGAAATACTACCCGAAAGTACCCTTATATTCATAACGAAGTTTGTTTCTAGGTTGCTAAGGCAGTAAGTACATGAAACTCGAAGAGAGAAAAAAAACGCATTAGGTACTTGATCAGCTGAATTTTGAACGGAAATTAAGTCATTTTCCGTCAGTGAACATTTTAGTTTGCGATTCACACACGTTTTTCTACCTTATCTTTCGTCCCAACTCATGGGGATTGAACGTCTGGTCTTACAGAGCTCAGTGTGGTTTCATTCGATTATAAAAATTCAATACTATTTTGAATATTGATGAAAATACAACACCTTTATATCAAAGCTTTCGAGCTAACGGCGTTTTAAAAGTTTCAACCTCATTTTCCACCCTTAGAAGTGGCTGATGCTAACCGAAAGCTTTGCACCACAACTAGACCCCAAATAGAGCCCATATATTTATCAAATATCATCAAAATCGGTCCATGTGAAATGAGAAAAGAACACCGTACTTCAGACGGACGGACATTTTTTAATTAGATTTTCGGATTCTTCGTCCATTGAAACGTAAACTATGAAGTTTGATCCAAAAATTCATCGATTCCAACGGTTGATTATTTAAATAAGAAACCAAAATGAAGAAGTTAGTAATTTGTTCTTTGGTCAATTCGTCGTCTTAGTCATAACAAGCCCATGATTAGAACCAATTTCAATTAAATGTTCATGGTTTATGCTTGTTAGAAACTAGTTGGTTCTCTATGAATTTTGTTGCAGTGAATAACAATTTCTTATGTGAAATTTTACGTCACTGCTCCCCAGAAAGTTTCAATATGTCTTGAAAATTATTGTCTCAAACTCACAGAAAAAATAATAACTTAATGAGTTTCAATATCAACTGTCGTTTTTTAGGAGTGATTTCTTTTTTTATGCGGTTTATTCTTCATAGTATAATATACATAATAACATATACAACATAATATGCATTTTATTCCACTAAAACTATCACTGAATTACTCGGAATGGGCAATTATGGTATGAGTTTCATAATTATGAATCTACCTCAACTTTTATCCTTCCACTCAACCAAGACAAAATCAGAACTAAGCTAGACACGTTAGACAAGTTAGACAACTACAATATCTTGGGATGATGATAGAGGAAATCAATGTACTTGCTTTTGGTACGCTTTGCTCCACAACTGTGGGTATCCAGCGTTGGAAATTACGATGGTATACGTGTGATAATTTCTTCCACCCAACATTGTTACTTACTGACAAAATACAGCTCATTAGCAGTCCCTTTCAGAAATCGAAATTCGATTATTCTCGGTTCCAAACTTCGGTTGTTTACACTAATTTGATAACTTAGCTGGAACAGCTTTCTTGGATGAGACCATCGGGTACAAGTCATTTCCAGTTCGAGATTAGTAAGTAGTTCAAACTAGTAACGTTTCTGTCATAGTTCCTTTAAAGACGAAAGTTAACATAGAAGACTAAAGTCGATGCTACTCCAGGCGGTCTTTCTGAAAACAGTCTGGGCCGAAGGAAGGATGGCGCAGACTCCAAAGGATCAAGGGCTAAAGGACTTGGTAGAATGCTAGTTTGAATTGGAGTACCCAGCTTCCTCTGGATTCCCAAAAGCTCTCTTTAATCGCAGTTAAGGTAAATGAGTTTTCAGGCTAATGTCTTGCGACCCTCCCTCTCAAGTCGTCTTCCATTCAGATTGTTATCCAAGCTCGCTAACTCCGATTCCACTCGACCCACCCTCCACCGCTCGTCCACCACCTTCCTTCATTTCGTCAGTACTCCGGCGGAGCAATCTCCTTTTCTTCAGTCCTTCCTGAAACTGCCGCTCAAAGGATAACCATCTCAATTTTCTTCATCACATTCCCTGTTACATTGGTAATTGGTGTTTTAAAAAAGTGCTTATTCCAGTTCCAGGCTTTCCGTTCAGCTATGCGTTTGGATTCCAATCTTAACCCTATTCCCTCGTATTTTCCTTATTGACCACTGTCTCACTCAGACTCTGTCCACTAATTTTACTAGTTATTACAAATTATAGTGCATCTAGGTCATACGACGGAAAGATCTCATTTCATTTCAACATTTCAAGATCTTGTTGAAAATAATGAAATGATTGAAAATAATGAACCATAAAATATGTTACAGCTAATGATAAGTCCATTCTCTGAAAAACTATCTTGATGAGTAAATTCGAAAGGTATGTCCAACTGTAGGTTTCCTCCATAGTTTGCGTAAAATTGCGATTTCACATTTTTGAGCACGTTTGCTCCCTTTGTTTTTCCATGTACGAACTCTTATATTTAGTCACATCTCTGGATTTTAGAGAAGTTAGTGTAGTCATGGAGCATTATGATCGTGCTATGGTGTACCTAAATTAACTAATGACGAAATCCTTGTGAAGCGTGATAAATAATGTTTTAGCCATGCATTGAACTACGATTCTACCTTGATTCTTGGACTTTATAAAAGGATAATATCATGGTTTCTGATTTACATGTACGTGGTTAGCGTACCTGCCCCACAGGATAATCATCAGGCAAAACTTATTAAAATCATTATAATATAATAGACATTATAATAATAATAGACTGCATCCATTCCGCTCTACGAACACATAATATATTATATTATGTGTTCGTAGAGCGGAATGGATGCAGTTGACACACAATGTAAAAAATGACTTGAACCCTTGAAACGTTGGTCGCTAGTTCAGTCTTTCGGTAGAATTTGCAATCCGAGTCCTTTAGGATCTTAGTCTAGCAAGTATTCAAAAGTTTGGAGTTTCAAAAACTCTCCTGGACTCCTAGTCAACAAACACGTTCATACCTCATACATGAAAGAGGGAATACATTCCACACTGCTAATGGAATGAAGTTTTATTCGAACAAACGAAAAAATATGAAATTTGATGATAAGATGAAATTTGGCTTTCTGAATCATCATTCGTCGAACACAGAGTAATTGAGACAACTACAATCTTGTGAGAAAACTATCAAATACCTTCTAAGGTGTGGGTGGTATCATTCGTTTCTAGAAATTGAACACCTTCTTAAACTAATAAAAAAACTCCAGGAACATTAACTAATTGGATAATTATTATAATTTTATCCAAATTAGGCGAACGGTTGGTTCCACTAAAATTTGGGTGGAGTCATTAAATTCGTAAAAATCGTATCTATTCCAAATTAATGAAAAAACGAGACCTTTATATTTAAAGTTTTCATTCAGTTCATTGTTTAAAATAATGAACCAAAAAATATCTGCCAGATTGGGTGGAAATTGAAGTTATCTTCCGTCCTCATGGAATAAATTGTAGCGTACACGTATGAATGTTTTCTAAGGCCTTCGAGACCAATTATTCTTAGTTTGAGATCTGGCTCAAAATAATTTATTATTATTGATTACATCTGAGTCTGATAATCTAGCCGCAATGACATCCGTAACATAGATGTAGGTACATCATGAAAATTTATAACCAGGTCCTTACAGCAACTGCTTGATTTCTGCATGATGTTGTAGGATTATAAATTCACTTGAAAAATGTAGTTCTTTTTATTTCGAGCGTCACATCACCCGGTATTTCAATATATTTCTTTCATATCGTTCCTTCAGAATCAGCGAAAATATCGTAGTTGTGGCTTTATTGGTTGTAGGTTTTAGGTCCTCTGTAGGGTCCACATCGTAGCTCTTTACAGCCCAGTGGTTCAGGAACGTGCCTTGAATGCTTTTTCTTGATATACGGGTCGTGAGGACTTTGTAAAATGACTCATATCGTTAAAAGTTCAGTTTCGTGAATCTGGATGGATTCAGGTTCCAGCACAGATAGGTAAAGGGGTTTTCAAAACGTCCTCCGTCGGAACGGCAATTTATCTACCGCTGCTAACCGCAGAGTAATCAAGGAAAAACGTCTAGCGTGATTGATTGTGGTACTATCGTGGATCTAGAAGGCAATCTTAGCGTGGCTAACTCGCGGGCAGCATTACTGCGATGTTGCGCGGAACATTTTTTCTCTCTGCTTCGACTTTTTCTAAATTGATCGTGTTAGGTTCAATTATGACTCGTCACTCCCATCACATACAATCTTTCCTCTCTCCTTTTGGGAATAGCAATAAGTTCAGAACTGACAGACTGATCACATTCATATAAAAATTAATGCCTTTTCATTCAATTGCGTAGTGGTATATTATTATGTAATAATACAATAGGTATACTATGTATACAAAAGGTATAGGCATAGGTATACAACAGGTATATTATGTAGTTATTGTAACATAGGTACTGAAAAGTTCATGGGAGATTAAGTAGAGTAATTAGATCTTTATTTGAGATTAAATCATGTTAGGGAAATTTTTCACCGTAAAACATTTCTGTTATATGATTATTCTTGAAATAGTAGTGGTTTTGTTGTGCTTACATCCTCTTGTTACTGTCATCCATGTAAGTAGGAATCTACCTAATTGAGTTTATACGATCACTTTATTTTTGTTATTGGAGAGTATTGTGTGTTTCAAGTCAAATAAAAAGATCGGGTTTGAGTTGATTTTTTTTTCTTAACATAATTGAAATCCGACTGCCACTTGATTTGACGAAATGTATACCTACTTAGTTCCATTCAATAGAATTTTGTTTACATTGATGAGAACTCATATCCTATCAAGGAATGAGTGAAAGTTGGATTTTAAGTTATTCCTAAAATTATACCTTTTATAGCAGTTTTTGATAGATGAACACGAAAGCGTTGCAGCTTTCATCCTGTCTCCTCAGCCGAAGTCCTCGAGTAGATTCCAATTCTGCAGGAAGGAAGATTCTGGAGGAGTTTTGGAGACCAGCGACGGAATACACTCGCCGCACACAAGGCTGTGAAAAAAACAATGATATATGAGTGATTCTCCATGACTTCGTCGAAACGAGTAGAGTATGAATATAGACTACTAAATTTCTTATCATTTCTAAAACTCTTTGCACACATTTATATTTGTATTTAAATTGTATTTAAAAAAAACAACAATTTAAGTGGGGTTTCCTCGTAAATCCTCGAAGATGGTTAAAGTAAAAGTAAAGTAGAGTTGACAACCTAAAGTAAAAATTAAAGTGAAGTTATCAACCCTTTCAATTGGATTTTCGTCCAGCGCCCACGGCCACACCGGACCCCCTGTGAAGATGAGTTTAGTATGAATATTGAGCTCTTTAAGCATGTCTTTTTCGTATTCAATAATGTGCTGAAAATCGACGAAACTCCACAATTTTTGAGTGTGTATTTACTCTATTAGTTTTTGGAAACAATTAGAGTGTTTTTTGAGGATTTGGTATAAAATACTATCTTAATGCTGTATGTTCAGCTTGAAATTTTCAATGAAAATATCTTCCTACCTTATAGAGTAAAAAAACTATTCAAGTCAAAAATGACTGAAAATCAGTTGAAATATTTATTTGAAAAATTCGCTCATTCACTCACATTGCCTAGGCACTTGTTTAACTGTTCATCCACCAATTAAATATCAAGAGATAATTCTTAAATGTATCGAAGTATCGAAAATCAATGTTGCTGGATCGAAAAGTATTGAGAAAAGTAGCCATATGATTTGGAAATATTGGTTTGATTGGAGATTATTACCTGTTTACTACTATTACCTGATTGTTACCTGTTACTAAGGAATGCCATCCATTATTCATTGGAAAGATTTCGATGGAATAAGACGAGAAGAAGACGAAGAGCAAAAAATAGGACAATCAGTCACATCAATTACAGCCAATCAGTTGTAATCCAATTGGTTGGCCCTCCTCTCTCCTTCCGCTACATAATGATATTATTCCTTCACAAACCCACAAAATACAAAAGATACGAAAAAGAAAGATTGAGAATTAGAGGGCACACGGTCGTTTGAGGGGAGGGTTAAAAAAGAAGAAGCGAAATGTGGCGCGGGAGGCTATGCGGCGGGCGGCCTTAGCGCCAAACTGATGACCCCCCACCTCCCTTTATCCCGGTTAGTTTATTGCCCTTCCCAACACGGATCTGAAACATGACCGAGCGCACCGGAGTCGCTTTGGGGCCGCCAACGCTAGGAAAAACCTCACTCAATATTCTGTGCGTTCTTGGGTTCATCCTAATTGATCGAGTTGAAGTGAGATGAACCGAAAGGTGATTATTGGTGGATGGGGAGTGAGATTCGCGGATATCCGTCTGTTGCTCTCGGTTAGGTTAGCCCTTGATTGAACGTTAGCAGTAGGTAATGCGATTTCGACTATTTTTCTTCTTACTTGTTGTATTTGGAAGAGTTTGACCTGACGAGATTACAGATAAACCTAACTTACTCTGTATTGATCCATACCAACACAATTGATTGCGTATTGATGACTTGTGCCCATCAATACAGGCATCTCATTAAATAACTGCTGCAGATTGATAAGGGACAGTTTTTTGTTAGGTTATGTGAGCCTTGTACCATCGTTTACAATCACAAGGTTTCATATGTATAAACAATACATTAGATTTAATGGTTAAATCATATATGATGCACCGCAATGGAATCCATTTTTGGTTTATTATTTTCAGTACCTAATGAACCTTTGGAATTGATCAAGAAAAAACAATTTTTCAACCCCCTCAAAATTTGTTGATTTACGTTTCAAGGTACGTAGAATCCGAAAATCGAATAAAAATTTTTCCGTCCGCCAGCCATATTAACATGGATCGATTTTGATGAAATTTGGTTTATGGGGTTAAGTTGTGCCCCGAAGCTGTTTGTTGTTGTCAGTCACTTCTAAACGCCGTATAAAGGTAACTTTTTTTGTCAATTTAAAACAGTATCGCATTTTTAGAATCGAATGAGACCACCCACAGCTCTGTGGGACCAACCGTTCGCTTCCAATGAGAACTTGTGGTTTGGATCAATCAAATTTCCTAATGAAGGCACCCACAACTTTCTATTTATTTGAATTGGGTGTGAAGTGTTTATTCTTCAAAATAAAGTTGATTATGAAGTGTGATTGAAATATGGTTGGTAGGTTGTATGAAAATGGTATGAAAATTGGTTTGTATGAAAATCAACAACTTATATTCTAGAATCTGGTTGGTTCATCGTCAATTTCATCGTCATGACATCACGACAAAATTTAGAAAATATTGGCAGGTACTTGGAAATTGAAGCTTTTTTCTGCTGCTTTAGTAGCACCTACAAATTACATCATCGTGGAACGTTGACAATCACGATTATTTTGACAGAGAGTACTCACCAGCAAAACTAGCTATCCCAGGGTTGTGGATGTCTTAACGAGATCTGGTTCTTGGTTGCTTTAATAATATTACAACGAAGTTGTAATTTATTATTTAATAATAATGATTCATGGTTGCTAAGCAACCGCAGATCAATGACATGAAACTCTGAAAGAACGCAACTAGACAAGAACTTGGGTTCCCACTCATAACTTACCCGATCCTTAAAGGCGTCAAATATTTTGAGGGCGAAGGAATAGCTTTTTTTTGTGATTGATGTTTCAATTAGATAGGTAGGTATTTTGTGAGATAGAAACTTGACTGAAGGTCACTCCTACATCGCACTTTGTGTAATAATTTGTAGCGTTTTTTTTTAATTTTATTTTTATCGTGCACACTTGCAAGGTAGGTGAAGAACAAAATGGTAGGTAGGTGAAGAACAAAATGTTCAATAAAATCTCACGATTCTAACCAGTGGTGAACGATTTTTTCTACGATAGAAAATGGCGAAGATGAAGTTTCTTAGCACCGAATGGGTTTTTTTTCTACTCGAGTTTTACGTTTTAGCCCTTCCTGATGTCATGAAATCCTGGTAACTGTCAAAACTGTATGAACTTATGTTCCGATTCCGATGAAATTCTCCGGGATTGTGTGGGTTTGCGTACGCATGCGTACAAAACCACCCGCCAGACTCTGCATGCTCCATATGAATTCAATTGAATTTTCAGGGATGTGAAGGTTAGAGTGTAGATAGTAAAGAACTTGGGGACTTATGCATCCGGGTTACTATACTCTACTTTGGGGACTATACATCCGGGTTATGGATACGAGGATACGTGCACACCCCCTGACAGCCTTTATTATTTCACTACTCTTCAGTCCTTATAGGGAGGGAACAGGTTGATTCTATTCTATATTCTAATTCTATACTAGGTATTTTAAATTAATAACAAAACTACATTTTTAATTGTAAGTATTCTAGCTAAGGTGTTTTGAAAATTTCAACCACTTGAAATTACTGACAATAACCTGAAACTTAGAGGAAACAGCTAGACCCCAAATAGATAAAACAAAACACAAAACCAAACACACAGACGCAATCAAACAACTTTTTATCATTTACCAAATTTGATGGAAAATTGGTGATGGTACCGTGGAAAGGTAAGCGCCGCGTACGGTGAACAACAGTTGGTGGTCTTTGCAGGATACATTTTTTCGGTAAACAGTGATCAACGCAGAATCGTTACTTACCTATATTTTGAGTATAAATATTACCAAAATATATCCTACAAGATATACTATACCTTGCGTGAAATCGTATGGAGCGTTTTTAATTTTCAAACCACTGAGGTGCGCTCCCAAAATATTTGTCCACTTAGTTCTTTTCGAACAGTTAATACTCTCTCGACTCTAGAATTTCACACTTATATAGTAACAATGTTAGGAAGTATTTTATGTCGCCATGATTCCTTCTTGATAGTGTATTGGAAGGTGGAGGATATTTCAGTACATCGGTTTATTGTCCTCCGTTTTGAGACTTTGCCAGAAGAGGAAGAGCGAAAAGTGTTTACACAAGGTCGGAAGGGAACGGGCAGGACTTTCTCGACATTTGGAGGTTTACCATCACGTGTGATGGATGTTCCGCTACTATGACGTCCGATGTATGATATAGGGCCTAAGGGAGATCCTGAGCTTCAAGGGCGGAAGAGTAGTTGTCTTGGCAGCATTACGCCCCCACGTCATATTGGAGGAGGAAGCCCCAAAAATCATAAATCTACGTGGTTCGGAAGCTTCAAGAGTGGGTTGTAGAAAGCCAAAAATAAATAAAGAGACGAGTCTATCACACGAAGATCATCCTCGAATGTTCCCTCCACCGCCGTATTTTGACTCCATGTGATACAAAAACCTTCCAAACATGGACATTGCTGGTCGTTTTTAAACATGATACTCGTACATTATGTGAACTGAACACAGACACTTCTAATGAAAAACCAAACTTTATTAACACGATGTTTTGAAAAAACATGTTACCAGATTTTCGAAAAACTTTATTATTAGGTCATAAATAAATAAAATAGGCTCGTAGTTCATAAAAACCCCAGAAAACGTCATCAAATCTATTCAAATTTCATGATTTTGAGTAGTTATGATCGGGACAACAATGACCGCAGAGAGACACATAATTGTTCAAGAAACGCTGCAAATTATTACACAAAGGTTTATTATTTTTTCTATGTAGATCACTCGTCTGCAAAGAACACGGCTTTGCCATTGTTACCATCAACCAACATGAAGAATAACATCGATCGCATTTCGGTCAGCTAAAATCTGAACGGGGATTAGGCCTCTTTTGCTATTCACATTCGTGTTTCTGATTTATCGTAAGTGCAAGCCTCAAGTTCTCGTAGGGAGCGAACGGTTTGTCCTACAGGGCTTCGCCGTGGTCTCTAAAATTTCTAAAAATTCAACACTATCTTAAATTGATGAGAAAAACAATACCTTTATATCAAAATTTTTTACGTTAGGGCGTTTTCAAATTTCAACCCTTATTTTTAAACCCTTAGAAGTGACCTACATCAAGCAAAATCTTCGGGGCACAACTAGACCCCAAATGGATTCCATATACCAAATTTCATCAAAATCGGTATATCGGTCAATCGGTCTGAGGAAAGTGCAGCGGACGGACGGCCAAATACCTTGAAAATATATACCTTGAAACGTAAACCAACAAATTTTGAGGGGGGATTAAAAAAAAAATTTCTTGGTCGATTCCAAAGGTTTACCTATTATTGAAAATAATAAACCCAAAGCATTGAAGCGCAAAATTCGAAACTTTGTTTGAACTTGAAAGAGTATAAAGCAACTTCTGCGATAGTCGGGAGCAAAAATGTTTTTACAGAAAATGTTTTGGAATTTCCTGGAATGGAGAAAATTTTCAAATTGTCCACAGGTACATGAAATGTTGAGTCATTGGTATTAGCTTCATTTTCTTCGCTAAACGGTGATATCTATTGAGAAGAACTCCTCATTGGATTTAGAATGAGTCTCTGTCAGTATTGGTTTCTGTCATGTCGACTCTGATTGTCACGTATGTCTGGTATGATATTGAAAGCCTGCTGGGAGTGCTGTCCGTTGAAGTACCCTCAGTGACTGCACAAGGTTTTTTATAGCTTTAGTCCGCCGATTAGGCATTTTATATTGGACGAATGAACGACTTGAGGACCTATAAAAAAGTTGTAAGGTAGGTAAATCACTATTATAAGCTAATTCCTCGGCTTAAATTATTGTGTCAAGGCAGAACGGATTCGTTCATATTATACCTACTAATGAGACCGACCCGCGGCGGAAACTTTTCAAAAGCTCTCAAGCCTGGGGTCGTCGAGTGGAAGGCTATCGTCCAGAACCGTATCCGTTTTGACGGTCCAACGCATGAAGAGTACGAATCCTGAAATTGCTTTAAGATTTATCATACCGATTTATTCCGAACAGGGTACATAAATATCACCCTTTGCGGCCACTTCGGCAGGCCTTTACCCCCTCCACTACCACCTCCTTTCCATTCTCTGGTCATAACTCTCTCAGTCCCCTCACTGGGCTCTTGAAGGCTTAAAACGGTGCCACAAGGGCGAAGGGCCGTAGGGGCTTTCAGGAGTGAACTGAATCGTGCCGGTTGAGCTCTTATTCAAATGTTATCAAACTAATGAGCCTCTAGGGAACAATTACCCTGTCAGGGCGCTTTGTGGTCTACTTGACGTTCCCTAACCACCGAATTGCATACCTACGTTTCTACCCTCTGTTTCCTAGTAAGCCTTTTTCAGGTCAGGATATTCATATTTGATGGATTAATCACCTGGAAACCATTGGTTTTGGAATATAGATGATGAAGGGTCAATTAATTCCCTGACAATATTTCAAAGAACACGTATTTCAGCACCAATTCTGTAAACTGAGTTGCTTTGCATTCAAGTTATTACTTCTTGACATAGTACTGACGCAACATACCTTGATTAATAGAAATGACTTATCTAAACCGTACTGTATTATACTGTCGCGACGATGTATTTAATATAATAATCATCATAATATCAAATTGTACTTGCGGTACAATACGTACAACGAAGCCCGAGACGACTGTACTGAAGATACACAGATAGATAAATACTCTTTATTGAACATATCGTTCATAACAGGGAGGATCGCACGCTACCGTATACCAACTAAGCATAGAACAAATACATAATAGCGATACTGTTAAGCTAGATGACAAAGTGGCTTGATGGCTAATTATTCTAACACAATAATTATAATCAGATATCAAGTCAGCGTCCTAGCTCGCACTGTTCAGCTGGTTTATTATCATCTTCCCTGGCACTCGGTTTTGACATATCGATTTCTATGATGATCAATATTGAGTATCAATAATGACACAGAGTGACAATGAGTATCTAACAAGGACATAAAATGTCCACACATTAATAATTAATTATTATTATTAATAATTATATTATTATTAATTATAATATTATTATTATATTATATATTATATTATAATAATATTATTAATAATTAATAATAATAATTATTATTAAATCTAAAACCTAAGTCATAATCCAGAACAGTTAAATATATATTTTCAGATCACCTCCCCTGGAACAACCAATGCTAGTGAAAGTTGACGGTTTAAAAAAAGAATAAATCAAAAACACAAGCATGATTTTCTTTTTTGTTTTCGATTATTAGCTGCTTTGAAGGTACTAATAATGAAAAAGCCTCGTTCCTTTCAGATTGGTGATCTTACAGAAAAATAATAAACCGTTGTGTAGCAATTTCCAGTGTGTTATTTACTGAGTTCCATGAAACTTAAGGTATCTAGGTCAGGTTTCATGAGCTAAAGTGTTGTTTGAGGTTTTCGATCAGATAGAAGATCAACGTATGTGGGGTGTATATTTTACTATAGAATTAATTGCTACAGTGATCCAAACAAAGTGTATCTAATTAGGGAATTATCGATCATGGCTTAGATGTGGTGGTCTGCACTTATGAGTCAGAAGGAGTGCCGTCCAGTCTGGAGAACTGAATCAAGTCACGATCAGATATGGTAGAAAATAATCTCTCGAACGTACCATGGTCAGCAATCTCGCCCTCACAGTCAGAATATTCTCCATTCCTTGTTCCAGTCTCAACTGAGTTACGCGGTAAGCGTTTGTGGTGTCGCGCCTACGGTTGGTCGGGGGTGTTGAATGTTTTACAACGGGAAGCTGTGGCAGCGATTTTGCACGCGGGGAACCCAAGAAATCCTTTTAGAAAAACTGCGGCTTGCTGGGTCGGAAAGAGGAATGTTGACAATAGAAAAGCTGTAATACAACAACTTAATGAATAGTGCGGTGACGAGTACATGACGCTATCGAAACTCTGGAACAGACTTGTTGAGTTTTATGTAAGAACTTGGAAAAGAGTTAAATGTTAAGAAACTTGTATTCTTCTTCCATAGTATTTAGGAGAAATTCTGGTTAAAAAAGTGCTAACACCATAAGTGCAATAATTTTTGTTTTTGTAACCAGGAATGAATTTTTCATTCATTCAGAATATTCGAAAATTGCAAACTGATTTTGCTTCCAATAAAAATTGTACAAAGCTGTGGTATATGTTTAGTAAAAAGTGTGGATTAATAATTGGAAAGCAATAAACCTTGAGTTTTTGTTGCTGTTAAAATGATGTTGAAGTATTTGAATGCGCAAACATGAATTCCTACGGTTCTTCAGTTCCAAGTCACCAAAATTCACTCGAGCTGTAAGAAGATTCTCATAAATTTCATAGCATCAATTGGATATGTAGGAGTCTCATTCTTTAGAGAAAAATCGTCGAATTTCCTTGACCTGGACAGAATAATATTGTTGGGAAACTGTTGTCATTCTAGCAACATATTTTCGTTGTTGGGATACATAAAAAAATCCCGTAGTTCAGTTCTAGTTCTGGTAAACACCTAGTTGTGCTGTTTTCTAAAGTTCGTACAAAAAACATAGTTGGACCTAAATCTCTCTTTCCAACAATATAAAACAATGATCCAGTTTGATGAAAATTCACGTATATCAGTTTACGTGTTATCAGGCTTTACGTGTATCAGTCTCAAGATAGTGTCAAATTAATTTGTAGTCGTCTCACCAAAAATATGATTTGCACTCTCGGTTGCATTAAACAAAATTGTTTCTTCGAATATTCCGATTTCTCGCGATGTAATCGCCAGATTTTTGTGTGTTTTGGAGAGTAGTTGGAAGTTGGTTCCCGAAAAGTTGCTCATGAGTTTCATAGAAATCCAATCAGAATGGAGGAATCTAAATACAATAAGACATCAATATGAACATGATGTTTTTATGTCATAAACAACAACTTGTGTGTACTTATCAAGGATTGTCATTTTCGAACAAACATACGTGTATTCTATAGTATAAAATGGGATGAGAGTATAGCTACCTCAAAATCATATTTTATCCTGCCTATGATATTGATTTTGAGGTAAGTATACACCCATCCCAACTTGGTGGACTTTTTGGAGTTGAAATAACCTTTCAAATTTCCTTGTTGTTGACTGGAATTTTACTGAGTATTAGATGTAAACAACTATCTTCAGGAATAGGTTTGTTATGCAATGAGCATTCTCTTTCCAATAATAATTGCATCTACACTAATGCTTATTTTAAAGAGCAATTTGAGTTTGAACATGTACCTGCCATACATACAAGATGTTGTAATAAAGTCAAATCAAACGAAATTTGAGGTCTCACCCTAAAGTACAGATTTCACAATAAAACCTGGGGAGGCCATCTGTCCAGTAGATATAACGGCCGAGACGAGCGGCGCCAGCCTCCCTTTACCTCTTGCTTATCAATCTATTGAGCACTGCTCCCTTGCAGGAGTAGGTATATAAGATCTCCCCAAGCAATCATGCGAACCTAGTAAAGCATGCCATTCTAGTCCAGTAACTCTGTTCTGTCACTTACTCACTTCACAACCTCCTCGTACTCGCGCTCGCTAAGATTTTGGTGCTCCTTCTGTGGTAAATGTTCCTATCTGTGATATAAGTATTGTTTCTATAAGTATGAATATCCTATCTGTGATATAAGTATTGTTTCAACCATCTAGCCCTGCAATTTGGAGAGCAATGTTTTGTTCATCACAACATTTCATCTAATTTGACTAATTAGTGAAATCTTATATGGCTGTGATTTTATATGTGTAGCGGTAACATTGCGGTGGTTGTGGAGACCTTTGAGGCCCTTATCCGCTCGGGGGTGGCGATCCTTGGATGCCTCAATGGAGGCACGCTTATTTTGTATCTTATTACATAATATTAGCATTTTCTTATTTCATTATTTTATGACGCATTCTTGTCTGTAAAGGATTATGGATAAAGGTTATTATTATTAAACGATCAATTAACGATTTTGAGCGGGAAGATCAAGCTAACTACACATCACATTATTTAACAATTGTGCCAGTCTGATAATCGCCTACAACCTCTCCTTGTCGTTTAACGGTTACACCCCGGTAAACCTCTGCAGATAGCCGCTGGTGAAAACCAACTTTCTGCTATGAAGCTCTCGGCGAAAACCAACTTCCTGTGTCAAAATTTGCCTAGGAGGCTGGCTGCCAGTAAAAACCAATTTCCTATACCAAATTTACTGCCTTAACAAAGATGAAGCTGCTCGCGAAAATTAGGAAGCTCTCGGTGAATATCGATTTCTTATATCAAATTTGCTAAGGAAGCTGCAAGCGAAAACCAACTAGCTACTTTTTACTCCCTTTCATATGAAACGTCGGTGGTGAGATCCAACTTTCTAAACACAAAACATTGTTTCCCTTCCTTTCCCTCCTTTTATATTGTTTTTTTGAAATAATATTTCACTTGTATATTATACAAGTACAAGTTCAATTTAGTTAGGCCTTTCAAATTTTAACTCAATTAACTCTTCGCCTACAACATCTTCAACATCCAGTAGGTACATATATTCACCATTCAATTTCGAGTCTCAACAACAACGAATATTGATACTACATTGAATTGTTCCTATGATTCCTCTGGCTATTGAACCGAACGTCTGACAATAATCAGTATTGCAGGCGTGTGTGCTATACGGAGATAGGACCAGCAACTACACTGATTGCCTTAATTAAGGGCTTGGTCCCATTCCGATCGAGTAATTAATTTCTCCGATCGTTAACTCTCTGGTTTTTGCTCCAGTTTCCTCCTCGGTCGCTTCATATCGATTTCCAGGACAAGGTAGGCGGTATCAACTCCTATGGCAGGTGGTTTGGCCGTTTCCACCCTCTCAAGACCTGGAAATTGACTGATGAAACGTGAGCCTTCCTTACCTCATTTGGAGTGGAAGAGTGATTGGAGTTTCCAGAGGGAATATACAACTTATAAAAATAGGAAAACCTTTTCTTCTTTAGTAAATTTGACTTATTGATCGATTGATTGATTCAGTTGGATGTTTACTAACCTCTGGATTACCGGCAGGCACTGTGAAATCCTTGAAAACATCTATTAATTAATCGTTAGTGGATCATAGGTACCCATCGAACGTTCATGCTGGTCAGGTCGTAGATGATTTATCAATTCCATTTATCCAGGTTTATATTAATTGAGAATAGGAATGCGACAAAGCTATGATTTAATTTCACTCGATATGAGAAAATTCAAATGATGAATAAAAATTAGTTATATTTTGATTCTTAATATTTGAGTTGTGTTCAACAGTGGTGATCACCCTGGTTCGAATACTACCCAGTCTTTGAATAGAGCTTAAGAGTATTAGAAGGGATGATTTGGCTTGATCTTGTTAGTTCATTCGGTTATTACTCCGTGCTTGGAAGGGTTTTGCAAGTCACCCCTCTTCAGGCCATATCTCTCAGTTCCACTCCTCCTCAGAAGGGTGAGCTAAGGACGGGACCCTTCGTTACTACTATAAGTGGACTACACTGTGTTTAAAATCTCTCTTCACAAAGTGATATCGCTAATGAGCCTCTTAAGGAATAAGTTTGTTCTTAACTGTTTCGCGGGTTCTTTGAGGTTTTCAAGTTCCCCTTCCGTTTGCGTCCCAACATGCCTCTTTAAGCATCCTCTTAGTACGAACTCGACCTCTCTCAACTCTTAGATCTCTCGTTTTGCCAGAATTTATAACAATAATTGTAATACTTCATTTCTGTTTAGTTTCTACTTCGTGTATCTTAGTAAAATTAGCGGGTAGGATCGTAATGAGCACGATGCAAAAATTTCAATAAAAATCGATCTAGCCGTTTGAAAGTTTAGCACAACTGTGCACTAAACAAGGATCCAAAATAGCCTAAGTAGTCCCTTTCAGCACTATACTTTATCCATGTACCAATGTGAGTGATGTATAGCCGTTCGTACTATCAAATAGTTTCCATCATTCGTACCATTGAAATATGTTTCCATCGAAATTGATCCAGCCGCCCAAAGTTGCGCGCATTACAATAAGGGACAATACAAATAAATATTGACAACAGCTCAGTATAATGATAGTGTCGTAAAATCATGCTATGATAAAATAATACGAAATGTCCGCTAAATAGTGTTAAGGGTAAGTCCTAGTATCCACCTAATCAATCTCCTAGAACTTTTCAAAATTTCATTCCCAATCGTATTTTGAGAGACTTGAACAATTAGGAAGAGAGAAAATGGTATTCTTGAAGATTTTGCTCCGATTTATGCGCAGTGGCTGCTGTCGACAAAGTGGTAAATTGAAATTCATGAGGAACCATCTACATTGTCGGGTTATTAGAAAGACACTGAAACAAAATTATTAGGGGGTGTCTATGAACTCTATAAAAATACCTATCTAACAATTCTATAATAAATAAATTATTAAATAAGTACGAGGAATCCGTTATTATTTTAAATTATTATCTGAGTGATAAAATAACGAGTCATTCCGATATTATCATAAACATTACGTAAATTGTGTATAGAGGGGAAATACATCCCACGACGTATCTCTTAGACTCTTTCGAGAAAAGGATCGTGTTAAGTAAGGGGCCTTTCATTATTACTGCTGCGGACTACACCCTGTTTGAAATTTCACTTGACAAAGTGATATCGCTAATGAGCCTCTTAACGAATAAGTTTGTTCCTCAACTGCTTCGTGGGTTCTTCGGGGGTTTCAAGGACCTCCACCTTTTTATCTCATCTTTGTTGCTTCTATCTTTTGCCTTCCTTCGTACCACCAGAGGGGGATACTTCCGTCGTCACGCGTCTTCCTCAACAGTCGCTATGCCACCCGCTTACCGCCATTTCCCTCGTGTTGCCGCCCTGGCTATCCCCTTGGCACTTCCTACGGCTTCGCTTCCTTCAACAACGTTCTTAATTGAACCGACGCCCCTAACTACAAACCCGAGTGCTCCGTCTTCCCTTTAATTAACAAACCTCAAGTGCACAGTTAGTCTTATCCTCTTGCTAGCTCTCTCAACTAAAAAGCATTCCGCTGGGGCATAACCCGTTCTTTCTTCCTTGTTAATAAATAAATTGTTTGTAAAATGAGGGCCTTGATCATTTCAGGGGCGTTTGTTTCAGGAGAGCTCTTCTGAAAACTCTCGACTCTTGTTTCTAAGCAGTTTTGGTGCTCAAGCTTCAAAGCAATATTAAAATGAACCGGTAATGGATAGCAGATATACATTCTTTCGTAAATTTTCTTTGTGCCGACAGGTATCATTCAACGTATCCTTGATAGTTTTGTACCTAGTCTTGATAGTTTTAGTTCTACCCAACTCACTTTTGCAACTGTTTTTTTAATATTGCCGACCCCCTTGGCAGCCCATGGTACGAGTATAGATCGATTATGACCATCAAATCCCCTCTGAATGTATGAGCACAAATCAAAGATTCCCATTGAAAATCAATCTTACCGTTTTTGCAAAAGCACTGTGCTCCATAATATGGGCAGCGTATTATCTTTGTAGAGCTTTTCTAAAGTATTTCCTTCAAAAGCCGGAGCCGTTAAGGAGTTAGTTAGATTTGAGTGCATTTCCTCGTTGCTAAATATTTTTATGTAGGTAAATGTAAATCATAATATGATTTACATTACCTACATAAAAATTGTGCTCATATTATTTCACTCTCACTCGGAACCCCCCATTTTAGAGACTATGAGCACAATGCAAAAATTTCCATAAAATTCTCAGCCACGAATATTTGATATTTAAAACTCGCTACCATATTATGTTTTTAAAAAGTCGACTGAGAGATCTGTACTATTTACGTGCAAATGGCTATGTCACATTATACACACTTTGAATCATAAAGTGTTTCAAAATATGAAGTATTCATCAAATTTTTCGTATGTAGGTACCAACTTGTTTAAAGTAAATAAATAAGTAAGTAAAGCATCGACAAAGCCAATAACATCTCATTTACCTACTTAGAGTACTTATTGTGTGAATTTCAAAAACATTTCGCAAGAACAGGTTGGCAAAACAGGAAGGGTTCCAAAACTAGAACAAGTTAGACTGACATTGAAATAATTATAATACATCGTATACAAATTCCAAAACCTCATGTGTAATGGAGATGGTCTCTCTCGTTATTCCGTGTGCCTGATTTGAGGTGAATCATTGATGTTCTACAACGGAGTCTTGAGGCGATGTTACTAACTTCTCTGGGCTTCCTGCATTTTTGCTCTAACTAGCCTTGGAATACCCTACCGATTCTTTTAAATAACAGGTCAGCACACGGTAAAATGTGTTTTCTCAGACTGAAAATACTATGGATCAATAATTCGTATGTCCCAGCCCAACGTTATTTATTAAACCTACTTCTTCCGTGTAACAACAAACAGCTCCAGGATTCGTTTTTCATATCCATCGCAGATTGTGGCTTCAATTTGTCCGTAATTCGTTGAAGTGAAATAGATTTTTGTTAATATTATGGAAGATTGTAGAAGAGTTTTATGAGAGAATCAAGAATATTTTCAACAAGCGTTCGTTGGTTGAAATTCATCAACCCTTAAAGGGCGAACCGGATGGTTTTTATGACCAATTGATTTGCCATCTCACTCCTCGTACTTATGAACAAGACAACCTCTTTAAAACCCTCCACTTCGAAACTGAAAGTTTCACGGCAAAATTTTCATATCAATTGCACTGGCAGAAGCTCATTGCTTCCCCTAACATCTTGATATTCAACAAATTCAATGCTTTCTGCTCAGTATTGAAAACAACAATACATTATACATGTCAAATCGGGGTTGCTCCCCCTCCCACCGTTTTTCTTCTTCCCGGCAATGAAAGGATGAAAATAATATGTTTTTAGTTCAGTTGTGACAGTAAAAGGCAATTTTTAAAAGTTAGAACTGGAATGAACCCAGGAAAATAAAATCCTTAACTTAGAGATTCGATCTCCAAAATTTATTTCCAAAATTTGTTTATAAAATGAGGAATGAACTGCTTTCATCCGAAAAAATTGAAGAAATATTTAGTTGCAAAAAAAACTCTATGCATATACTGAATCTCAGGGAGTCATAGATATATTAAGAGGGGTATTTCTTTATAGGTATTTTCTAAACATGGAACATGCTTTAGCCGTGTTTAGTTTTTTTGGTTCCTTTTACTAGGAATTTGTTGTCTATTGTTTTAATTTAGCTCTCTATAGGCCAGCTTTTCAAATTGCTCGTCATTTCATTCACCTCTTGATGTCCCAAAGGTATTGTTAAGAAATCGAAAACGTCACAACTAAAAGCCCGCGTTTATAACAAAATCTCGCCTAGGTTTATGTAATCCACTAATAGATGTTAGTTTTCACCGCGAATGTTGTTTACAGTTATTTTAAAGGTATATAATATCTCAGCTTCGTCCATAATTATTTATCTGGTGTTTCAACAATTCACATTAGTAAGAAAAGAACACGTCATTACATCTTTCACCAGAACTTAACTCTCTTTTTATTCACATGTTACATTTTTAATCTTGTATTCTGGTTGCTAAGCAACGATAATAACGTTCCACAATCATTACTGAAGGCGCGCTACCATTCACAGCTGTTTTGGCAGTATATAATTTACGCATAAATTGGGGGCTTTTCAACGAGTCGCGAACGATTCGTGGGACGGCGATACATTTCCCCAGAAACTAGGATGTGAGTAAAACGCTGCAAATTATTACACAATGGTTT
>CM019176.2:73017555-73197216 GCA_009739505.2 Apolygus lucorum | reverse complement strand
TAATGTAATGTAATGTAATGTAATGTAATGTAATGTAATAATATTTAATTTAATATACTATAATATAATATAATATTTATGTACTATTTGTTCTAGTTGACTCTGTGATCTCTCTTGTGATAAGTAATCTTGCTGTGATATTAAGATAGGGTACGTTTCAATATAGGTATAAACATTATTAATACCTATACTGAAACGTATCCTATCTTCATATCACATCAAGATTAATTACCACAAGAGAGATCACAGAGTCAATTAGAACAAATGGTACATAAATACATCTGCGCTAGGCTGAACTGAGTACTTTTAATAAATATTCCTCAGGTAGTAGCACGTCATAAAAATAAGTTAACTAAAACAGAGATCATTAAAATAGAAATTGATTTTGACCTATTTATTATAAATCATGAAATTCTATTAGAAATCTTACTTGCTTCAAAATTTTTGTCATAATTATATGGAGGAAGCTTGTAAAGGAATTCAACAATCTAATGCTCAAAACTTTTTCTTTTTGGTCTCTCACTTTCTTAGGGATGGCATTAAAAAACTTTAAAGCCCACCATTTTGAACTTTTCCTGGACTCACTTAACCTACTGAATGATATTCGAAGATCATTGGAATTTCTTGTATTATAGTGGTCATATACGTGCAAAAGGCACTCAAGAATATAGATGGCAGGTAGAGTTAGTATTTTGAGTTTGGAAACCATCGGACTTAAACTCGAACCTCCCGAGATGAAGTTTAAAATCGTAAATCGCTCTGGTGAACGGCGTTCATTGCTAAACGTCGATTATCTCCCGCCTCTTTTGGTTTAAACTCGTTTCGAATGTTTGGTGTAGGTGGGCCTCAGAGATTGATGTTTCGAGATTAGCTACGATGCATCGGATCATTTTTACAATCGTGCTATGGATACGAGGAAGCTATGTGCCACACCTACATGGCAGACTTTTTTTATTCTTGAAAAGTGAAAACGATACTTCCGCTGTTTTGGTAGAACTCGGAAGCAATAGTGATGGGACGCACACCGTTCTAATTCTCTCTTATTCGCATGAAAGATAAACTACGGATACACTCTGATTCAAAGAGCAATCTTTGTGAAAGAGTCTCTGAAAATTCGTTACCTCCATTTTTGACCACGTGGCCTCCAACCGGCCAAAATGGAGAATTGATCCACGGAGATATTGATTGGCCATTTGGGAACGGAGACCCAAACAGCGGAAGGATGGCGACCTATCGCTCAGCATCCCTATTCCCCTCGGGATTGATTCTCGCGTGAATTAGGGGAGTTTGTCCCCTCAAGCGTGCGAGTCAGCTACGAGCTTCTATACCAATCTGAGGGCAAGCAGCTCTCGAAAACCCTCGGACGGTCTCCAACGGGTTTTGACGGGTCGGCGGCACTTTATTGGCCTCTCACTTTTGCTGAGCTCCCTTCCGAGTCAACTCTAAAGAAAGCGGACTCGGAGGAAATGGGGCATGCTCCGAGAGGGATTTTTTCCTCCCCTTTTTCCTCCCTCCGGAGCATTATCATATAAATGCGGCCCGTCTGATAGCAGCCTGAATTCATTACGACCAAATTTCGAATAATCCAAATTTATCTTGACTGTGCGGACGCTGATGGACCCTTCCTCCATCAGGCCACTTTCTTTCGACAAAGCTTTTCTGCTTTTAAGGAAATTAGTTGCTCACCATTAGAGCCCAGCTGGAGAGCCGAGGTTATTCTTTTCGTAGCGCAAAGACGTGAAATGTAATAAAACCCCTCAATTCTTGAGGAATTCAAACCTTTTGAATTCTATCCAAATTCTAGAGAAAACCGTAACATCATTCCATTCAACTTTAAATGTGACGGTGTTACATCCAATTACACATTCTTTGAAATGTTTACCTTACCAGCTTTTAACTAACTTCGGATACTTTCTCTCGTGTAATAACACATTGTGCTGGAAACCGCAAAACCGCAAAACCGCAAAACGCTTCCAGTTGGAGGAATCCGCAAGCAAGTGTTTTCTTATAGGGGATGGCTTATTAGGAAAACCGCACTGCGGCGATCGCGGCCGGTTTTGGTTTATTATTTTCGATAATGAACTATTGGAATCGACCAAGAAAAACGCTTGCAAATTATTACATGAAAGGTTTATTATTTTTTTTCATATAGATCACTCGTACTGTAATGAACACGGCTTTGCCATTGTTTACCACCAACCAACATAAAGAAAAATATCGATCGCATTTCGGTCAGTCTAAAATTTGAACGGAGATTATGCCTCTTTTGCGATTCACACTCGTGTTTCTGGTTTATCGTAAGTCCGACCCGGAGCGAACGGTTTGTCCCACAGGGTTCCGCGTGGTCTTTAAAAATTCTATAAATTTAATACTATCTTCAGTTGATGGAAAAACAATACCTTTATGTCACAATTTTTCGAGTGAGGGCTTTTTCAAAATTTCAACCCTTAGAAGTGACCTACATCAACCCAAAATCTTCGGAGCACAACTAGACCAATATGAGCCCATATTCCAAATTTAATCAACTCGGTCAATGCTAGCTGAGGAAAGTGCCGCGGACGGCGTACGGCGGAGGGACGGTCGAATTTTATTCGATTTTTGGATTCTGCGTACCTGGAAACGTAAACCAACAAATTTTGAGGGGGTTAAAAAAATTCTTGGTACATTCCAAAGGTTTATTATGAAAATAATAAACCAACAAATTTGTTAACCCCCCTCAAATTTGATGGTTTACGTTTTAAGGTACGTAGAATCGAATAAAAAATTTTCCTTAGGACAAGCCGGCACTTTCCTTAGTTACCATGGACCGATTTCGATGAAATTTGGTGTATGGGCTCCATTGGGGTCTAGTTGTGCCCCAAAGCTTTTGGTTGATATCAGTCACTTTTAAGGGGTGAAAATTAAGGGTTGAAATTTTCAAGAGTGCCCTAGCTTGAAATAAAGGTATTGTTTTTCACCAATTCAAAATAGTATTGAATTTTAAACAATTTTTGAGACCATTCGGAGCTCTGTAGGACAAACCTTTCGCTCCCTACGAGATCTTAATGGTTGGACGTACGATAAATCAGAAACATGAGTGATGTGAAAGAACTAATCTCCGTTCAAATTTCAGCTGACCAAAATGCGATCGTTGTTCGTTTCTTCGAGGTTTTATTCAGTTATGCTTCCTTAGCAACCAGTAATCGAATTTTCCAATGAATTGGGGCAACCTCAACTGCATGTTTCTTCTCACTTGCCGTTGTTTTTTGAACGGTTTCGTTCCGTGATTTGATCCTTGATATAGCTACTGAGTTCCATGAAACTTTATTCAATGAAACTAATAAAGATACCTAGCATTAGTTCAGTTGATTTCTGGCTAACTACAGTCAATGAACTTCATTTGAGATTCACACTCGCGTTACTGATTTATTATTTGTCCAACTTGAAGTCCTTATTGTGAGCAAACAATTGGTCCTCCAGAGCGGATCTGAGTGATCGCATTCGGTATCCAAGAGTTTTGGGAAGCTCAACTACTGAGAGTCTGCTTTCTAGCGAGGGTACTGTGAATTGAAAGCTTTTTAAGATGACTTACTGTGTCTGCGACGAGCCACTAATATTTCTGATTGATTTCCCTAATAATTAGGGAAATCTATATGTATATTAGGGAAATTTATATGTTCACTGGTGTATCTTCGTCAATTATTGACGAAGATACACCAGTGAACATATAAATAATTCATGTAATTACTTTATTACCATATTATCAACACTATTAAGTTCTTATAGGGAGCAAACAACTTCAACAACATAACATAACTTCAGCAAAGCATTTCTCCAAGAACGACCAGTCAGTCAAGGCTTATGATATGTGTTATTCGTCAATAAAGTAATAATAATTACCGATGTATTCATCATCGATCATCTTCTTCTATGTTTGACATACCTATTATCCAAAATTCAAGTTTCTAACTGATTCTCTCTTTCTTTTTCAGGTAAGTGCCCACCAATTATATCGGTAAAGAAGATGACAAATAATCAGTAAAATGGAGAAGCTGCCACAGGTAAGTGGGAAGGTATTTTAACTAGCAAAATCGTGTATTTTTGGGTAATTTCGATGAAAATTTTTTCTCTTTGCTCAGCTTTTACTAATTGCAGTAATTAACACCAGAGAACACTTATTCTGTATCTTTTTTTCTGCTGTATTTTCGAATAATTTTATCCTGGGAGTGTGGATCAAAATAACAAAACTCCATTGTAAACCTATGATGTATCTTTTGCTACTTGACTTGGGTTTACCTACTTTATCACTGTTGCTATTATTAAACGACATATACTTTTTCATAATAATCATAACCCCCAGTTCACTGGCAATTCATACCAAAATAGTCATAAAACAAAATTTTTTAAAACTAAATGAAACTAGATAAACGACTATGTAAGTACCCTATTTCCATTTAAAGGACGAGGAAAAAAAATAAAAATCGAAATCGGCAACAAACCATATTAACGTTTGGTAAAAAAAGCGTCCAGATACGATCTCCTATCTGTTGAGTGAAACAATTTATTGAAAGATCTTATAATTTGTTATTTAATAAATTGGGATTGGGAGTTGATGGTGGGGGGGGGGGGGGGGCGAGCAGACTGCCAGCAAACATTTCTGTAAATAAGTATTCTGAAATTTAGGGATACTGTCATGGGTAACCTGGTTATTTCACACAAGTGCTCAGTAAGCGAAGAACTCGTTGAAACACGAAATAACGACGTCTCACCTCGTTGTCGATCAAACAGAAGTCTACAAGGACGTATTAACAGACGTATATTGGAAGTTCCATGAGTATCAAGTTCCCCTCCCGGTCTCCGATACTTCCCACTCAAATCCTCGCCCACCTATGAGTCTTCTTGTTAGGCTGACTCCATCTGACAGGGAGTTCTGTAGAGTGTCCGTCAACACTTATTTTTGACGTGTCTGTTATGAGCAACCCGCCCTCTTATAGCACTTCAAGTCGGCATCTCCCCTTGTTTGGGTCTGTCGCTCCTTTTTTCTCCGCCTTTCAGACCCACTCAACGTTCTCTGAGAGCAGGATTCGAGAGTCGAAGGCAAACCTCCAAGTTATTGTTGCTTTCGACCGAACAAAGTGCTTTTGACGGTGTCCCACACCTTGATCATTTTCGTTCTTCTTGCACTTCGGAATAACTGTTATATAAATAATTTGTTGCATTTCCATCTCTCTTCAAGATGCCGATTGATTGGTGTCAATGTATATTCCTTTTCGATTCATCTACTTTTAATATTTATAGGAGTTTTTAGCTGCTGATAGTTTGAATGAAAGATTGTCGTTGAACAACTTATCAAGATGAAAACATGCTATGGATGAATGAGTCGTGAAAATAAAGAGAACTAGAAGAGTTATATTGGCTGTGTCTACTGAAATCATATCAGCACGGTGCTATGAAAAATTGTATAGGTAGGTACAATAGTTATTACTATTATTACCTTTTTCCTTCTCATACTATGTTAACTACAAAAAAGGCCATTCACGCAGAATGAGCTAATGAGCGAATTTCCACAGAAATCTCTAAGTAAACCTAATTAAGAAAATTGAAATAGCCATACGAGAGAATAGTCAGCCTTGTTGGTGTGGCACATAGTACGAATCGTTAAACTTGTACAATCAACCCTTTGATTTTAAAACTCAAAAAATCCTCTCTTCGTCACCTCGAACTAATAAAGTACCCTCAAATTTTTATGTATACCATACCAACATGTTGTTTGCAAAGGGTATGTTTAGAAGACGTCAAGAGTGCATACTTGAGATCTACAAACTCATAGATTAACCACTCGGCAATTGCATTTTTGGGTGCAACGAATATATGCAGGTTTTCATCATCTTATATTCCTTTGATTCACTATTATTTCTATGATTATTATAGAAATATTCACAAAAACCCCTAAAAACACGTTTTTGGCAAAATTTTTAAAACTTTGCATTTTTAAGGTTTTTCAAAATGTCTGGGTAACAGACTCGACTTGTAATTTGTTAATATGAACGTTTTGGCGAAAAGTTGGAATGTAACTTGATATTATATCGTTATAGAATGTTTAAAACAAATTCCAGCAAAATATAATCTAAAAGTCCATGCTAAAAATTCTGTGTCTATTGCAATAGCTTCTTTCCGTTGGAAATCCGCTAAAAGCACAAATTTCTTGGATAAACAACGCTTTTACTGATAACTAAAATCGTATTCTTGCTGTTATTATTTATTTGTTACTTTTTATGCTAGTCAGATTGTTCGAGAATCTCAACAGTTTGGCTGATTTACGTCCTTAATTTTTCAAAATGACCATTGAAATCAAACGGTAAGGTTCCATTCTTCCCTGTACATTAGGGTGAAAGTTGAACGATGATCAGTAGTTCAGAAAGCGATACTGTCAACTTATCTCATGTACATCCAAGATGACTGTGTTGAGTATACACTTCTCCTAAGGTAGTTATGAAATCCATGTTCTCTCTTTTGTTGATATGGCGCACGTAAAGGGCACTAGTTATGGATTCAATGTTTTCTCCTATTCATTCATGATGAAATTCGGTACGGTATACTAAGACTATTTCAGCAGTCTGTGCAAGTTATATCTCATAATAAATATGTTAGTTGAGGATGCAGCTGGAACAGTTTTTCACATTTCCAAAGACCGATCTTGCCAAAATACGACTCTGATGCCAACCTAGATTCTCAGTGCCTCTCAAAATGTCAGTTTGACATTTGAGAAATCAGAAAACGAAAATTGATCGAAATTGACTTTTTGTCACTCATGATGACTCAAGGTCATCAAAGAGACACTCAAGGTGACTTCAAAGAGTTAATTCAGAATAATGTACAAAACATTTCGCAGTGCACTTCATCAACCGCTATCCGTATTCTCATCCCCTTCATCTAGACTCCTCAACTTCCTCCATCTTATCTATTTATTTCTAAGGCACGGCCTTCAAAGTAACAGGCCTTTCTAAATTTCTCACGACCTGTCATTCTTGGTTAGCTGTTAACAGGTTTAAACACGTGATTGATTATTACATATATTATAAAACAGTTCGAGTATTTTGATTCCTTTGCATTGGGGTGAGTAATTGAGTTATATTGTAGAAGGTGATGGATCACGCTCAAATTGTATTAGCTACTGACTCTTTCTTTACTTAGGATCTTTGAGGAAGATTGAAACCGAAAGTTTTATTGTCTTCGACAGGGTCATCACTTTAATTCTTGCAGGTTATTCAACGTCAACTTCATTTAGTCCCATCTATCGACAGTCTGGAGTGTAAGACTAATTGAAGCTCAACTCTTATTTCCATATGACAAATAGTTATTAAGCTTGTTACTGCTGAATAAGATTTACTGTATTGTATTCAGATTGAAGGAATTTATGGTAGGAAGGCTAGGAAGTGATGCAAAAATCCCCATGCATCCTGCATCCCCATTCATTAAATCCTGTTAATGTTGAAAGAGCAGATGCTGGAATTATTGTGTGAAACGATATATTATCTAACTATGTTCAAATATTTTCTTCTCGCAGACACCCATCATATAAAATTTTATATCTTGGAAAAACGTGTACCAAGTTGGGTAGACAGTATACCGAGGAAGCGATGATGCGCCAAACTGCTCAACCAAATGGTCAGTAATAGTTAGTAACAATAGCAATAGTAGTAGTCAGTAATTTTGTTAATCTTTTGAACGCCTGGAAGGATTCTGAAATCTCATTATATGTCTGTCTATCTCTCTTCTTGTTTAAAAAAAAAAGTTTATTGGGAAAACCCGTTGAACCATTATCTTGGATTTTTGTGACATGTTTCACATTCACGTGAGGAGCTTATAATGCCCACCCCAACTGGCTGACGTCTTCTGTATTTTTCGTAAATCAGTTTAACGGATGGTACAAACTGCTCATTAACATTTTATGAAACGGGTTGGTTATCAATCTAGTTCGGTACCATATTCGTGATGAACATAATACTTTATCAATGTTCTTTTGTGGAGAGCTGACAACATAAATATTTAGGACGAGTGTGCTAGAATAAAGAATGATCTACTGAAAACTGGTCTCGCTACATTATTATCATCTGCCCTTAACAACAACTGAGATGATGTGACGAATTACGAATTGATTCTTCTTTGAATAATTTTGTGTATTTCTAAGGCAAAAGGCGTCGCGTGGTAGACCGGTGTTTTTCATTGTCTTCCAGTAATATTTCAGTGTGTTGGTTCGTTATGTGATGAATCTATGATGTTGGCAACAAAGTTTTAATAGGTCCTTTCTTTCGCGAACTGTGTCAAACCGTGCATTGATGAATATCGTTACTGGACGTGGAATAAACTGAATCCATCCAATTCATTGTGCAAACTGTACCTAACCCCTGCCAATTATCATTATCTTTGTTTGAGGGTTCCATCAGCTGTTACTTTGACCTAGTAAAATACATAATGACACTACTCTAAATACGAATCAGCCAATTGTTCGGTAGTTAGGTAGCGAATGTCAATAAATATAATTAATATAATACCTAATATAATAAATATAAATATAAATATAATAATAAATAAATATAAGGATAAATATATATAATAAATATAATAATAAAATAAATATAAATACAATAATAGATAAATATAATAATAGATAAATGTAATAATAAATATAATAATATAAATGTATATATAGTATATATAGACACGTATATATAGACATATATGTCTATACAGAGTATCTACACTTAAGATGGGCATAACTTCAGGGTTCGATTCTACAATATATTTCCAACAAAAAATGTCTCGTAGCAATTATCTTTTAACCCACTCAAAATTCCTTTTGGTTTATTATTTTCAATAATAAGCCTTTGGAATCGAGCAAGAAAAAAAAATTTAACCCCCCCCCCAAAATTTGATGTTTTACGTTTCAAGGTACGTAGAATACGAAAATCGAATAAAAAATTTCCGTCCGTCCGCCGTACGCCGTACGCCGTACGCCGTACGCGGCACTTTTCTTAGCAACACTGGACCGATTTGGTTTCAAATTTGGTATATGGGCTCCATTTGGGGTCTAGTTGTGCCGCGAAGCTTTTGGTTGATGTAGGTCACTTCTAAGGGGTGAAAATTAAGGGTTGAAATTTTCAAGAGTGCCCTAGCTCGAAAACTCTCGAAATAAAGGTATTGTTTTTTCACCAATTTTAAATAGTATTGAATTTTTAAAATTTTTGAGACCACCCGGAGCTCTGTAGGACAAACCGTTCGGTCCCTACGAGTACTTGAAGGTTTTCCTTCGATAAAACAGAATCATGAGTGTGAATCGCAAAAGAGGTCTAATCTCCATTCAAATTTTATCGGACTAAAATGCGATCGCGGTTCACTTCTTCGAATTGTATACAGTTTTGCCTTCTGCGTAACCAGTAATCAAATTTCCATATGAAGCTTTCTATTTTTCGAATCGAGTGTGAAGCGTTTAGTTCTTTCTAATAAACTTGATTGTGAAGGTGTGAAGCCAGTATGGTGTGGTAGGTAGTACCTAGCTGGTAGGTAAAAAAAAGTTGGTAGGTAAAAAAAATGTTGGTGGGTAAAAAACGCTGCAAATCATTGCTCAAAGGCTTCTTCACTCTTCAGATCACTGATCAGCTGAGTGAGCTCCAAAGCCATTTTCAATCCTATTGAATGGAAGATCTCTTCCAGGCGTCTCCAGCATTTGAGGAGATCTTCTTCACTCTTCAGATCACTGATCAGCTGAGTGAGCTCCAAAGCCATTTTTACTCCTATTGAATGGAAGTGCTCTTCCAGGCGTCTCCAGCATTCGAGGAGATCTTCTTCACTCTTCAGATCACTGATCAGCTGAGTGAGCTCCAAAGCCATTTTCAATCCTATTGAATGGAAGTGCTCTTCCAGGCGTCTCCAGCATTTGAGGAGATCTTCTCCACTCTTCAGATCACTGATCAGCTGAGTGAGCTCCGAAGCCATTTTTACTCCTATTGAATGGAAGTGCTCTTCCAGGCGTCTCCAGCATTCGAGGAGATCTTCTTCACTCTTCGGATCACTGATCAGCTGAGTGAGCTCCTAAGCCATTTTCAATCCTATTGAATGGAAGTGCTCTTCCAGGCGTCTCCAGCATTTGAGGAGATCTTGTTCACTCTTCAGATCACTGATCAGCTGAGTGAGCTCCGAAGCCACTTTCAATCCTATTGAACGCAGGAAGCTGAAATTTGAGAGGGAAGGTCAAGGGAGAATACAGATGGTGGTAGGTGCTATTGATGGAAAACCAGTGATCTATACAGAAGGGTGATCTATACAGAAAATAATAAACCTTTGAGCAATGATTTGCAGCGTTTTTGTTTTCACTTTGAAGTTTTTTTGTTTGCGTTTTCGACCTTACGGCACTAATATGGTCATAATTCCCTTATTTCTTATGCAATTTCAAATCTGACTACACCAAAGGGAAGAGCGTTAAAATCCCAGGCTGCCTAGTGCAAAATCAAAATCTTTCAGCATTAAAATAGTTTCAAAAAATCAAGTCAAAAAGCAAACTTTTTTCGAAACTTGACTTTCTTCGACCAAAGTTTTCACTCTAAATCCCTGCTCATTTCGATGGGCGCTCTTCAGAGAAAACATGCTCAAATAGTCAGCTTTCCAACGTCTATCAATTTCTCTTTTTAACATTCAAATTCAACAAAAACTTCAATCAGCTAGAAATTCGGTGTTTTTATTGAGTAGAAAGGTGTTACTTTATGCTCACTACCATATCTACGAATAATGCGAATTTTATGTACGTAAAAGGAAAGTTTTCTTCGAAAAATCCTCTTTCTAGCAGTTAGAATCATTCGGAAGTATCACCATTGGATTCAGCGTAAAAAATTACAAAGGAAATGATACCAAAGACGTCAAGCCATCTTGAGATCGAGGGGGACCAGAAACCACTTAAAACACTGAATTTTCCTGTTAAACACACGTTTTTTGGCAGTCAAACTTAATTACTCTTCCAATTTGAATGCCAAAAGAAAACTTGATAGACCGTTGGAAAGCTGACTATTTTAGCATGTTTTCTCCGAAGAGCTCCTATCGAAATGGGCAGGGATTTAGAGTGAAAACTTTGGTGGAAGAAAGTCAAGTTTCAAAATAAGTTTAAAGTTTGCTTTTTGACTTGATTTTTTGAAACTATTTTATTGCTGAAAGATTTTGATTTTGCACTAATTGGCCTGGGATTTTAACGCTCTTCCCTTTGGTGAAGTCAGATTTGAAATTGCATGAGAAATAAGGGAATTATGACCATATTAGTGCCGTAAGGTGGAAAACGCGAAAAAAACATTTAAGTGAAAAAAAGGAATTTTAAGCGGGTTGAAAGAAAATGGGTACGAGACATTTTTTGTTAGAGAGAGAGAGAAATATATAGAGAGATAATATATAAGAGAAAATAAATAAATATATAAGAGAGAAATATGTTTTAGAATCGAACCCTGAAGTTATGCCCATCTTAAGTGCACTTACATCCCCATCTTGGGTGTCTACATGTAGACACCCTGTATACATGATAGAAGTAGTTAGACATCAGATGTCTGTAACTTATAATATAAGTTACATTATATTATATTTATATTATAATGTGCGATACAGATAGTTGGTAATCAGCTGAAGTCTATCTGCGAATTGTGAAGGTAGTAAGGTAGTAAGTTGTTATCATTTTAAATGTTGTTACCCGCAACGCAACAAAATAGAAATTTTTTGTTAGATAGTTACTTTGGTTTTTTAATATAGTTTTTTCGCGTTTTTTGTTGCACCATTAAGCAACCATAAAACCATTAACTTACCATGCAAAATTATAATGATAAAACTTTGAATAGGTAGATAGAAATAATTTCTATCTACTTGACAAATTCTAAGGAAGAAATTGCACCATGTTACAATGTCTCTACTGATCTAATTTTACAATTATTGTAAAATTAGATCAGTAGAGACATTGTAACATGGTGCAATTTCTTCCTTAGAATTGTCAATTTTTGTTTTTTACTGTAAAAGGTAGGCGAGGGTAAACTTGCGACAGGTTAAAAATGCTGGGGCCTCCAAAATCATAAGTTTCACTTCCATTTTGGGTTTCCGAGATCTTGTTAACAACTTTGATTTCGTGTCTGTATGAGGTCAACTCTTGTTCACTTCCAAACTATTTGATTGTCCGATTCTGATAACATTTTCTAAATCGACGTGGGTCTTGAACATAGGACAAACAGCCAGACCCATGTACCCATGCCATTTACCATGTATATTGCGATAAAGCATGTTATTCGTTCATTCATTCCGACTTGATGAAATGAATTCTCGTTCTTGCACATTTTTCTTCAGATGCGACCTTGTAGATCCCAATCGCTTGGTATCTGGAAACCGTGTGCAAACTGAGTTTAGTGTCGCTACCGTAAGGGGGAATTGATGGTGCCTTTGACTCGAAGGACAACCCACAGACAAGAATTCCAATTAGAAGTTCACTCGAAATGCGGAGCTAATCGACCATAAATAGGACGCTCAAGTTAATTTGAGTTCTTAGGGTCTCAGTGGAAGCCTCTTAAAATTATACAGCCTCTCTCTCTCAGCTGCTAGTTAGCCGACCCACCAACTTGTGTCTCCCATTATACCGTTTCCTTCGCGGCTGCACTTTTTTATCGCTGTCCTGGTTTGGGTTCACGATTCTCAGCTCAAAACAAAAGGTTTAATTCCTGTCCGGAAGATCCACTTGGTAGTTAAATTCTGTGTGAAATGGCTCGGTAAAACGATCTTGACCTGCGGAGAAAGGAAAGAGGAAGTGTGACTCTCGGAAACGACGAGGCTTTGCTGGAGAGGCTAATTCTTCAGAACCCCTTTGGCTCTGGTCACTGTGACCTCCTTCTACCTCATGATCCTGACACGTGGTTATCTCGCACCATCACCGCCCTTAAATGGGTTTGGGGGATCTTCCTAACCCAAGGTCCACTGACGCAGAGGGTGAAAAACTAATAACTTTACGGTTAACTAAACCATCTGAGACAAATGGGGTCCCCGCATTACAGCCGCTCGGTTCGTTCTTCATCGCAGAGCTGCAGCGTCAGCTTCGGAGTTTATTGGATCGACATTTACGAGAAGAGGGTGATTCGACACGATCATTATTTTCCCCCGTTGTCTACGATTTGACAGCTCGTTCACTTCCTCTAGCTTATCACCCATATGCGCAGGACTTCTCGCTTACTGTTCCATTCAGTAGTAACTTTCATCCAGTCTCACCACCGTTGGACTACGGTAGTGACTACTGAAAACTAGAAAATCCGGGATCTCGATAAGACAACCACGAATAAATTAACCTCTAGAAAATCAAGCGAAGATTTAAAAAATCATGTTGTCTGGATTAGATACTCCATCTCCCATTTTCAGATACGATTTCCAAACGTAAGGGAACGGGTGAATGTACTCTAATGGCGGCTAAGGTTTCGGTTCGTATCCAGGCGGGAGAAATGAAGAAACCCCCATAACTGATATTAATTTTGAATTTTCGAGGGAGAATCAAGAATCTCCATTCTTAGAGTAGCGCTTATCAATGCCCTTGCAAAACTTTAAATTGAATACTCTTACTTCCATGGTTTTTGCTTTCTCTGTGGTAGAAAATATCTCTAATTATCATAGAAATAGAAAAAGAAAAAATACTTTCATGGAATGAAAGGGAATTTTCAGCCATGGAACCAATGGAAACTGCTCATTTTGTAACAGTATAGAAGGGCTTTTTTCCTGAATTGCCAATTTTAGAGAAAGGGTATTTTAGGATTGGGAATTTGAGCCCAACTTGGGCAAGTTTAGGATGTTTACTCACCAACGATTGTGGAGTGGGGGAAACCCATTGAGACCTGGTCCCAACCTTGGTCCCAACGAGTTACTAGCGATATTATGTAATACACTCTTCGACAATTGGCTGAAATCATTGTTTTGGTTACTTATCAGCAAAATTTCTATCAGGTATTTCAGCTTGTCCAGTATCACTTTCAAGTTTTTAATGAGTGGGAAGTTATCCTAGTTATTTTGAGAGTTAGATTTAACCGTGTTCTGCGATGTTGAGTTATGTTCAACTCAAACTCAGACGTCCAATCTGTTGAAATGAAGATTTAGCTACGTGGGGTTTCTGCCACTTTATGTACTACCAACCGTTGATATTTATTCATGAGATATTAATATATGTTTTCTCAGTCCTCAATTAACGTCGCTTTTCTGGAATCCAAGAATTAGACGCGAGAGGATTTGCATCAAAAGCTGGAGGTCAGATACTCCACTTCTACAAAGCAAGAAGAAAAACGTTGCAAATTATTACACAAAGGTTCACTATTTTACTGCATAAATATCATAGAACGTGGCTTTTCCATTAATTCTACCTACTAGCAATAACATCGGTATCCGAGAGTTGTGCCTTCATTACGAAATTCGGTTCTTGGTTGCAAAGGAAGCACAACTGAGAACAACGCGAAACTTTATTCAAAGATACGAAAAGAGATCGCATTTATTCAGCTAAAAACAGCAAATAGTTACAAAAAGGTTATTACTTTTTCAGTATAGATCACTCGCCTGCAAAGAACACAGCTTTGCCAATGTGACTTCCAAAGACACTACCTACCTTCTTCAGAACCAAGTTTATTTTGAAGAAATATACGCTTCACGCTCAATTCGAGGAAATAAAGAGTTGTGGGTGCCTTCATTAGGAAATTTGAATGCTGTTTCGTAAGGACGCAAGACTGAGTACAGCCCAGAGAAACGAACAACGATTGCATTTTGGTCTTGGTCAGCTAAAATTTGAACGGGTGCTTCTGAGATGTCGCATGTCCAACACCCAAGTTCTCATAGGGAACAAACAGTTTGTCCTACAGAACACTAGATCCTTAAAATTTTGAAAATGTTAACCCGTATTTTTCACCCCTTAGTTAAGTTACTGCCTCTAACCAAAAGCTTCGCGGCAGAATAATTTTCCCAAATTTCAGACCCCATTTTCCAAATTTCATCATGTTAAATAAGAGAAGTTCCGCGTACTGCGTACGGCGGACAGACGGATTATTTTTTAATTAGATTTTCGGATTCTAAAATCATGTATACCTTAAAACGTAAACCGTCAAATTTTGGGATTAAACTTTTTTTCCTTGCTCACTGCCGAAGGTTCATTATTGCAAACAATAAATCAAAATTATAATGAATATCAAGGTATATTTCAGACAGTAAACAGCCTTTGGTAATTCACACTCGTGTTTCTTCTTTATTGTAAGTCAACCCTTTTCAATTATATTTTAAATTGGTGGAAAAACAATACCTTCATATCGAGAGTTTAATTCTTCTATTCTTCTCATCCCTTTTCGTCATTTAAAAAATTATTCAACCTGGCTGCTTGGTCGATGGCAGAAATGAACAGGAGTTGGGTTCGGAGCAGTTGGTCCCAAACTATAACTCGAGGGGCTCTCATCATCAAAGTGATTACATTATGATATATTGCTCGTAATTCGTACTCATCCATGTAACAGAAACGTGAGTATGTGTCCACCGCCCTGTAAACTATTCTCTTTACCTGCGTGTCATTCAGAAAGACTTATTTATTTTGTTGAGTTCTTTCCAAGGTAGTATTAGATCTGAATCTGGAAATGGAGAATTTAGTGACAGATAAAGATTGACTTGGTTTCCCATTCTTAGTTGCCATTGACCACTACTAAGGTACGTAAAGTTGTGTTATAAGACTCTAGTTATTCCTTCTCCTTGCTACCGTGGAAAACGAAACCTGTTAGGAAATTAAGGTAGTGTTTGAAATCATGATTTATTCACTTGAGAAGCCTAATTTGAATGAAAATTGAATAAGGTGAGAAAGTTGACTTGGCTCTACGTGACATGGAACGGGGAAGGTGGCTTAATAAGAGCACAGATTTATTCACCGGTTCATTAGTTCGCCTCTACGAGAAGTACCCGTTTAAAGTTGACTTTTAATTTCCAACGACAAACTGTTGTTCTCTAATTGGAAGATTTTCACGTTCCACGCATTGAATTTCAACCAAACTAGATTGTTGAGGATTACTCCACTGAAACTAAATACGGGTACGAAGTAGTTCCTATCGTGTACTCAGTAGGGGATTACACATTAGAACTAAGAGAAATTTAATAGGTTCCATTCTATTGAACATGACGTTCATATCAAAACTTTAAAATGCCAACTAGAAATGAGAAAGCGCACCTTTTTAAGCAAAGGTTTCAGTTAAAGCTTTATATGTTAGGTTTTGTATTGATACATATACTTAATTACGAGATAACCACTTATCGATCAGTTTTCTAAATTTCAAATCCAACCACCAATCCAACCAGAAAATTCAAGATTTCAACTCTTCAGAGGTATCTACTAATTTGGGTGATGTTTCTGTCACGACCATGTTTGTACACAATGTTTGTACAAAATCTATTATATCTCAATGGATTTGGAGTTCATTTTGCTTCCGAGTCTGCCAAGGTAGTGGAGCTTTGTTTTCACTTATCAAGGTTGAAAAAAAAAGTTCTCCAAAATCAAAATTTCCCCTCGAGTTTTACGTTTTAGACCTTCCTGAGCAATTTTGGTTCCGTGTCTGTCTGTCATGAAATCCTTGCCACAGTTTCTACATTTCTCACCCGATTTCGAAGAAATTTTCAGGGATAGCGCGGGTTGGCGTGTAGATGATCCCCTATGAAAATCATCACCCCCGAACTGAGTAACCGTTGCGAATGCGCAAAGGTTAAATCCTTGCCATACCCATCACTTCTTCAAATCTCATCCGATTTCAATGAAATTATCAGACATTATGCACATTAGGTTGTAGATGATCTCCTATGAAAATCGTTACACCCGAACTGATAGTAGCTACTGCGCATGGGCAAACGTGAAATCCTTGCCACATCCATAACTTCTACATATCTCATCCGATTTCGATGAAATTTTCAGGGATTATGCGGATTATATTGTAGATGGTCCCCAATGAAAACCTAGACCTTAAAAATGACAGTAGCCTCTGCGCATGCGGAAACGTAAAATCCTTGTAACAGCCATAACACTTACATTTTTCATCCGAATTTGATGAAGTTTTCTAGGATTGTTCAGATTAGCGTGTAGATAGTCCCCTATGAAAATCATCTCCCCCCGACCAATAGTAGTTGCTGTGCATGAGCAAACGTGAATTCCTTATAACAGCCATAACTTCTAAATTTTCCATCCTATTTCGACGAAATTTCTCAGGATTGTTCATATCAGCGTGTAGATGGTCCGCTATGAGGGTAGTGGAAGGTAGTTAGAGATTGATGTTTTGAGATTAATTACTGTGCATCGGATCATCTATACAATCGGGTTATGGATAAGTGGAAGCTTTGTTCCACACCCACTTGTTTTTTCTCATATCTTGATAAGGCAGAAGCGATCATCTACAGTAAAAATATTCACTAAGTTAAGACACTTCTAGTGAATTTTTCATTGATCAGCTACCTCCAGACTACGGTAAGACAACCCTGTTGAATGTAATCTTATTAATGAAAATTATATTGTATATTGGACCTAAAATTACCTATTTTCTCTCGAAATTGGTCTACTACAGAGCTGAAAGCATCGCAAATGAACAAGGTTTCAGAGTCGACGTAGTTGTTATCTTAACAGTTTGAAAGATCGTATCATCCGCCATAGCGGTAGTCCAGGTCCCTACAATTATTATAATATCAGGCTTATCTACTTGTCAACAATATTTATTACTTGGAAATTCGAGTTCGCTGTCCGTGGGTTACCGTCATTTTGTAATCACGTACGATAAAATCGTAATTGGGTGTTCTCTGGAAAGGTACCTACATTCTTGTCATCACTTTTAACAAATACCTTTTTTCATCCACTTTTCTGTTTTTATTCACTTGTAAATTATTAGAGTGTTAACGTTTCGGTACTTATTTATTTTGACAAGCGTTTCAAATCAACATTAAATTTAGTTATCAATATGAAATTTAGTTATCAACATTAAACCAAAACCGTTTTTGTTCCGTTCATCGGTACAACGGAACACAAAGCGAACGCAAGAAGAGGACATGCAACCGACTTATGATTTATTTGATTCTTCATATTGTGTTGGTTTGTTGTCTATAAAAATCGATCTATTCATTTCAATATAATATAAATAGTATTTCTCCAAAATCACAACTGCTCTGATTCTATGAGTTTTTCACCGGGAATTATTTCAGCTGCTTTGGGAAGATAATTATGTACAGAAAATCGATTTAGTCTCGAGTAATAAGGGATTAAATTAATTCACCAGAAATGGGTATTTCAGGTTCTATTTCAGGTTCCATTGTTGGTAATAGAAATGGTGGTGGTGGGGGATTGTTTCCATGGTTGGCCACAGGCTCTGACCCCCGAGCAAACATTACTTCGGTTCTCTCCTGCTATATCCGAAAAGCGCTAGCGTTGAGCTTTTTAAAATCGTTTCCCCTCCCACGACTGAAACATCGATCGAAATTACTGTTGATGCCACTCACCTACATGGATATAATATAAAATTATATATTAATTTAATGCAATGAATCAATCACTGCGATGTCTTTTCCCCTCCTGGTACCACAATGTTTTTGTCACGCCAAACAATTTTCAATGGTCCAACAGCTACCATAGTCCTAGTCATAAAAAGTTCCATAGTCGGTCTAAAAGATGAATAAAAGTCAGTTCGAAATTTTCATAAATGATCATTATATTTACCATCTAATTGGGTTAGCAACGGAGCAAAAATGAACCAACTTGTGTTAAAACGGAATCAAAAATCTTAGATTTTGATGTTTTGGTGTATTTTTCTGAGAATTGGACCTATGTGATTGTCTATTTTCCGAGCGTGATATCATTCAAATCTGAACTATGTACTCTACAAGGTGATAACTCGTGATATGGACAAGTCTACATATCAACTGAAGAGTGATAAATTGGGTAGAAATAAGGACTGAAATTTTCATTCAAGTACATTTCACTTTCATTTCATATTTCTGGTATTGTTTTTTCGCCAAATCAAACCGTATTGCCTTTTTAGAATCAAATGCGATCACCCAGAGAATTCGCTCCCTACGAGAACGTGAGGGTTGGACTTGATAAATCAGAAACACGAGTGTGAATCTCAAAAGAGCCCTAATATTCGTTCAAATTTTAGCTGACCGGAAGTAGCTGTTCAGATTTTGGCTGTTCGTTTCATCGAGTTCCCAGTTTTGCGTCCCCCGTTCTACATCCTTAAACGCACATTTCGAAATGTAAAAAAAAAAAAAAAAATTGTTCACAATAATTGTGCGAAAGATTGTTTACTGTCGGACATAGGCCTAAAAATATCCGTTCAGATTTCAGCTGATCAAATTCTTTGAATAGAGTTAGCCCGTTAGAACCCTCGTTGTTTTGCCGTCCATGGACCGATTCTGATGAAATTGGGTATATGGGATCCATTTGAGATCTAGTTGTGCCCCGAAGCTTTTGTTTGATGTCAGTCACTTCTAAGGGTTGAAAAATAAAAGCCGAAATTTTCAAAACGGATTTTCAAAATTTTTCAAAAAAAATTTTCAAAATTTTCATTTTTTTTTGTTCAAAAACTTTCAAAATTAAATATTGTTTTTCCATAAATTTTAAATGGCATCGAATTTTTAAAATATAATGATACCATCCAGAGCTCTGCAGGATCAAAAATCGTTCGCTTCCCATGAGAACTTAAGGGTTGGACTTAAATAAATCAGAAACACGAGTGTGAATTAGCAACTAGTATTCAAATTTCCTATTGAAGGCACCCACAATTATTTATTTCTTCGCATTGTTTAAGCGTTTATTTCTTCAAAATAAACTTGATTGTGTAGGTAAAATATGGTTGGTAGTTAGTGACGATGGGAAAAATGTGTCCTTTGCAGGCGAGAGATCTGTACAGGAAAATAATAAACCTTTGTGTGATAATTCTCAGCGTTTTTAGTTACTACCTAGCTCAATTCATTGTCAGGAGTGTCAAACCCATATGTACGTACAAAAATGTATTTATTCGTACGTTTTAGAATGTTTCGAAACAGATTTCTACCAGTTTGTTTTAAACCTGTACCCATGCGCTTTGTAGGAATGCATACGAATATAGTAACTCGTTTAAATGTAACTTGTTTGTTTCTTCACAATTTCAGAATGGCGCGTGACAGGGTCGCCTGGTGGCGTAGAATTTTCACAGTCAATTTCCAGACATTGTTAACAAGCGGATTGTCAAGCAATAAAAGGACAAAACCATTTCGTATTTCCCACTGACCCTCCAGTTCCCGCAGTGTGTTGAATACGAAATAAAAAGTGAGGAGGAAAAAAGAACGGTCGAAAGGGACGGTCTCGGAAAGAGGGGAGTTTAGATTGGCCCCCAGAAATGTCTCAGGAGAGGCGGAGATGTTGGAGTTGGTCGGAGTGGCGGGAAAGTGGGAAGGGAGTTGGCCCGGATCAGCTTCTTAGTATTCTGTATAAACTCCTTGGGGCGTACCGCCCCTACATCATGAGCATTCGAGCGATGAATCAGTTCTGTATATTAGTGGATGGTGGGATTCAAGCCAGATATAGGGGATTGAACCGAAGATCATAAGCTTAAAAGGATAGCTGGCTGAGGCCAAGAACAGAGGTCTAGAGCTTCCTAAAAACTTTGGGAGCTCCATTGGTCGGGAGTCAAGGATTAATGGGTTAATCAGGAGTCAACTGCCCCCTTTCTCCTACCACTTCTCACTTTGTCTGAAGGCAACGCACGTTCAACCCTTCCAGTCTAACACTTACCGAAAGAGCTCTTGAATTATATTCTGAATGGGACAATTTCTGTTCTGAACCGTTCTGATTGGATTCCATAGAAGTTACTTCCAGGATTAGTTTAGGGATTTCATCCGTAGATGAATAGAATTGCTTCGAGGAGTACTCACGTACGTTTAACGTGAAATGTTGATACAGGACATCGTTGGTGCAGACTTACACTTATTCGATTTGAGACTTTTACTCTTGTACATGTTATGAACAATTTTCAAGTGATGATGTGGGCTCGAGTGAAAAGTCAATTCTTCGGTCATCGAGCAGTTTCCATGAGGCTAAGAGGCCCAACGAAACATGTCCGAGGACTCGGACTGGAGGACGGTGTAAGCTATTGTTTGTTACTGACCATGAACGAGGAGTTATTGTTTGTTAATGATGATGACCTAACCGTCAAAATCGATTTAACCTGTAACTCATTATTGTTGTGGAAATAAACAACGTTCTTCCAAACCCCGTTTTGGTTAATTATTTTCAATTATGAACCTTTGGAATCGACCCAGAAAAAAAATGTAACCCCCCTCATAATTTGTTGGTTTATTGTGCAAGGAATGCTTCTTGGTAAGACTGATTATCCAAATCCAGCACCAACTAAATGAAAATTTCAAGTAATTTGCCACTGATTCATATCAACGTATACGCTCCCAGTCACCTTGTTAGCATTTCAGGGTTAATTCAAAATTTTTTGGTATCTTCAACCCAATGGAGCACCTCAATAATGGAAAGACCTTAAAATATGAAATTGGTGCTCAGGCCACAAATTCGCTCTTGTTGTCACCTCACTGAACAAATTCGTGGTTGGTAAGATCCCTTAGGTACTTCTGAAAAATTTCAATCTCGTATTCAGAGCTCGCACAACCGCATCAGCTCACCGTCGCTAGTCTAGGTCCTTAGAAAGAATTGCCTATGATCAAAGAAAGCTCTAAGTGGGTAAAAACTTCTACCTGTTTTGTAAAACTCCTCTGCTCATTTTGGGAGCCGTCCATATCCATTCCGAGAGAGTGAAACTATAACCTTCCAACAATAGAATAAAGCATAGCATACTCGTGTAGTCTCCAGAGCCGGCTTTTGTCTTTGGAAGTTACCTTTTATTGCAAAAGCAACTTTTGCCCTCGAACCAAAACTCTGTTGGCAAGACGTCAAACTATTAGTGAAAGAGTGCTGCCAAGTAGTTGGGTGACTTCTCCAATGTCCACCCTCCAGTATTGTTGAGGTGGCAAGTCGAATGTTTTTCTTCCCCTGACAGTATATTCTTGCCAGCTCTCGCCGTCATTGCAGAGTAGTATCTTTCCAACCATTCAGTTGAATTGGAATTCCACAAGCATTTTCGTGATTCATTGAAAATCAGGGTCAGAATCCACGTTTGATAATCCTCATTTTATCTTAATCTACGATCACAGTAAAGTTTATAATTGTTATTTCGGGGTAAAATTTGCATATCACGAAAAAGTGGCCTCATTTGCATCGCGATTGTAATTAACGCGAAGCTGTTTTGACGTTGGTTGATATTTCTTATAGTTTCCAGGTTACTGAATCTCTTCTTATTTCCAGGTTACTGGTATTTCTGAAAAATTTCAAGAGCATCAATTGAGTATCCTATGCGTATTTAATCAATTTAATAACTGAGTGGTCATAATATGAAGTGCATGAGAGGAGGAAGGTCACATTCTTTCACCTTCAGTTGAATTGTTTCCACTGTTACGAGTTAAGTAATTGTTTCAGCAAACAATTTAATATATTTTTCTGTACTTTCGCAGTGTTGTTCACCTTACCGGTGATTGATCTCTCCAACAACCAATAACAATGGGAGCCATGTTCACTCTTTTATTCTCGAATGCTTTTCTTTCCGTGCTGTAGATTACATCTTCTGTATCCAAAATCTTTCATGTGAAACTACTACTTTCGAAATAGGAATCTCTCCGTTGGACATGGACGACTTAATGAGACCCGGCTTAGCCGGGTTCTCATTAACCGTTCTTTGAGGGTTACGAAGTCACCTACTGCCAGTGAACAGTTTTCAAAGAAATGGCAAAAGCTTGTTGTGTCGAGCGCTCGTGAGGGGACTTTTATATTGTTTTCCTTGTCATCATTCCCCATTCATACATCCCTCCTACACACTAAGGAACTCTACGACATCGGTTAAGCTTTTGATTAAAACTCTTCTCAACGGTCGAAGAAGATAAGTATCCGAACGGCGTCCCTGTAATTTAACTTCTATTTGAACTATCAAATTCAAGTGACAGTCGTAGCAATTTAGTTTTAGTAAGAACTTTATTCGGTTGTTGTCTCAGAAAGCGATGATGAAAACCAAGATGGTAGCAGGCGGTAGTAGAGATCACGCCATTTCGACTGTTTCGGCTCTGCAAGTCGAAAGTTGTCGATGTTTATGAATTGGAGAATGATAGTTAATAGATTTCAATAATAATATTTTGAAACAGCAAGTTCGTTTTTCTGTAGGTATAATTGATGTTTGCAAAGGCTAGCCAAACTGAAACCATGCAAAATAATAATGGGACGTTTGATCATGCTCCAACAAGTCACCCATCCAAGTAGTAACCAAAGTTGTCTGAATAACTTCGTTTATGCCAGAAAAATAATTACTATTGTTACTAATGTGATTTTGGTTTATTATTTCTAATAATAAGCCTATGTGATCGTATCGCAAAAAATTTTTATAACCCCCCCTCAAACTTTGTCACTTTACGTTTCAAGGTGCGTAGAATCCAAATTTGAAATGTCCGTCCGCCGTCCGCCGTCCCCCGTCCGCCGTCCCCCGTCCGCCGTCCGCCGTCCCCCGTCCGCCGTCCGCGGCACTTTTCTTAGCAACACTGGACCGATTTGGTTCAAATTTGGTATATGGGCTCCATTTGGGGTCTAGTTGTGCCGCGAAGCTTTTGGTAGATGTAGGTCACCTCTAAGGGGTGAAAATTAAGGGTTGAAATTTTCAAGAGTGCCCTAGCTCGAAAACTCTCGAAATAAAGGTATCGTTTTTTCACCAATTTTAAATAGTATTGAATTTTAAAAAATTTTTGAGACCACCCGGAGCTCTGTAGGACAAACCGTTCGGTCCCTACGAGTACTTGAAGGTTTTCCTTCGATAAAACAGAATCATGAATGTGAATCGCAAAAGAGGTCTAATCTCCATTCAAATTTTATCGGACTAAAATGCGATCGATGTTCATTTCTTCGATTTGTATACAGTTTTGGCTTCTGCGTAACCAGTAATCAAATTTCAATATGAAGCTTTCTATTTTTCGAATCGAGTGTGAAGCGTTTAGTTCTTTCTAATAAACTTGATTGTGAAGGTGTGAAGCCAGTATGGTGTGGTAGGTAGTACCTAGCTGGTAGGTAAAAAAAAGTTGGTAGGTAAAAAAAATGTTGGTGGGTAAAAAACGCTGCAAATCATTGCTCAAAAGCTTCTTCATTCTTCAGATCACTGATCAGCTGAGTGAGCTCCGAAGCCATTTTCAATCCTATTGAATGAAAGTGCTCTTCCAGGCGTTTCCAGCATTCGAGGAGATCTTCTTCACTCCTCAGATCACTGATCAGCTGAGTGAGCTCCAAAGCCATTTTCAATCCTATTGAATGGAAGTGCTCTTCCAGGCGTCTCCAGCATTCGAGGAGATTTTCTTCACTCCTCAGATCACTGATCAGCTGAGTGAGCTCCGAAGCCATTTTCAATCCTATTGAATGGAAGTGCTCTTCCAGGCGTCTTCAGCATACGAGGAGATCTTCTTCACTCTTCAGATCACTGATCAGCTGAGTGAGCTCCGAAGTCATTTTCAATCCTATTGAACGCAGGAAGCTGAAATTTGAGAGGGAAGGTCAAGGGAGAATACAGATGGTGGTAGGTGCTATTGATGGAGAACCAGTGATCTATACAGAAGGGTGACCTATACAGAAAATAATAAACCTTTGAGCAATGATTTGCAGCGTTTTTGTTTTAATCCAATTCATTTTAATTTTACACGAATATTCAATCTTTTCGATTAATCTGTCATTCCGCATCATCTTGAAATTGAAATATTGAATCATTGATCAATAATTTATGTATGAAAAAATCACAAGTCTAACTCACACCCCTTATTGTACAACACCATACCACAGACACACCCACGCAATGTACTGAGCTTTGGTTAATACGAAGTCCATTCCATTATTTTCAATAATGAACGTTTAGAATCGACCATGACATTTTTTTAAACCTCCCTCAAAATTTGTTGGTTCACGTTTCAAGATACATAGAATCCGAAAATTGAATAAAAATTTGGCGGTCCGTCCGCCGTTCCCCGTAAGCCGTCATCCGTACGCGGCACGTTCCTTAGTTCCCGTAGACCGATATTGGTGAAATTTGGTATGTTTGCGCCCCGAAGCTTTTGGTTGATGTAGTTCAGTTCTAAGAGTTAGAAAATAAGGGCTAAAAATTTCAAAACGCCCTAGCTCAAAAAAATTTGATATCGAAGTATCAAATTAAGTATAAGTATTCAATTCCAAATAGTATTGAATTTTTAGAATCGAAAGAAACCACCAAAAGCTCTGTAGGACTAACCGTTCGTTCCCTATGAGAACTCAAGGGTTGCGAGTGTGAATCGCAAAAGAGGCCTTACCGAAAGAGCTTTCGAATTATATTCTGAATGGGACAATTTCTGTTCTGAACCGTTCTGATTAGATTTCATAGAAGTTACTTCCAGGATTAGTTTAGGGATTTCATCCGTAGATGAACAGAATTGCTCCGAGGAGTACTCACGTACGTTTAACGTGAAATGTTGATACAGGACATCGTTGGTGCAGACTTACACTTATTAGGTTTGAGACTTTTGAGCGTTTTCACTCTGATAAATGTTATGAACAATTTTCTAGTGATGATGTGGGCTCGAGTGAAAACTCAAGTCTTCGGTCATCGAGCGGTTTCCATGAGGCTAAGAGGCCTAATCTCAGTTGGAATTTTAGCTGACCAAAATGCTGTTCGTTACTTTGAGTTGTACTCAGTTTTGCGTCCTTAGCAACCAGTATTCAAATTTCCTAATGAAGGCACCCGAAACTCCCTATTTCTTCGCATTGAGTGTTTATTTCTTATTTTTTATTGTTACATTGTTTATTTATCAACAATATAGAATACAACATAAATATATATCAACAATATATATTGTTGTGAGTGATTAATATGACAACACACTTTTTGGTGGTTAGTAACCTTGTTTATGAGTTGTTAATAAAAACTTCACTTCTTGTTTCGAATCTATCAAGTGTACATTGAGCTCTCTTACTTTCACAATGCAATGACTAATTTACCAATTTGCCAATTTATTATACTGGTGGCAGCGGTGGGATGATAAGAGGCAGTAGTTCAGGAAGAGGTGGGAGTCATTAAAACACCTTAGTGAAATGGCCACACGTTCGTCAGCTCAATCTTTGGAACCTCTACTTCCAAGTCATTCTACTTCGGCCGTGACTAGCAATCAATCGGCAGAAGTTCCAGAAGTTGAAGTAAGGGGAGACGATCCTAGAGACACAGGGGCTGAGCAAGCATTGTTGTCGACATTCCAAAGATTTTGGAAGGAAGAGAGAAGGACACTACTAAACGAAGTACAACACAGTATGGAGGAGGAGCGAAGAACTTCGGCCAAACAAATGCAACTGGAATGGAGTGCCTGCCTAGAGCAGATGAAGCAAACTTGCCACTTTCAAACAATAGGTGACCATTTTCCATCGACTCGTGATGAAGGATTTCCGCCAACTCATATCGAAGAAACTGATGGAAGTGGAACCTCCAAATCTCATTTGAAAGTGAGACCTTTTGACGGCTCTGTGAACTGGGATGCATACAAAATTCAGTTTGAGGACATTGCTGAGCATAATGGGTGGAATGACTCCATGAGAACAGTAGCGTTAGAGTCTGCTCTTGTTGGTTCTGCCTTGGACACACTGGTTGAAATTATTTCACCTCGCACCTATGATAAGCTAGTCGAAACATTGGAACGTCGCTTTGGGACTCGTCAACATTCGCAACGATTTATGATGCAGCTAGTTAGCAGAACCCAGCAATGTAAAGAAACAGTGAGTGATTATCATGACGCTATGCGAACACTATCACGACATGCATGGCCTGGCACAATCATGACAGCAGCTCTGGAAAGTGTTGTTGCATATCACTTTATGAGAGGCCTGGCTGATCCAGTGATACGTAATGGTGTCATGGGATTATGGCCAGAAACCATGAATGAAGCCTTGATAGTGGCATTGAGGTTTGAGACAATCGCTCAAATATCTCAGAGTGTCTGTGTTGGTAAAGTTGAGGTGGAAAGCACTAGGATGGAATGTCAAAATATTGAACAACAATCAGTTCTTGAGAAGATCTCGCTTTGTCAAAATGTTGGTGAAAAACAAATGAAACGGAGGAGAATCGTCTGCAAGCGGTGTGCTGCTTCAGGGCATATGGCCTTAGATTGTCCATACCATCCAGTAGTAAAAGACCAATGCATTTCAGCGCTGATGTTACCCCACAAAGAGCCACAGCCAAAATCTCCTCTAAGGCAATACCGGGAAGGGACCCAGGAGCGCAATATAGTGATGGTATACGGTACAGGGATAGATAAGTCATTAGTACTGGCTGGTGCAATAAATGGAGTATTGTGTAATTTATTGGTTGATACTGGGGCAGTGAAGACCATACTGCACTCAAACATTGTGAAGAGATTGGGAGTCCCTGTTCGGCCAGTGGCAGGACTATCTCTTCGTTCGATTTCAGGAGAACTCATTCCAGTGCAAGGAGAGGCTGGAGTTGAAATAGATTTAGGAGATGGTAAGCGACGGTGCCACGCAGCTCTTGTAGCTCTCATACATGAAGACTGTGTTTTAGGACTAGATTTTCTTAGAGAACAACAATGCCTCATTGACCCAGCCAGACATTCTATAATGGTGGATGGCCATCGGTTTGGAGTGGAGACATGTAAAGCATACCAGGTGGAAGAGTTAGAAGACGAAACAGAAGGAAGCTTGCAGGAGCTGACACCCTTTGACGAACGTTTGCCGGAGAGTAGTAGTGAAGAAGGGCTACCTTCTCATGTGCAAGGATTAGCAACAGTGGCTGGAAGGAACCTAACGGAACACCAGAGGATCACACTTGAAAACTTGTTGATGGAATTTTCGGACGTATTTGCTAAAGATGGCAAGGATTTGGGACGGATTGCAGGGACAATGCACACAGTTGATGTAGGGGAATTTCGGCCAATCCGTCAGTCTCCGCGTCGAATACCACCTCATAGATTGGAGGAAGTAGACAAGATGATACGGGAAATGGAGGATAATGGTGTCGTTGAAGCCTCACAAAGTCCCTGGGCAAGCCCAATTGTATTAGTGCCGAAGAAGGATGGGTCCACCAGGTTTTGTGTAGATTATCGCCAGCTTAACAGCATTACCAAGAAAGATGGACATCCCCTGCCGAAGATTGATGAGTTGGTTGGCAGTGTTGCTGGAAGCTCTTGGTTCAGCACTCTCGACTTGCAGAGTGGCTATTGGCAGGTGCCTATGGCAGAGTCAGACAAGGAAAAAACGGCTTTTTGTACCCCAAGGGGGCTCTGGCAGTTCTGTGTGATGCCGTTTGGACTTTGTAATGCTCCAGCAACATTCCAAAGAGCCATGGCCTCGATGTTACGGGAAGAAATCCGCCAGGGAAGAGTGAAGGTATACTTAGATGACGTACTGATTGACAACCCTGACTTTATTACGCACATAGAGTGGTTAAGGAGGGTCTTCTCAGTGCTTCGATCAGGAAATGTCAAACTGAACCCTAAGAAATGTCGCTTGCTTTCCCGCCATGTTAACTATTTGGGGTTTGTGATCTCAGAGAAGGGAATTGAAACTGATCCCAAGAAGACAGCCAAAGTGCGAAACTGGCCAGTCCCAAAGAACACGAAAGAGTTGCGGTCATTCATAGGCTTTTGCTCTTACTACAGGAACTTCGTTCCAAACTTTGCAGAACTACTGGCACCTCTGTATGCACTACAGGACAAGACACGTGAATTCAAATGGACGCAGCCTTGCCAAAATTCATTTTGTGGGATTAAGAAAGCCCTCACAGAACCCCCTGTCCTAGGACATCCTGAACCCGGAGCTTTGTTTATACTGGATACAGACGCCAGTGATAACTCTGTAGGGGCTGTTCTGTCCCAAATGCAAGAGGGGAAAGAACGTGTTATCGCCTATTTTAGCAAGTGCTTGACCCGCCAGGAGCGCAATTATTGTGTAACCCGCAAAGAGTTACTGAGCTTGATAAAAGCTTTAAGGCATTTCAAGTCGTATGGTTTGGAGGGTGGGGGGAAATTTCTCGTGCGGACGGATCACGCGTCTCTACAATGGCTGAGAAGCTTCAAAGATCCAGATGGGCAGTTGGCCCGGTGGCATCAACTAATAACTTCATACGATTTCAAAGTGGAGCACCGTCCAGGTAGCAAACACCTGAATGCGGATGGAATGTCCCGGCGACCCTGTTTTGAGGATGAATGTCGGAATTGCCAACGTCAGGAGCAGAGGCAGGAAGATGTGGAGACTCGTCTGGTTGGACTGCAAGTCGAGGAGAGTGAGCAATGGGGAAATGAACAGAGAGCCGATCCAATACTGGGCCCTGTATACAACTGGGTTTTGGCGAGAAAGAGACCAGACTGGCAAGAGGTCGCAAGTTATGGAGGACAGACAAAGACTCTTTGGGCTCAGTTCCAGCGACTCTCCATAAGTAAAGGTTTACTGGTGAGGACTTGGGAGGACAACTCGGGAAAGTCAATATTTCAGCAAGTGATCGTTCCTAAAACCCGACAACAGGAGGTTCTGAGAGTGGCGCATAACCAGGGACATTTTGGTCGGCGGAGAACGCTGTCAGAGGTCAGGACAGGATTTTATTGGCCTGGATTACATGGGGATGTGAAAGAGATCTGTACCACTTGTGATGTCTGTGGGCGTCGAGGGGGAAAGAACAAGGGAAAAAAAGGCGCCACTACAGCCATATGTTGTAGGTACACCCTTTGAACGTCTGGGAATTGACGTTCTAGGTCCACTACCTTTGTCGAAAAAGGGTAACCGCTACATAGTGGTTGTAGTGGATTATTTCACAAAATGGCCGGAGGCTTTCCCTCTCCCTGACATACGAGCAGAAACAGTGGCTCAGGGCCTCATAGAGAATGTCATCTCACGATTTGGTGTACCCCGGGAGATTCATTCAGACCAAGGAACAAACTTCGAGTCCACTGTTTTCAAAGAAGTATTGAGTCAACTGAATGTACACAAAACTCGAGCGACTCCTCTTCATCCACAGAGTTCTGGGTTAGTGGAGAGATTTAACAGAACACTATGGAGTGCCCTCGCCAAAGTCGTTGGAGCTGATCAACGGGACTGGGACTTGAAGCTCCCTTGCGTCCTTTTAGCATATCGGGCCACAGAGCATTCAGCGACAGGGTTTTCTCCAGCTCGGTTGACGATGGGTCGAGAATTGGTGCTCCCTATGCATCTCTTGGTAGGGTCAACCCCTGGAACTACTCCCAAGACAGCTTATGCTCAAATGCTGAAAGAACAATTACTGCATGTTCATGAAATAACGCGGAAAAGGCTCATTCAAGTTTCAGAAACGACCAAGCGGCAGTACGACGTGCGTGCAGAGAAGCCCAGATACCAGATAGGAGACTTAGTGTGGTATTTCAGGCCTCGTAGACAGGTAGGGGTGTGTCCAAAGTTGCAGTCTCCATGGAAGGGGCCTTGTAGAATCTTGAAGGCCATATCAGATGTGGTATTTCGGATACGTACCCCAGAGAGAAAGTTATTTGTTGTTCATGCAGACAAACTAGCACCCTACACAACTTCAGAGAAGAGGGGGGATAGTGTTGTGAGTGATTAATATGACAACACACTTTTTGGTGGTTAGTAACCTTGTTTATGAGTTGTTAATAAAAACTTCACTTCTTGTTTCGAATCTATCAAGTGTACATTGAGCTCTCTTACTTTCACAATGCAATGACTAATTTACCAATTTGCCAATTTATTATAATATTTATTAACATAAACTTGATTGTCAATGTAAAATATGGTTGGTAGTTAGTGACAATGATTAGTGAAAACTAACAAAGCTTCGTGTAATAATTTGCAGCGTTTTTTCTTTATCGGACAATAACATTTAACAACGTTCTCACTAACCAATGATGGTCGATTCTAATTTGGCCAGATAGAAAGTCTTCTGAATTGAGAAATTTGTATGACACTCTCTTTTCCTTTACGATAGATACAATTAACAGTTAACAGTTAACCAATCAGAGTGTTCAAAAAATATTAAGTAATTCAGGATTGCGATGTTTCAAATAATAATTCATGAACTTGCAGGTGTGAATGGGGAAAGTTCATCACGTAAAAGATAATGCAATTTTCAGTGTAGAAGGAGCGAGAGGAAACATGAAACGTTACCTAAGTACCTACAAAAAGTTACAAATCCTGCCAAAACTCGTAAGAGATGGCCTACTTTCTAGACTAAAGGCACAAGGGACATCAACAAAAACTTGACTCCCCTGTCCTTCATGCAATCTGTACCACACTTGGATGTTGGCTCTTTCCCATTCTCCAGCGAGGCCCGTTTGTTTACGATCTGCTTGGTTAACGAACTTAAAACTACAAACCTGATAACAACTTTTAACTTTTCCCAACTTCCTAAACAAGTTTGTCTTCAACTCAAGGAAAAGAGGTAAAATCTATCTGCGCTTGTGTTCAATATTAGCCGCTTCCGCCCCCTTCTTTTTTCCCAGAGACATTTTTACGGTGGAAAACATTTCCAAAGGAAGGAACCAGTGAACCGAACCGAAAACCGGGTAAAGTTTAATCGAGAGAGTTTAATCGTTTTGTTGCGGAGATAACCTTATCGTTTGGAGCCGGTGCCGGAACTTTATGAAAATAAATCAGTGGTCACTATCACCGGTGATCTTGAAGAGAAAGGGGAAAAAAACCTTGGCTTAAATCCATCCCTAGGATTTATGAAAGCAAGACACCGCATTATTCTGCCCAATAAAATTAGGTTTCTTCTATTGTTTATCACGGCCTGGCAGTAAAAAATAGGGCGGCGGCGTCCGATGGAAATATACGAGCATTAGTAAACCATATCTGTTTATTCTCCTTCATCTTTCTCTATCGTTTTCTCATTCAGACTTTTCTTGGCCTGTGTGATTCATCGTGCTCAATAAATAAATATATTGATTTTGGATACAAGATAAGCTACTGCAAAGCTAATTTCCGTTTAGTCACTAGGATATATTGTTATCTACTTTGGATCAGGACTACAAAATGTGTGTACTATGTAGTGTATTAGTAGAAACCATCTAAGAGTGGGACCCCTTCAAGATTTTTAGCGATTTTTTAATTTTGACTTTTTCTTATTTGGATGTTTACATAAATTCATCATTTCCAATTAGTTTTCAAAGCTATCTGCCAAGTTGAGAGGACAACGTGGTTTTATTGCATGACTTGACGTCGAAATATTGGAGTGTTTGTTCAAAGGAAACAATAATAACCTGTTCTTTGGTTTTTTTTTTATTGATTTGGCGATGCCGACATTTCGGAGATTCGCGCACCATCGGAAGTTATGGTTACCATCGGAACTGGTTGTTTTATTCACACTGGAGAGGAATTATGCATCGAAAAACGCAATAAGCTCATTTTGGAAAAAAAGTGGATTGGGTGGTATCAGAACTTATCCGACGAAATGCAATTGTATCTTGAATAGGTGGAACTTTATAACGAGAGTTTTCGAGCCAGTGCCTTTTGAAAACCCCTATTTTTCACTCTTTAGAAGTATCTGACATTAACCAAATGGTCCGTGGAAAACTAGACTCCAAATGGAGACGATATAGGTAACATTCTCATCAAAATCAGTTGATGGTAAAGTGCCGCGTACGGCGGACGGACGAAAAAGTTTGTTTAGATATTTCAGATTTTAGGTACTTATTTTGAAATTTAAACTATCAAATTCTGAGGATGGCTGAACTTTTTTCTCTCTCCAAAACAAATATTAAATAATAAACCAAAATGAATATCATTTAGCAGTTCCCAAATTACAATTTTGTGTGGAAGATTGGTGAAAAACGCAAATTTTTCGAAATCCAGCATAACTTGTCTCCAAGTTTTGGAATATGTTGTTTTATGGACACAGGTAAAACTAACTGGTAATGTGAAGGAGGTGCAAAGTCAGGTAGCCACTCATTACGCCATCCATCAATTGATTTCCCATTCACCCAATCAAGATCATTTATATCAACTGTGGGTACCTATAATGGTTTGATTTTATTATAGATGGTCTCAATGCTTATGGCAAGGATACAGAAATATGAGCTGGATTTTATTTAGCATAACTCTTAACAATAAAAAGATACAGACAGAAATAATCGAAATTAAAGTGGAATCTCAAATAACAACAACTACAGTTACGTTGATTTGTAAATTGAAATTGAGAATGAAGTTCATGATTCACCAACGGCATCTATTTTTTGAGAAGTACACTAGGTAGTCGTTTACCATAGCCATTTTGTGCTTCTCTGACATAAACTTTCGAAATGTAGTTCATCCGTAAGGGTAATATAAGTTTTCATGGCGTTACCACGGGAAGCTCCAACCAACTTGGTATACATGTTCTTTGTCGTGTGTTACGATTTGTTTTCTCTATGTGCCTCCATAAATGTCCAATTCTCCTCAGTCCATGTTACGTATATTGCTAGAAACAATCTTCAATAACTTGAACTAGATGTTGAGCACAAAAATACCTACATGGATGTATTTCAACTTGAGTTTTCACTATAAAACTTTTAGGAAGTGAGTCGGTAGTAAATTCATCGGTCGATGAAAAGTATTCCTAATTTTCTCACGCTCAATAGTTCAGAATAATCCTTTGCAACTTTGAAGATAAAACTTAGGAATGCTTTTCTCAATCTACTTTGTCTGTTTATCAAAACCTTTACTCTCAATTAATTACTTGCTGCTTCATACCTGCTTCCCTCATGCTCTCTCTCATTCGCTTTTTATTTCTGATCCATTTATTTCACCTCCTGGTGAACTTTGACTTTCAATGTAGAAGAATTTCCGTCAGACAATTTCCATCTTGGATAATTTAATCTACTACTTGAACAACAAAATTGAAATTTTCACAATCTGACTTTATTCCAGTTTTTCCTATTCAGTCAATTTTTTTTTGTTTTTTGCCACGTTTCCCATCCTCCCGGGTTTTAAAGGTCCCTCGTCTGATTACTGTTTTACCTCCTTTTTAGCTTTTTTTCCGTCAGTAATTAAGTCTCCCGGAAGGATTTATTGACTTCCACCGAGGATTCTTCCACACCCTGTCCGCTCTACGACCTTCATAAACCTCGTTTCAGCTGACACATAATTTACTTAAAAAGAACGCTCCCTCTCTCTTAATTTAGTCACTTTTTTCCCCTTTCGCCCATCCCTTACGTTTTTAACAAAAATGATAATTGGAAGAGAATATTTCATTCGGATAAGGAAAGAAGAGTAAGTCGACATTTCAGGGTTCTCGGAAAGAGCGAGGAAAAAATCAACAGTCGTTTTATTTAGTTGAGAGGGCTCGGAATATTCAGAGTGAATTAAAATTGAATTATCCCCGCGTTGGTCCTTTTAGTCTGACCGGTGGAATTTATGAGTAACATTCAAATGGGTAGGGTGGATGGTTGTTGTTTTTCATTCGGAGCGCATCTGTTGTACAGAGTGGTGGAAAGGATTGAATGCGTTTGGATGAATACGGAAAAAGAATGAAAAAAAGGGCGAAAGCAAAACTTTTTGATCTGAATACGAACGAGAAATAGCTCATGCTTTTGCTAGTAGTATGACGTAGTTCAACTACGACCTACAAAAGAGCTATTTATATTAGGGGATAACTTAAATTTTAGCATATTTTCGAGAAAATTTAACTATTGCAATAAACTCAAATTTTGTGTCGACATTTCGATTTTTCAGCTGAAATCCGTTCAAGAATGTTTTAAACCGGTTCCTGAAGTTTTTCTAAAAATAATATGTATACAGGTAGGAATAAACCATTGATGTATAGGTACTAGGTGTACCAGATAATGTGGTTAATGCTTCACAAGATGATTCTAAAACTAATTTGCAGCAAAAAAAAAACATCTCTTAACATTAACATATATTTTTTACTCATCTTAAAATCCGAGTTTTTCATATTTAGATGTTTTACGTGAGGTTGATGTTGTTTCACTAAAACCACTGTAACGACCATATTAAATTTAGTACCTATGTTTAAATATAAGGATATTGTTGATATTGTTTATTTGGTGAAAAAACTGTTTGAACTTAAAATTCCCATAGGAATGAGAAATTCCAAATTTTTTTATCGGCCTTAAGAGTCCTTTTTATTTTTTGGATTGTTTTTATGTAAAACGGTAACAAAATAGGGAAACCCTTGAAAAATGACACATTACAACTTTTTATTCAGGCGATGACATTTAATTACATTTTTATTTGTCTTCAAAGAGGCAAAAGAGGTGAGTACAAAACTAAGATATTACCCGTACCGATTCTTCAAGAAGTGCATTCCTACTTATCACGTAGGTTCCTTAACTATGTCATAGAAAATCTTGTCATTTAAAAATTATAAGAGTCAAAGAAAATGATATCAAAGCTGGCTACTTCAACTACAGGCAAATTTTTCATGAGCTGGACAACTTTATCAAAAATATTGTGGACAGAAGGGATGAGACACGTTAGGGGATAAACTAAAATATAAATCTCTGTAAAAAGTCGGTGAACCACACCTTTATCACCGAAAGCATCAGAGGCAAAACCTGTCAAAAAACACAAACGGTGGATACAGCTTTCGTACAAGTACGCAACCACGAGAGACATTTTATGTCTTATGTTTAATAAATTGAGAGCTTTCCAATGAGTGGTGAACGATTTTTGTGGGGTGGAAAATGAGGAAGTTAGTTTTCCCCTCAGGAACGATTGTTTGTACGTGAAAATCTTGAAATTGAAAGCTCTTTTATGACAAAACCTTTGGTGGATGGAACTGTAAAACCTCCTATTTTGACAAAAAGTAAATAATACTGAGTGTTGTAGGTGCGTGGTGGGTCCTTAACCTGTACATTTTCTACTTTTGTAGTTTAAATAATGGAATATTATTATATTTTCAGACGGTACAATGGTATTTCATAAAATTCATTTAACCACTAAAAATTGTCCAGAACAATCTTAACTGGGGATATGAACATAATTTAGTTTAACATGATATCTGATAGTTTCCTCAGTGTTCTTTGGTACCATATAATTGAAATTGAAAGCGTGCCGATTTGCGTCGATCTTTGCCATTCGTGCAGTAGATCAATAATTGATCTACTGCACGAATGGCAAAAGATCGGCGCAAATCGGCACGCTTTCAAAAAATTATTTTTTGCAAAAACGGGACGAACATGAAAAATAAATTTGCACTAAACCTCGTTCATCGGTCAGGGAAGTTGGAAGACAATAATTATTGTTGCTGAGGAACCCACACTTCCACATAAATGTTCAAGTTTAAGTACAATTTTGTGTTTGTAATTGAATAGGGAGGTGAGAAACGAACGAAGATGGAAATTGCTCATCGTAGTCCTATCCCGAGGTGTTAACAGACTTCTTGTGTAATAATAATTCTCTGCATCGTTAACTCTATTGCATTATTTGCTGTATTATTGATTATTGAGTTTCTCCTCATCTCTGAACATTCGTGGCTTTTCTGTTCAAATAAGAACGAAGGTCTTGCCGCATCTTTGCTCAAGTGGCTCAACATTGCGATTCAGAAGATGTGGTCAACCCTAAAGAGGACCATGGGACCGTTCGGAGAAAACCCGTAGTCTCCTAAATAAACGTTTGGATTTCCCGCCAAACCGATAGGATTCCCGAGTGTAGGGGATGAAAAGGGGTGTCGGGTCGGACGGGGGTGGTGTTTAGGGGAGGAAGGTTGAGCTCGAATGGTGAAGAGAGGAGAGTGGGAGGTCAGTTGAAGTTTGTTTTGGGGATGTAGCTCCCTCTGCTTCCCCCTCTTGTCATCGTCATACTCCTTCCAGCCTCCTCCTACCATCCTTTCTAGTTTGCTAACTAGCTAGTCTTACGATAGATTTCATCTCTGTACCATCCAAGTTTTAAGATAAAATCAAATGTTACTCCCATAAGATTCCAATAATTATTGGAGAGTAATTATAATTACTCCACACTCTGTCGTACATGGACTGGTTAGATGCTTGAAGAACCAACCCACGTTGGAATCTAATAAGAATACCATATTGAACATTCGGTGTTACTTGGATAAACCAAACCATGGTTAGATACCTTCAGGTACAATAATGAATAATTCTAATTCTTCTCTATAGCAACAAATCGCCATCCAACACGCATCTCGTTTATTTAAAAAATCATTAACTCTTTAAAGACTAAAACCATCAATCTTTCAAAACATGCTATCTGCTGCTATCAAGGGAAAATATGGAAGGGATTTAATTGTACTAGATGGATACTTAGTAAGTTCCAATCTCATAAATCTCACTCCTTGTCTACCTAAGTTACAATAGAAGAAGCACAAACAAATAAAGATTTTTGAACTTTTCATGCAAAGTCCCAGTTTTTGAGGTCTAGTGGAAAGAAATTGGATCAGCTGTGTAGATGATAAAGCTAACTTCTCTAGAGTAAATCTTGGAGCGATGGAATCATTTGTTCATCATCCTTCACATCCTCTTATCGGTTCCTCCACAAAAAGCGTATGGGAAATAGGAAAGTTACGGCTCATTTTTTTCTGGTCATCCTAGGGCGCAAAAAGTTTTTCGCTGAACCTTAAAAACCGCTATAAGTAATCCAAATAAATGCATATGATCCGAGATATAAAGCTCTCTCTCCAGAACAGAATTCATTCACTTTTTGCTGAATTCGCAAAAGTAGCTTTCTAACAATTTTAATGAATGATCAGCTGTTTTAGGTCATTAGGTTCCTTCCAATCGCAAGGAATTAGTGTTAAACCACAAAACTGCGAAATATTAGAATCTACTACAAAAGGCACATGGTCCCTATGACGAACCCGACTTATGAATGCAGTAGGTACTGCAGTAGTAACTCGATTGACAATTGCACATGAAAACGCTGCAAATTATTACACAATGGTTTATTATTTTTCTATATAGATCACTCGTCTGCAAAGAACACGGCTTTGCCATTGTTACCACAAACCAACATGAAGAAAAACATCGATCGCATTTCACTCATCTAAAATTTGAACGGATATTAGGCCTCTTGTGCGATTCCCACTCGTGTTTCTGATTTATCGTAAGTCCAACCCTTAAATTCTTGCAGGGAGCGAACGGTTTGTCAATCATCATAAATTGACAGAAAAAAATACCTTTATGTCACAATTTTTCGAGTTAGGTCGTTTTTAAAATTTAAAACCTTATTTTTCAACCCTTAGAAATGACCAATCTCCAGAAAATGCATTAGAAACAATTGAACATCCCATTCCCCCCCCCCCAATCACACCCAAAAAAAACCAGTAGGTAGTATTTTGGTTGTTTTTAATTCATCCAAAAATAGATTGAACTACTCGGAACGTATTTTCTAAATTTGTAATACATTTTTCGAATATATACTATATATACTTCGAATGTATACTATTATGATAGTTGGGCAAGTAGAAACATACCACTAGGGACTCGGAATCGAATGTCCCACTTTCTATGAACAACTTTCTTGTAAGGGAGTCGTTTTCTTATTCGGGGATATTGTTCCCAAGGGTTCTCAGATATAGCTTTAGTGTGTTACTTCGGACGGCCATCGGAGTTTTCTTCTTGTGATAGAAATCTGAAAAGTCCCCAGAGGTTAGGCTGGGTCAAGAAGAGTATACGGTTTTTCTACTCGCTTACGATCTTCTACATTTTGTCTCTATCAGAACTTGTCTGCAACGAATACTTTCTTGTTCAGCTGTGCCCGATGCCCATGGAAGGAAGTTAGAAAGGATGGTTTGTGCTCATTCACATATCCGTTTAAAACAAATCTGACGCCGAATGGGAGGCAAATTTGAAAAACTTTGGTTCATGGTAAATGAGAAAATTGAAAAAGGTTTTTTTAGAGTAAGATTTTTGGATTCAACTTGTTTGTCTTTGATTGATCAAAGGTGCATTAGTAGAAATAATGAACCGGTTGAGTTACCAAATTCTTCACTAAATATAAAAATCCAAAATATAATGTACATACCTATATTTTGGATTTTTATATTTAGTGAAGAAACAATCTCGTGGACCACGATTCTCACAGTTAGAGCCAGTTAATCCAGGAGCTCGCTTTCAAGAGAGGGAAAAGGCAATTATAATGCAGATAAATCAAATTGAACCCAGGACCCAGAAGCTATTTGCTCCACTAAAATTGTTGAGGAGATTAGGAATTTTTTCAAGGCAAGCCTAATTTGGTTTTGAATAAACGTGGCAAACGAGGTTCGGAAGCGGCCTTATTTCGGATTTAAATGCAGAGGATTCAAATGACCTCTCTACCATCGAGTGGGAAGAGGAAACCCAGTTTGTTTGTGTACGTTGGGTAAGAACAGTTGACAAAGGTTCTTGATGAACTTAGGTTACACAAGAGTCAACTGCTTTTGAGTAGTTAACATCGTAACTTGGGGACCCATTTCTACGACTTCAAACTCCAATTTTGTTACGTCAGTCGTCAGTCTAAGGGACGGTCGGGTCTGTCTTGAACTCAGTGACTTGGGGAAAAGCTCTTGAACCACTCAAGAATTCACGGTTTAATGATAAGTTTGAAGGATGGGTAGTTCACTCTCTCGTTGGCAACCATCGTTGATTCGGCTTCACACATCAATCTGCATTATAATTATATATCCCACCAAGTGACGTCGGTAGACTGAAGATCTGGGTTGTGATAGTCCACCTACCTCGAAGAGAGTGGTGGATAGAAGGGTGATAGGTAATGATTTGCAGATGAGTGAAATGGATAATTAAACATGGGATTAAAGTCGAGAAGTGGAATGTGAACTACCTATATATTAATTGAATGTTATCTAAAAAAAAACAAGAGTTAATTTTGAAAACAATTTTTAAAATTAAAAAAAATAATGAAAAATGAAGTTTTGAATGAAGATATGGGTCCAAGGTGTAGGTGTTCAATCCCGGAAACCGGTGTGTACCTAGGACCCAAATTTGGGCTTCCTCGCTCTCTTCAACCATTGGAATTGGCGTGGATGGAGGCAGAAGCTTCAGGATCTTCACCTGGTATGTCCCGTCGAAGTTCCTTTTTTTAATGTTCCTACCTGATTGAACGAAATTTTAGCAAATTTTCAAGGAAAAAGGACTATTCCAATGAAATACATTTTTTGTTTCTCAAAAAAATGGACTAGGTACGGACTTTTTAAAAAAATTTATTCCCCACTTAAATCCACTTTGGAACGTTTTAGGTTGAACGATTCCTAAAGTTTTTCCAAAAATCATATACATAGCGTTATATAATATATTTGTGCGCCATTCCGGACAATAATTTGTGTAACTGTTTTGCAAAAATGTCAATTTTTTCACAAAATGTCATAATATGACACTTAATATTATTAACTATAATATGGCACTTAATATTATTAAGTCATTTATAATAAGAAACGAGAAGACGAGTTCGTTAGTCTAGAATTTTGGACAACCCTAAGGTGTCCAAATTCCAAAGAATGGGTATAAATATGTATATTATACAATTTCAAGTAATGGAAATTGTCCACAAGTAAATTGTAAATTTTTATATGAATAGTTTTTAATGATTCAGGGTCGTGAATGACAAACAATCAATGATTGTCCACTGGTCTCACCAACCACATGCCACGTGTCCAACCAAAGTTTTACTGTGAACAACTGACAACTAAGGAGAACCAATACGACAATAACAATACGCATATGAGTAGGACCCAGTTCCTGTTGTAAAAACGTCGTGAATTAAAAGATAAAAATACAAGACAAGACTGGTCATTCACCACCCTGAATCATTCATTAATCTACTTGTCTTCAACACTTATGTATTATAATGAAAACTTGATATATACGTTGTATCCAAAAATGCGACAGCCCTGTGGATACTCTATAAGTTTGTAGAGACGAGTAGAACATGAATATGGACTCTTGAAATCTTCTAAACAAATTGTGTGCATCTTTTGACGATCTTGATTGGCATGTCGGCGATGTTGCAGCCCACCGATGTCCTCGTTGTACTACAAGAGCCTTGTCTTCTTGAGGATTACCCCCGCCACCTGTTCCTTTTCTGTAGCCGTCTTTACCCATACATACCATACGTTAAGATGGAGACGAGCTGAGGAAAATGTTGCGCAGTATGTGTTAGAGTTGAAGAAGCTGGCAAAAACGTGTGAATTCGGGGCTTCGTTGGAATCGATTTTAGGCATAGATGAATCAATTGGCAGGAGGAACTGATAAAGATACATCAAACAATAGAGACAACGTTCCATTATGTGGAGAAAACACATGGTAGGTATACCATATAAATAATCTATACAGAAAATTGAAAAGAAATAACAATTTAAGTGTGGGGACTCAATGATTTCGGGGTAACGAGGATAGTGTTTTCTGAAGATTTGTAAAATGTTTCACCAAGGAGTTGGTTGTATAATCCTAACGGTTCGGGCAATGTATCAAATCCCCACGGCCAGACTTCTCTTACAATTACAAATATTTAATATTTCGATTTTGTTAACCACAGCTTCAAAGATTTCTACAAATCTTAACACATTGCTGAATGACTAGACGTTCTTAAACACCAAAAAATTGCTTATTTAATAATTCAATATACTAACTGAACTTGTTAGTTGTGTAGTAGTTCATGTTACTAGTTTCCATGTTCTCGTATACTCACTGCGGATCTTAGTAATCAAGGAATAAACAATTTTTGTTTTTGATGTATTCCGATGAACTTTGTTTTGACAGCATCGTGAAACGGCTCACTTGTCCCTACTACCGCTTAATCTACTGTGTGGGAGTCAAAGGTATATTAACTCACTTTTGGAGTATTGTATGTCTTAGTGAAACCCTGCTTGTATGTATCTACCTTGCAATATCATCAAAGTCAGTTTTATCTCATTAATTTTGTTACCGAAGGTCATTGCCTATGCAGCTCTAAATGTTATGGCCTCGCTCTGCTCCAGTAAATGTACTTTATTTTTAAGGTGACCTGCAACGCTTCCCATTCTAGGTATGTTCAATGAGGGTCTTTTCTTGGCAGCCAGTTCATGCAAAATATCCCATCTGATAGCAATAGAAACTTTGCCTAGTCGTGTTTAAAAGCAAGGCCTTGGGAAGCCCCTTTGTCTTTGATTAGGCTTTAGCGCGCCGAAGGGGGTTGGTGTGCTGAATGGGCGCTACGAAGATGCTATAGTGGGATGGTTGGTGGGAGAGAGATGAGAAGAAAGCTACTAGTAGATTTATGTTCTTATCTCATCCGCTTTTCTTCTCGATGAACTTGTCTCGAGGAAAACAAATGAGATAGTCCGGGGCGAAGGAGCAGATGAAATGGGGGGAGCTCTCCCTAGAAAGGGCGGCGACCCCCGACGCATCCGATCCCGTCCAAAGAAGTCTCAAAAATTCAAAAGTAAAAACGATGAATTGGTTGAAACCTAAAATAAATCCACCAAATTTTTGGAACGCAGAAGTATAGATTTTGATTTCATAATGTTCTGAAGATTAAAACTTTAATTTATCACTCATTTTCTCTTAAAATTATGTTTCAGCAACCGCTTTGGGGGTTCACTAAGTAGAGAATTCCATTTTTTCTGAAGTTGATCATTATGCATCTGTTGTGATCCCATACTCAGGTTTGTCGAAATACACGTTTGCCTCGAATAGACGTGCCTATAAAATATGACGATAGCGGCTTCGTTTTGTCTCGACCGCGGCCGACCCTTTTTACCGTAGTCTTGCACAACATCTGAACGTTCTAGAATCTACTTTCCCCGAGTTTCTCAACAAAGAACTGATACTTGGCGGAGAGACTATTAAGGAGAGCGTACTATAAGGAGTAGCCAAGATACTTTTCCTTGCATTCGCACTACTTCAAACTGTTCGTTTTTACGCGATACCAAGATCTTTTAAAATCTCATTCTTTAGTCAGTTCAGAAGAGTTAGGGTAGATACCTACCTTCTATCCAATCCGGTATCCTGGTTTTTATAGACCAAGAAGCTATCCGTTTCTAGTACCCTGGTTTTGATAGACCACTCTCCTTTCAAATTTACCTCCATTTAATTTAACAAGCAAAGTCAAATAGTTAAATTCAGACTCATCTGATTGACAGAGCATTATTCCCTGTATTAAACTCTATCGTCATAATTTGCAATAGTCCAAATCACAACAGCGCAAAGTTCGAGGATATCAAGAAAAATGACACAGGTTATTGGTCCATTCCACATTAAGTTCCATACCAAAAGTTGAATATGTTGTGCTGTTTTTATACACTAGCATTAGTATCGCCCACCATAATGTACGAGTTTGACGCGAATGTAGGGATCTGGTAAAAGCAAAATGCACAGCTCTGCACTTGTCGTTCGCACACCCGCGTAATCCCAAAGATGGTGTTCCGTTCCATGGAAACGGTCGAGGGCGGAACAGAGAAACAAAGGAAAAGTGGTATATAAACCGAAGGGACGAGGGGTCTAACCCGTATGGAACCTACCGACCAATCAATAGATAGAATGAGGCCTGATCACCGCAGCCGGTTTGTATTGTCCGCTATCCCAACCACCTCATAAATCCGGTATCCTCTCACACCCCACAGTTATCTTGGCTTTAAATATTCGCTTTTCGCCCGGCTGTGTCCGACCGGGGACCACTGGCGCGGGCTCTGTGCGGGGATTTGTCCGGATTGCCAATTTTATTCCTCGGGGGCTTTCTCCCTTTTCGATTCGTTCTTCGAGCTGGTTCCCCGAGTTGTGGATACAATCCGCCCATCACCAGGATCCCGTTCTCGGGTCGACTTTTCCGGTAAATAGTTTCACCGTTGAGCTCGTCCCCGAGGCAGTCGCTCCGTGCCGATTGGAAACACGGAAACCGGAAACAACGCAGTATGAATCCGATTATGAGAAGAAGAAACCCGGAAGTAAAACGAGGGATTTCACGTTCCACTCATTTCCTGGCGACTCCAGAGGAAATGAGAATTGAAAAACTCTGTTTTCTCCATGGAAATATTTTGTCAAAATCCTGATGTAGCTATTGGTACCGTTGGTTGTACATTGAATCTCCAATCTAGATATTTAATTTTGCAATATACATGTGCAAGTATGTAATACAAATATTAAAATTCATGGAATATTAAAATTAATATGAATTGGAATCACAAATTCACGTTCAAGAGTAGTATGATTGTAGGACTCGATACGAGTGATATATAATAACAAAATTATTCACCTAGTTTTGGTATGTGGGAAAGGAGTGAGGTAAGTGGCACGATGTTACTCAATTCGGGCATCAAGGCAGGTGTATTTCGTGGATAACCACTTGTCATTCCATACCCTTACTAGGGGGTATATGGGAGGTATTATCCTTTAACCTTAATCAACCCATCATTCCATAGATCTTCGGTGTAGTCAATTTGTTAATTAAGAATCACTTAGAACCTGAAGGGGCATCGATATTTGGCGTCAAGCTCCCACTTGCTATTGTACGAGCACGACACCATATCCTCTTGTTGTCTGACAAGAGCTGCCGTTCTAAGCAGCAAAACTACTATTGTGGAGCAGCTCATCGTTTTCCAAAGCGACAGCCAAGCTTCACCGATTCACACTAACGCAAGCTATGGAAAACAACAATCTGAGAGGTTTGCAAATTAGAGTTTCTGACTTATTATTTCGAATATTTTCCCTGAAAATTAAATGATAAACTTTAAGATAGAAATTAAATGATAAACTTTAAGATAGAAATTCATCATAAAGTCTTTGTTAGATTCAGTTTTATTAAAATACAAACGGAAAACAAGAATATTCCTTCATTACAACGTGCTCGATTGCATGGAATGTAATTTTTCTACTCCCTTAAGGAGTACAAAAAAAGTAGGGGTTCGCAATGAAAAAACATGCCGAGCCTGTGTGAGACATAGCTTACTTGTTTTCACAGCTTGGTTGTAACGGTAATTTGATCCCAAAAATATAGTTAAAATAAAATTCCTAAATCACCCACATAATGTTTGAGAATTTTATCGAACAAGCGTGAGGACTTGATGGACTTGTACTGGATGTTATGATCTTAATGAAACCCACGTGGGACTATCTAAATAAACCTCAATGTTTGAATGTAATTATCAATGACGTGGAACTAGTGTTTGAAGGATACCTGCTGTGTGATTTGTAGGATAAGTGGGAATAATCATCTTCAATCTTAAAGCGATGAAATTTATTGGGAACCATTCGAGTTCATCCGCATATACCCTGATCTGATCGTTGAAAACAAATTATGCTGGTTACAAGAGCAAGTTTGTGCAGTTGCTACTTTTGATAAGATCATGATGGAATTCATATAAGAAGATCGAAACTACAAAACTTTACTATTTTCAGATTGAAATCCACATAACGCTTGAGAACTTAATTGATAATTGATGAAACTGTACAAGTTTGACTGCAAGGTAAGAATTTCATGTTTTTAGTGGCTCATGGTTAAGTGACTCACTGGCGTCAAAATCGAAGTATAAGATGGGGAGAAAAATTTCGAGACTCCTCTGCTAATGAAATTCTCTTTATTGGAGACCAGTTTTGGGTCATAAGCCCATTATCAGTCCTAAAACAATGGGGAATTTGCCTCAATTTTAGATTCTGGAATTTCAAGTCAAATCCTATTATAGGGCCCTAGAATAACGTTTAACACTAGGAATAACCAACGGAAAAAAATTACCGTAGGAGAAAATGACTAAACAAGTGAACCTCTGTTACAAAACACCGCGAAAATCGAGGAGTATTGTTGACGTCATACGAAAAAAAAAAAAAAAAAGACGCGAAAACAACGACAACAGACAGAGTTCTAGCACGCCACACAAAACGATCCAGTGAAATGGCTACTCGAATAATGTGATTCAAATCTTGAAACTAAATAAGAGAAGATGAAGACTAATAATGCTTGATAAACTAGTAGGTAGATTCGTACTGTAAAAAAGTGAGTAATATTGTTTCTTTGGGTCACTTTCTATGTCTGGGTTCTTCCTGCCAGTTGGTGGCGCACTCTTGTGCGCACTACTCGGAAGGTAAAAGTTCGCGTATGTTCCGCTTCTGTGGTAAGCGCCACAGAACCTCCTTTGAAGTCAGATTGGTAGAATATCCGTCACGTTTCAAACATGGCTGCCTCTTACACATTGCCACCACATTTAAAATTTCCATCTTCCTTAAATTCTCTAAATTTTTTGGATGCGTTTTCGAGCAGCTCACTATGGTTTTTTTCCATAAAAATAAACCCTCATTCGAAAAAAAAAAAAAAATGTGAGGCAAATTCCCCATTGAAGCCATTGTAAATTGTAACCATTTACTATCCAAATTTATTAGAATTCACAAATGAAGATATTTTACAATTGTTTTCGGACTGATGATGGGGTTATGACCCGAAACCGGTCTCCAATAAAGAGAATTTTATTGGCAGAGATGTCTCGAATTTTTTCTCTCCATGATATACATCGCCTCTGCACCAGAAGAATCAAAAATCGATGTATAAGGTTGAGCGAAAATTTGCTTGAATTGTTCGTGTGCATTCATCAGTCCTTCAGCTACGAAATTGTTAATGGTCCTAGGGCCTAAATTTCCAATCATTGGATATTTTTTATCAAATATTTGCAAAAATTTATTACAATGGAGGGTGCGCCTGATTTTTTAAAACAAATTTAATCGAAAGTGGACCACATCCTGAGAATTTTGACACCAGTCGTTCTATTTTTGGATGAGTAAAATCTTGGATTTTTTTCTATGATTTTTCAAAGTATCGAATATTTATGACGTCACGCGCCTTCCCGCCTGGGCGGGACCCCCCAGCCTACTGTTAACTCATAGAAAAATCATAGAAAAAGGTCTTCTCACGCTAAAAGGTTGCGGTTGGTGTCAAAATTCCCAGAATGAAGTCTAGTTTAAATTAAAAATAACAATAAACAGTTTTTCCGACCCATCCGCACACCCCATTGTGAATTTGGGACAGATATATACGAAATCGAAATCGATCAAGGAGCTAAAAAACATCAAATTCGAGTGGCAATTTGTCATTTTGGAGATTCTTTCAACGCCCCTACTGAATCCTTGGGAAGAGCTTCAAGAGTGTACGTTTTGCATCCGAAAGTCTTGATTCAGGACTACTCAAGTACCTACTCAGAAATGTGAACGGAGGTAAGTGAAGTTTATCGCATAATGTCGAATCATCTACGACCCCCAAAGTCACTTAGAGCCCCCAAAGCCTGTGTAATTAGTGGAAATTTATTGTTCCTCTCTCGCTTCGCTCTCTGGCTCCAAAACGCCCGTTCTCCTCAGCATACAATTGGATCGCAATGGGGCAGCTCATGGCGTTTCACGGTTGATTGGTTCATTTCCTTGTTCCGAAGTCGATGGCAGGGGAATGCGACTTTGATTGCTCTCCTCCCCCATTCCATAGTCCTCCCCGGTCGAAAGCGCGCGGAGAATGATTGAATACCGTTTGGAGACCCGTTTTTCCATTTGAGAACTTCCTTGTCTTCTATTGACTGCTATTATTCTCTTCAAGGCGGGTCCGAACAATTTTGTTTCGCGTTCCCCTCTTTTTCTCTCTTGTTTTCTCATCAGGGCACCTTTTTAACTTTATCTCAAACATAGCTTTTATGTCTCTAATTCCATTGCTCTGCCGATTGAGTTCAATAAACGGCACGAACCAATTTAGTACATCGTTATTCGCCATTATTTATTTTTCCTTTCACCTCGACTGCTGGAAAAATGGTAATAAGTATTCACGTATTGTACTGGCATCAATGATTGTAGGTTGAATTGGTGGTGAAGAGAACGTTTATTTCTACTGAATTGAGTCATAAAACGTTCTCTCCGCCATACTCTTTATGAAATCTCTACACCTTCAAAATAAACTCCTGTTCATATCTTTTCTAATTTGTTCAGTTCATACGAAGGTAAAAAACCAAAACTTATCTCTTTTCAGTACTATACTGCCCTCCTTAGTAAGAACGTCCTATGTCCATTTTTGCACTTTTTGAGATGAGGACACCGTGTTGTAGCTCTCGATCAGGCGCTCCTTTTGAGCTAAGCTAGAACGCCCTATGTCCATAGAAAAGGCTTCAATAATCGATTTGTCCTATGTCCATTTATCAAGTTTCACATACCCATCTTAGGCTAAAACGTCCTAATTAAGTCCTACTAGGCTTAAACGTCCTATGGAGAGGAAAATCAGGGACATAAGACGTTCTAGCTTAGTACACGGCATTGGAAAAGTTGATCCTACTAGGCTAAAATGTCCGTTGTGTTAATATCACAGACATAGGACGTTCTAGCCTGTTCAAGACCAATGAAATGTATACAACAACAACAATACTCATCAGATAAGAATACAAAAGAGCGGCAAGTCATCTTCTCACTAAGGTAAACACCGGCCTTCGCGTCCTCTGTCTTGTGCAAAACGTTATCTAGCGAGTTTTTGTGATTTATTTATCCACGGAATGGATCTTAGCCAGAATGCCAAGTGGGTGTGGCACATAGCTTCCTTGTATCCATAACCCGATTATATAGATGATCCGATGCATAGTAGTTGATCAGAAAACACAAATCTCTAAGTACCTTTCACTACCCTCATAGGGGACCATCTACACGCTAATCTGGACAATCCTAGAAAATTTCATCAAATTCGGACGAAAAATGTAAGTGCGTAGTGATTGGATCAAAAAATTGTTTAGCTTGAGTGGGAGTCGAACCTGGGACTTCGGGGCGGGAGTCCAGAGCATTGCTCACTGATCTATGAAGGGGTTGGTTGAATGGGATTTGAGATTCTCACGTCACACGCGAGAGCGACAAATGTACGGCTGTTACAAGGATTTTACGTTTGCTCATGCGCAGAGGCTACTGTACATTTTAAGGTCTTGATTTTCATTGGGGACCATCTACAACCTAATCCGCGTAATCCCTGAAAATGTCATCGAAATCGGGTAGAAATTGTGGAAGTTGTGGCTGTTACAAGCAATTCACGTTCGCGCATGCGCATCGGCTACTATCAGTCCGGAGGTGATGATTTTCATAGGGAACCATCTAAACACTAATCTGTAACATCCCTGAAAATTTCATCGAAATCAGATGGAAAATGTGGAAGTTACGGCTGTTAAAAGGAATTCACGTTTGCGCATGCGCAGTCGCTCCTATCAGTCCGGGGATGATGATTTTCATAGGGGACCGTCTACTCACCAACCCGTACAATCCATGAAAATTTCATAGAAATCGGATAATAACTTCGTATGCACAAGGAACAACAAACCCTCCTTGTAACTTCCTTCGCGTTACAAGGAATTCATGACAGACACACAGACAGACAGACAGACAGACACGGAACCAAAATTGTTCAGAAAGGTCTAAAACGCAAAACGCGAGTGAAAATTTTGATTTTGAGAACTTTTTTTTTCGTCCTTGAAAAGTGAAAACAAAGCTTCCGCTACCTTGGTAGACTCGGAAGCAAAAATGTACCTGTTACAAGCGACAAAATTATTTAATCTTCAGGTTACCTTCATCTCATATTCATCTATCCAGTTATAATTAATAGATCTATAGCTGCAGCAGGTTACTAGTACGTACGTATTTTTAATGGATAACCTCAAAATCCTTCCTACGGTAAGTAACTCGCATATCACTTTCACGTGATATCCTTGATATGGTTGATTCCCCTACCTCTCCTTGGCAGATCCTTCAAAGAAATTGATTGACGCCAAAAACCTTGAGTTTGAACTAAATTTTTGAAATAATACTCGAAACTCAATGGACATTTTAAGCTAGCATCACACTTTTACAAGCTGTCCTATGTTCATGGGTACTAGGCTAAAACGTTCTATGTCCAAATGTTTACCATAAATGACCTATTACAGGCCAGGCAACGAGTTTTCAAGATTTGTTTGTACACTGGCAAAACAGGGGAATAGATTTGAGAGGTGATGGTAAAAAAAACGAAATCTCAAGCTTCAATGGTTTGGGTGGCGCAGAAGCCGAAACTAAAACGCGATTTTCTCGAAATTCGAAAAATGGACAGAGGACGTTTTTACTAAGGAGGGCAGTATAATATTGTACGCTGCCACTTTGTTTTCCTCACTCTTATCAATTTTGAACGGTGATTTTCGTCTTTGTCGATTGTATTGGTTGATAACTGATCAAATTTTCTGCCTCAAGTTGAGAATTCAAAAGAAGAGTTGCTGAAAACTTGTCAAAAGTGACATAATATGTCACTGTAGATATTATCTACAACGACCTTTCTAGGATGGCTCAAAACAGAGGCAAAAGAAAAAAGTTATGATAATATTACCCCTCGAATTTGTTCCAGTTAGTAACAAAATGATCGTGTCAAAATTTGGACCACCCAGCTCAACTAAAAGTGGGTGCTCATTGACATCAATGTTTTGAAGGTTCTGTTTTCATCGCGTAAAGTATGAAAATGGCACACAAATAAACAAATATATTATCACCAGGTATTTTATTAACTGAATATAAACTTTGAATGCAAATATACATTTTCTGTACGAATAAAACTCTTTTCAGAAATTTGGTTTGTGGTACAACCACTTTCTTCTTTGTACAAATAAAACTGTAGTCTACGAGGTTGTGGAAACCCATTTCAATAAAAACGGAGTAGGTACCTGAAGAAGAACGCTGTCCATGTCCACGCAAGTAATGAGTAACAAAGTTAAATCGATTTCGACGGTTAGTTCATCATCAGTAACAAACAAGAACTGAAGATAAGTCACAGAGAACACAGACTATGTAGTCACAGGTGAAAGGGAGCTTGAATCCCAGTTGTCAAGAGAGTGAAAGGCATAACCAATTCGATTGAAGCAAACATCAGTGAAAGGAGAACTTGAATCCTATTGGCTCTGAGAAAAAGGGTATGGGAGGATCAACACATGCAAATCAAGGCAGGCTAAGTGAAAGGGAGCTCAAACAGTGGTGAGGGTAACATTGTGAAGGGGAAATCACAGTGAAGCCACTGCTGATCTCCAAACTCTCCAAAGTTTCCTTGCTCTACCAAGAGTCATGCATCTTTGAACGTAATCGAACGCGTAATCGATTCCAGAGGTTCGTCAATAAAAATAACAAACCAAATGTATGTGACTTTGAATCATCACCTCATATCTAATTCCAACAGTGTTCATCCGTTGTGTGAAGCAATTAGGTACCTCTATTGTTTTCTGAATTGAAATTGCAACTCCCAGAATGAGGTCCATTAGCTTTTAGTTTTATTCGAATGTCTCAATCCTCATCATCCATACAAAATCCATGTCCAAATGTCATCATCTATACAAATCATTCGATAGCAATGTTCAACAACAAACCAGCAGACTTTTTTTAAAATTAAAAACAATGCCGTAGTATAATAGTTGTTGGTGTGGTCGTATTTTTCAACCGTTAATTAGATTTATTCATGGTGTCAGGATTGAACGAGTTCGCAGAATAACGAGAAAAAGTTCGGATGATTATTCAATTCTCATTTCATATCAAAGATGGAAGAACACATCCATATGAAAGATTGCTTTGATCAGGAATTTCAAAACTCACCCACTCAAATTCAGTCGGGTACCACGTGATCTCGTTAATAGAAATGAAGAACGGAAAACCTGAAGAACTCCTTCGGTGAATCGATCATAAGGCCATTTCGGTTCATTATTTTACTGAATATCCGATATCCTAACTTGAGATGGGTTGGAGGGAATTCACAAAATTACTTAAAAAATCTCCGATCAACTTGAATGAAAGTTGAAACCCTCCACAGAAGTAGATTGGTGAGGGGATGGTGGGACGTTAATTAGTGGTAAAGCTATTCTGGGAAAACAATGAAAGTCGAAGCTCTTAAGGAAAACTTTCTTGTTTATATTGAATAATAAATATTGTTAACTTGCAATTTGAGCATAATTGGGAAGAACCAGCAGAGACAGTATGTAAATCAATTCATTTGTCTAACTTTGGGGCCGGAAGAGTTACAGTAATCAAATTGGCTGCGGGAGCAAGGAAACCAAGTTTTACCTGCAGAGGTAGCAGGGAGTAGGTATAAGGGAAGGTAAATACGGGCGAATTGTTGAAGGAATCTTGGGAAGAGTTCACTGGGAAACAAAGGTTCGCTTGAAATAAAAGAGAGAAAACTTAATAGAGTATCTGCCGAGAGCTTTTCAGGTTGTTACGGACATAAGTAATGCTTCTCAGACAGTCTTTAGTGTTTCCCTGGTGTATTCTTCTTTGTTGCTTCGAATCTGGTAAGTACCCAACACCGACTATCACTGAAAGCTTGTACTTTTCATCACTCGCTGGGAGTTTCCGGAAATCTCGAATGATGATCGCACCCTTCCATTCTCATCTTGCTCTCGCATCAAAGATTTTTTATGGAATATTATATGTGTAAAAATAATATAACATGTAACAACGTAAATGTAAATAATATAATTATAATTAACAATAATCATAGATAACGTGATTGACTATACATTATTTTCCATCAAATGGATCGATCATTCATAAAGGTGGATTTTCATAAAATATACGCTAAACAATATCTTTGAAGCCACCCTTCAAATATTCGAAATGTTTGTGCAAAAACTTCCATTAGATCGGTAATATCTGTGATTCAGGAAAATCAAGTGTGGTAGGTCTGCAAGTACCTACATAATATGTATGTGATACCATTGGTGCGATGGTAATGATATTCATGCATAATTATCTATAACTATATATAAGTATTGCTCGAAAATTTCTCCACTTACCTCTGCTTCGGATCAAGGGTCCCCTCACTACCGACTATAGGGAAGTACAGATTTCATGCTGCAGGTCGATAAAGTTTGGTTCCTACAAAATTATAGTGTAAGCAATTTGCCTTTTAGTGCTGTCTGTAAGTCTATCGGTATGTCAGTGGTAAATTTCGTGGTTAATTATCTAATATAAAATATTTTGACATTCAGCTCCACGGTAAATTTATCAAAATTCATCATATAGAGTTCGAAACGATATCAGAACGCGAACAAGAATGTCAAATTAATAATTTCTGGAGTAGCTGTGAATTAAATTAATTTCCCCAATAAGTGGGAGGAAACTAAGTAATGACGGTCGTTTGAGTTAGTTGATCGAGTTTGATAACTCTGAGGGTTATGGAATTATAGTGGTTCCAATCACGCAACCCTCTCTTTCAGGGTCCAAACGTTTGAGAAAAATGTGAAGAGGGTGAAAAATGAGGGAGAACTCGGAGCGGTATGCTTTAATAACGTCGGGAGAAAGATAGGGAGCGAAAATTGTGAGTTTTCCGATGGACATGAGTATAGTTGTAAAAGTCTACGACTGCATTGAACCACAAACCGAGGGAATAATTTTTACAATAATTGCCTTGGTACTGAATACTTTTGAGAAATCACGTTATCCAGGATTAATTTTTTCTTCTTTGAAAATTCTTTATTGCACCTAGTTACAACTTATTAGCAATATATCTTTGACACAATATTTTGATTCTGACATCGCTATTATAAAAATTAAATACTTAACTAAGTCGCTATCGGTTATAAGTGCCACTTAACGCACTCAAGGAGTTCACCGTAATATCTCTGAACTGATCAATCACGAGAACACGCTCACCAGAGGTCAGGTTATTTTTTTTGTATACGTCTGAGTAGGTCGTCAACGCCGAGCAACTAGACAGCTCCTTCGTTGACGTGAACTTGCAACTGCTTGTGATGAGTTATGGTTCGTATTTTGATACAAATTTCTTTACGTAATCAAACATTTCTGATATGTCGGTATGCATCGACAATTATACTCCTCAATACATTGATTTGGAACCGTTGTATAATAACGCGGTTACTTTGAGCAACCCTCAGGGTTCTTATGAATAAGAGTTTCTGTTGGCGCAGAGCGATCTGAGAGCAAAATGGATTTTCAGATTCAAGAAAAAGGATGAAACCTTCCCCCAGAGTTTAGATTAAGTAAAAATAGCCAAGTTCGAATCGGTGTAGAAGTTCGATTAACAAACAAACATGCAATCACAATACCGATCGTTTATTGTTAAAGATTCAAAATGAATTCCAAAGAAATCCGTTGTTCAAGTGTCGTAAGAGATGTTTTGTGGATTCTCTAGCAATTTGGTCGAGAATCCATTCTACTGCCGTAATAAAACTGATTCACTGCATGAAGTTGTTTCTTCAATCATCTATTTCCCTCGAAATCGGTGTTTGTGGTAGCATTGCGCGAGCTATTTTGGAATGTTTTGATGTTAGCAGTTTACTGAGCTGCCCGCGTGATAAACAACTGTGATAAAATAGCTCCCTTTTGAACAGAGGGACAATCAGCTCTCGGACTAGCTGGCAGATATGATGGGTTGCCCATTCTTAGCTAGCAGTCCATTAGTATAAATAATAGGAGATAGCACTATGAGGGTAGCCAGAGGGAACTTTCTTGCTGAGGAGGAAAGGAAGAAGTGCGGTGGGGGAAGGCGGTTTTGTTTACTGCTTTCCAAGTCTTTTAGAGCAAAATACTGTCATCCTGAAGAGTTGCTGGAAATATTAGTTCACTAACACAACCGTATTCTTTGTTCTCTCAATCAATTGATCATAATTTATTGATAACGTTCCTCGTATTTTTCTCTAGAAGATGATCTTCTATTTTTCGTGTGTAGATGAACTACCTACATCAGGAATGAATTATTATGTGTACATTTATGTATTATAGGTATTGATCTTAGCGACACAAAATAAGCACCAGTTACACATGTTTTACAATGTAAGATTCTTTTACGGAATGAAAACCAAACGATAATTCGAAATTATTTCCAAGTTCTACATTTTCCAATAATTTCAAAACCCAGTGTTGGAATGTGACAGGGCACCCGCTATTCTGATACTTGAGTAGTAGTTTTGGGAAGATGCCTTTCTCCTTTGAATCAGGAGTCAGGTGATGCTCCTTACAGTCTTCCACGAGGTTTCGGACAGTGAATTCACTTATTGCAAGTTCAAATCATAAATCCCCATCCCTCCTTCAGCGATACAAGCGTCAGTGGTTGTAGCATAATGGACCCATTAATGTTATTCTACTTCTTGTACTCATTTCACAACCCTTTCTCGTGGATAGTGGTCAGGTCGTTTTTTATTTGTTCCAAGGATTATCAGGCTCATGAACGGACATGAAACCATTTTTTCACGAATTTCAAAAACGTAGATATACCCAAATGCAAGTGAAAATGTCGATTTCAATGTTCTTCTTCCAGAAGTTAAAGCAATGATTCCTCTACCTTTTGTATACTAAACAGCTTTTTAATGATTTTAAGATCTAGTTAAGATAGTTAAGTGTTGGACGTTGAGTGTTGGTAGCCCCCCTTGTAGTTAGGTAAGTGATGTGGTTACTGTTGGTATGTAATGTTGATTTCAATAACAGGTTACGATTGAATGTAAATGATTTATTCATGCCTAAACCTGTGCAGATAATCGATAGCAATTTGATTACCATCTGATAATACGGGTGCAGCAAGCTGAACCAATAAACGTCTTGTTGTACCTACCACACGAATCAAGGCAGCATGCTTAGCTGTGAGAATCAACTGAATGGACCTAACCTACGTAGTACAGCATGGTACCTTTCAAAATCCTTGTTGAGGGAATTTATATGGTGATCTCGAATCAGTCATTCAATTTTAATTGCAAAAACTTCTTAATCGCGTTGCTGTTATTCAATTCGAGACTTAATAAACATGACGATGAAAATAATGTTTCATATTGTGGGAATTGGTACCTACTGCTTTTTAATACTAAAATCAATCAGTTTCACTTCAACGAAACGACATTGACATACTATCTGAGGAGAAACAATAGTGCCCACACAACTTGAAGATAATTTTCTAAATTCCCTCTTTCTTCAATAAGCACCTACAGTTTTTTTCTTCTAAAAATCCAAATTATATATTTATAATTAAATGAAATTTCTGTAAGAAATTACTCAATTGTTCAAAAAATAGTGACTAAGTCAAATCAATTATATTTTCCCTCGGTGGAAAATAGGTCGTTGAAATTGTATGGATTGGACGGATTTCAATAGGAATTTTTGCATCGTGCTCACCTTTACTCTCTTGGTAAATGAATTCCCAAGCAGCATCTATTTTTACCCATCCGTTGCCCGGAAAATGGTTACTTTGTCTGTTCGTATTTTTATCTGGGTTATTATCTGTTTTTATCTGATCAGTGTCCAGTGGATCATCACCACGATTGGTGTACTTATATGATATACATTATGCCAGCTGAAAGAACATAGGCTTCCAGGTTCGGACTACTTCCTACCACCTCATCCAAAGTTGACGATAAACGGTAACTTCTGTTTATGTACTGTAAAGAGGGGGGATAGGCTGCCTGTGAATTACAACCAGGCGAGACGAATCTCGTTCGATCCCATACAAACCCGCGCATTAAACGGTTAGTCAGCTCGGGAGTTCATTTGGAATGGTTACCACTAGCGGGCAGGACCTCAGGTCCTAATAATTTTTCGAGTTGGGCCGTTGGTGAAACCCTCTCCGCGTAATGATTCAATAATTAGGGAATGATTCAATAATTAGCCATGAGAAAAATCATTTGAACGAATAAATTCTGATCTTCTCCTTGGAAGACAGCAGCTGATGACGTCCTCGACGGAAGGGATGCAATCAGACGAAAATTCAGCCTGAAATGTTGGTTTACTGAAGTGAGAGATTCTATAACCCCGCGATTCTATAACCGTAAAATTGGAAATCAAAATCAGTTGCATGAGTAAGTCCATTGATGTATCTAACGGACATGCTATTGTACAATATGCGGGAACATTGCAACCAAGTGTTGTACCTAATGGTTGGGATTTTTTTTTTTTTTTTTTTTGTGTGACGATATCTCGATATTTCACGTTCATTTCTTTCTCATTATCCAAAAGGGGAGAACGAGAGCGAGAGGGTGAAAAGCTTGGAGATTACCGATATTAATATTTCGCCGCCGATACGCTCCCACCCAAATCATCCCCAATACTCTCTTACCGTTCATATCCCCTCTTGGAAAAAAGGGTGACTTATAATATTTAAAAGGGGGACACGAGATTAATGTGATGGGCACCCGGCGATATCGTTGGTACAACCTCCTCCCTGGATCGCCCTGGGAAAACCGTAAAAGGAGAATCGACAGGACTTACCGTTTAGAACCCAACTCCGCCCCTCCGCTTCGATGGGTCGATGCAAGTCGCCTACATAATCGAAGGAACACTTTTTTTTTCTCAGACTTCTCAACCACAGTCAAGAAACTACTATCTATTTTTCACAAACCTCTCACGCTAAGCACCGACCGGGTAACGCCTTTTCTCCGGAGTAATGATACTAGAATCCTAATAAATTTCTTACTCCAACAAAAAACGTCCACCGATAGCTTCCTCGAATCCATAATCTGATTGTATAGATGATCCTATGCATTGAAGCCAATCTAAAAAAATCTCAACCAATTTTGACTAGATTTTCAGGATCGATACGGACAGGCGTTGAGACGACCGCCCTCTTCAAGAAAAATTAAATTTTACCCACAAGATACCCTATTTTAATGTACAGCTATATCTCTAATAGAAGAGCCAAAAGCAGTACTTCATCCCACCCAGATCCGAAACGAGAAGGGAAGGGGGGGGGGAATTTTGGGTAATGTTATGATCTTCTTTTATTTATGAAACCATGTCTCAAGAACCTGTTGTAAACTAAACTTTCTAATTCCATTTTCCTCCGAGTCCACCAAGGTAGCGGAAGCATTGCTTTCACTTTTCAAGAGTTAAAAAAATTCTAAAACATCAAAATTTTCACTCGCGTTTTACGTTTTGGACCTTCCTGAACAATTTTGGTTTCGTGTCTGTCTGTGTGTCCTTCTGTCATGAAATCCTTGAACAGCAAAACCATAAGTAGTTATTGTCCGAGTTCGATGAAATTTTCAGGGATTGTGCTGAATGGTATGTAGAAGGTCCCCTATGAAAATCATTTCACACGAGTTAATAGTACCTTCTGAGCATGCGAGAACATAAAAACCACGTCCATAACTAGCCATAACTTTTGCATTTTCAGGTATTTTGTGGGTTGGCGTGTAGATCAATCAGATCAGTGTCGATCGGTCCCCTATGCAAATCATTTCCCCGGATCAATAGTAGTCTTTGTGCATACTCAAACGTTATAACCATGTAACAGCCATAACCTCTACATTTCCCACTCGAATTCGATGACATTTTCAAAGGTTAAAAATCTATTCGCGGGTTGGCGTGTAGATGCTCCCTTATGAAAATAATTGCCCCCAGATTGATAGTAGTATCTACACATGCTCAAATTTCCGTTTTGGAAGTTTCCGTTCGATTTCGATGGGACTCTCGAGGTTTGAAAGGTTTAAGGTTTGTAGGGATGATTCCCTAAAATGTCATCATGTCATATGACCATTAAATTTGGAGGGTACTGAGAGGTACTCTGAGATTGGTGTTTTGAGATCAGCTACTTACCATCTGATCATCTATGCAATCGGGTAATGGATACGAGGAAGCCATGTGCTAAACCCACTTGGCAGGTGTTGAATTTTTCCTTTTCCAAGTTTTCGAATAATAATGCTAATTTTTTTCTACTTTGGGTACTATACTTTAAAGAGTTTGCCTACGTCGTCACACAACATTTGAAAAATTAGCAGTAATTATTTAATTTACTGGGGACGATAAAATTCGTAATAACCATCACAACCATCAACAACCACCATAATAACCAAGGACTAGAATTAGTGCTAAAACAATTTAAACCGAAATCCTCCTCTGATGGTTTCTTTAATAATGCCTTGTGGCCTCTGACAACTACTGGAGAACTCAAGACCGCTTCTACCACATTAGATGAAGTCTCTAATGTGGTAGAATCGACGCTTAGGCGGCTGCCAATTGAAAACTCTTGCCATTCGAGAATTTGATAGAGGAGATAGAAAGATCCCCCTCCTTATAGCTTATAGCATTCGAAGCATTATTGTTGTTGAAGCATAGAGCATACGCGCTGGATGCTCAATGATGATTGCTTGGATAGCAGTGAGAAAAACTGCTTTGCACCAAAAGTCCCGAGAAATTGAACATGTAGTTGTAGGTTAGGTACAGGTGAAAGTAAGATGAACCTACCTTTTCAAGGAATTGTAGTGCTGAACTCGAAGGAAATCCTCTTCACCAGGCAAACTTGATATGTATAAACTTATTTGTAGGATGCTAAAAATCGATGAATAAAACAAACAAATTATTACACATAAGCTTATTATTTTTCTTTATAGATCACTCATCTGCAAGGAACTCGGCTTTGCCATTGTCACTTTTTTTTAAAATAAACTAACCAAAGGTACTACCTATGGTACATGCATGCGCGATCCAGCGAAAGGGTTGAATATCGATAGGTAGGTAGGCGATAGTAAGTAAAAGAAGATTTTACAGGTTGGGACGCTAGTTTGCGCTTCTCACCGGGTTGGATGGAATTAAATACAAAACAAGTTAATTTGGAAGGAATAAACGCTTCACACTCAGTTTGAAGAAACAAGGAGTTGTGGGTGCCTTCATTTGGAAACTTGATTACTGGTTGCTAAGGACGTAAAACTGAGTACAACTCAAAGAAACGAACAACGATCGCATTTTTGACAGGTAAAATTTGAACGGAGAATAGGCCTCTTTTGCGATTTACACTAGTGTTTCTGATTTATCTTAAATCCAACCCTTAAGTTCTCAGAGAGACCGAACGGTTGATCCTACAGAGCTCTGGGTGGTCTCATTCGATTCTAAAAATTCAATACTAATTTAAACAAATGAAAATACCATACTCCTAAAAATTGTTTGAGCTTTCAAAAATTCCAACCCTTATTATTCAACGCTTAGAAGTTATTGAAATCAACCAAATCGGATTTTACAATTCGATTTTCGGATTATACGTACCTTGAAACGTAAACCAGCAAATTTTGAGGGTGGGGAGGGGTTAACTTTTTTTTCTTGGTCGGTCCCAAAAGTTCATTATCAAAAACAATACTTAAACCAAAAAAGTCTTCCAAGTGGGTGTGACACGTATATACCTCGTATCCATAACCCCCCGGTGGATGATGGATGATTCGATGCATAGGAATCATCTCAAAACATTAATCTCTGAGTACCTTGAACTCATAGGAGACCATCTACTCACCAATCCACACAATTCCTTAATGGTCACCTATGAAAATCATCGCCCCCGGCTGATAGTAGCCACAGGCGCAAATGTGAATTCTCTGTCTCAGCCATAACTTCTACATTTTCGACCCGAATTTGATGAAATATTCAGAGATTGTGCGGTTTGACATGTAGATGGTTCCCTATTAGGGTAGTGCAATGTATTTAGACGTTGATGTTTTGAGATTAGCTACAATGCATCTGACCATCTACGAATTTACAATCGGGTTATGGGTAAGTACGAGGAAGCTATGAGCCACATCCACTTGGCAGACTTTTTTAATGTTATCAATCAGCAACGCGGTTATGAAGTCGTTCTTGAAAATGTTGATTATCACAATTTCACATGAACCCTATTTGATCAAATTTGGACCATGATTTGGAGTAGTTATTGTCCTCACCGGGATAAACCACAGACAAAACCAAAGTTGTTCAAAAAGCTTTAAATATCGAATTGCGAGTGGAAAATTTCATTTTAGAGGGCAGCTAGTTTTTTTACTTCCTGCATTAACAACAACTTGTATTTGGCAAAAATATTTCACAACTGTAGATATTAGCCCAATAATAGTGTACATTGGATTGATTACATCAGCACTTTAAGCTTAGGTACGGTACCTATGTCCATGTGGCAGCTTGGCCCCTTTTTTTGACCTTCCCTGTCCTTGATAATGAGGAAGAGAAAATGAGGTAGCAAAGTGGATTGTGAAAAAGTAACAATTTATTGAACCAATTTAAGCATTGTCACTATTCTTCATTCTGTGTAATAAATCAAATATGAATCCCCACCACAAATACTACGTGTCTCCGCAAAAGCTAACACTATTGGTAAATAATAAAATGTTCGTAACATTTATTAGACAAAGTACGACCTTCGTTCTACTCTAAAACTTAGGAAGACGGTATAAATATCTTATTTCATCCCGGGTTAATTCGGAAGCGATATCAGTGGCACGTCTCAACTTCTGTTTCATAGTCTTTGTGTCTGCCACTTTTTCTACATTTTCCTCAAGTTTTACTTCGATGTTTGAAGGTATCCTTTTCAGTTCTTGAATTTCAATAATTTTTCCGGTTGGAAAGTTCACCAGTTGGAGGATTTCGGTAGACAGGTTTGGAACGCTTTGGAACTTCCGTTGTTTTTTCAACAAATTCTCCAGACATTTTTTGATTTCGGTGATGTCCTGCTTCACGTCGTTTTGGGCAGTCATATCTCTTCTCAGATCAGCTATGTCACTCTGTAATCCTTTTGTGTGCTCAGCGAACAAGAACCGAATAGAATCTTCAGTAAACGTAGATAGTTGTTTCTTACCTTTGGCTAACGCAACAGATGCCAAAAACTTGCAAGGATCACCTTTCCGTAGCATTTCTTCTCTTGCTGCTTCTGTGTAGTAAGATATGTGGTATGATCTTGCGCAACCCGAACAGAAAAGGCCATGGTTGTTGTTGCCTGGAGTTTCACAAGTGGCACAGCTCATGATTCAGCTGTTATTACTGGCAATTTGAGTGATACAACAACTTTTACACACTATCACAGTGCCGTATTCACTCACCTACGTCGAAGTGCAGACTGAGGTATTCCCAGATTGCAATATTGTTTTCAAGTTGGACTGCATTTAATAGTTGATTATCTTGGAGGCCAGCCGGTTCTAGTATAATATACTAGAACTATTATACTATTAAGATATTATCTCAATCACGCTTGAGTGGCCCCGTCTTCATGAGATGCGTAGTTGTCTTGATATGTGTTATTCGTTGTCGATGGATACTAAAAATTATGCATTTCACCGATATTGTGTTAAATAGGAAGCAGGAGAAGGGAAAGAAAACCAATATTTTGGTTTATTATTTTCAATAATGAACCTTTGGAATCGACCAAGAAAATTTTGTTACCCCCCCCCCCCCCCTCAAAATTTGTTGGTTTACGTTTCAAGGTACGTAGAATCCAAAATCGAATAAAATTTTGGCCTTCCGTCCACCGTACGCCGTACGCGCCACTTTCCCCACTTAGCATTGACCGATTTTGATGAAATTTGGTGTGTAGGCTACATTTTGGGTTTTGTTGTGCCCCGAAGATTTTGGTTGAAGTAGGTCACTACTAAGGGTTGAAAAATCAAGTTTGAAATTTTGAAAACGCCCTAACTCAAACAATTTTGATATACAGTTATTGTTTTCCCATCAATTTAAGATAGTATAAAATTTTCAGAATTTTTTGAGACCACGCGGAGCCCCGTAGGACAAACCGTTCGCTCCCTAGAATAATTTAAGGGTTGGACTTACGATAAATCAGAAACAAGTGTGAGAATCGCAAAAGAGGCATAATCTCCGTTCAAATGTTAGGTGACAGAAATGCGATCGAAATTTTCTTCAAGTTAATTGGTGGTAACAATGGTAACAAAAATAATAAACCTTTGTGTAATAATTTGTAGCGTTTTTTTCTTCATTGCCGATGGTAAAGAAGCTTCTCATTTGTCCAAAAATTCGAGAAATCATGTCCTACTTATTTAAATATCCATTTCGCTCTTGGACATGGGTAGGGTGGGGGGGGGGGGGGGTTGCTGCAATTCTATTGCTGCTGTTGTTCCGGGAGTGTCAATATAATTACACACACTGTTCGGTTGTTACATAAACTTTCTGGAGACTAATTTAGATGATATTTTCACAAGATGTTGTGACGCAATCAAGAAAATGGCCGTTTAGGCCGAGCCTGTAAGGCACCGGGTGATGGATCACCGAGTAGGCTTACCCCTTGTATAAGTTTACCGAGCGAGGCTCAGAACTAACAACACGTCGCATTAGTTAATCGATAATTTTTCGATGGATCAAGAAGCTTTTCGGAAAGGGAAGGGGAAAGGTGATCGTTTATGACCGATAAGAGGTGTGGTAGAATAACCGTCATACGGGCCAAGTTTCAGGAGGAAGGCTCCAAGCGTAAACATGGCAGCCTGTCGAGGGAAAGGTTACAAAGCACATAGCGGGTTTTCGAGAGTTATTCCAAGGTAATTTGCGTCTATTTAGCGTTCCTCCCCCCTTTCCCTTTGTTATTTCCATAAGGCGAAAGATCTTTTCAGGCTCCTGCTTCTTGTCAATCAAAACGCTGTGCTGCAAATTACCTTTCACGCCTCGAAAGGCCCGTTCATTCGATTAACCTCACAGGAATGCCTCCCTCGAACGAATCCCCTCTCTGGGAAACTGTCTCTTGGTGCATCGAATTCACTGTAGATAATGCATTCTGGATAGTTATAACGCTATCTGATAAGTTTTTCAGACTCCATGAAATTAGTTACCTATATATACTCAGATAAATAATTCAATTAGAGATTCAAACGTATCGTAGATTCGTGGTGAATCTACGTGTGAATTTCAAGTCATCTTTACATACTTACGTAAATATGTCAATATGTGGTATAAATTAAGGTATATACCTACACAAGATTGATGACATGAAGACGCGTTTTGGCAGGTTATTGCGAATTTTCGACAAAAATCCCGTAAATTTCTTAAAACTTACTAAGAACCTTTCTCAAAAAAAAATAAATAAAAAAATAAATAAAACCGACCTCAAAACTGATGATGCCGAACCACTAAAAAGGAGGAAATAACAGTGACTACATAATATGCAGTCACTACTTTGAATATTATTCAAATTGGTTGGTAGGTACGCATTGGAGTCCCCACTTCGCCCAACTGTAAACACAAACTTACTTGAGTATCTTCTACATATTCTTCGTTTAATCTACTTCATTTTTCGTATATTTTCTTATTCTTTTAACATTTAAATACCCGATCATGCGATGACAGTGGAATCCATAACACAAACATTCTTGATAATAGTAGGTAGTTATGTATTCCTCTACTTAGTGTTGATAATTATTGTTGTTAATTTCACGCGAATATGTGGAGAATGTTGTAGAACACAAACGTTTTATTTTATTATGTTTTATTTATTATTTCTTATTTTATAATTTTTAGAGTTTTACTTTATTTTTAAAATTAGTTTCCTACAGTTTTTCTATCAGTTTACGTAATGTAGATCTATTTCCTTACTGATCCCTTTGAAATCCCCTTTGAAACCCTCTTAAATCCCTCTCAAAACCCTTGAAATCACACCTTTAATATGGATCATGTTGAAGATGACGCTGTATGCTATAATATGAACATGCAGTGAGCTATGTGCCTAACTGTTCAATATCTCTCATATTTGATAAGGTACTTGGTCGATCTGACGACCTCTAATCAAATTACCTACTTAATATATTATCGATGACGAGGAGGCTATGTGCTATAGCTATTTGGCTGACTACACTCTGATCACCTAATTGTTCGATTTTTTTCTCGATTGGAGGCAGTTCTGATGACCTCATTTAAAAAAAACGTCGTTCCATGACACACCAAATTTAGATCTCTTCTCCTTCTGGCCTATGTCGTTTAGATGTCTGTCAAAACCAACCAATCTATCACTGGTAAAATTAGTTTGAATAAAGAATAGGTGAGTAGAACAAGATAATATAAACGGATACCGTGTTGCTATTCTAAGATCTATCAACGTATATATATTATATCAGGGACTTCTACAATACAGTAGCCAGATAGAGGCTACTGCAGGATATGTACGGATTCACTAAATCATTATACATATGGCTCCCATAAGTGAATATTTTGACAATGATATCGGCAAAATTTACAAGAAGATATTATTTGATTCATCTGTAAACCCTGAGACCTATTGTTATCTTTCAATCTCAATCTCACGTACATTCAACGGGTCGTTGCAATGAATTCCTACAACGATGTTATGTCCATTCTAGGTTATAAGTTCTTAGGTTTAATTACCCGAAACATTCATGGACGTGAGAATTCTGAAGACACAATTTTGAGAGGACTTTTCTTGGAAATCAACCAAATAATTGGTACCTTAGTCATTAGCATGGATCTGAACCATTTTTGGTTTTTATTTAACGCAGTTAAGGACCCCCTTGGAAATCAATAATTATAGGCACATATAATGATGGTTTTCCCTCTGTGATAGAAACAATTCTCAAAACAGGGAAATATTAGGAAATATTGTTGATGGGCATGTTGATGTTGGGTTGTTATTGTTTTTGTTGGTTTTACAATGCAATACGTCAAGCATAATAAATTCAGACCTTTCCAACTGAATCTGATTCAATTCGGGGAAATGGATCATCTAATGGCACAACCAGCAAAAGCTTTAAATAGATTCAAAACATTCATTCCCAGACTCCAGTTTCGTTGGATGTTGGAGTAACTTTTATCATTCACCCCTCTTTGAATATTTTATCCCGTGTTCAGCGTTTCGACCTTTAGTTAGGGGGATTTAGAGCGCATTCATGCTAAAGATGTAACCAGAATATTAACTATACAACAATGAGTCCCCAAGCGAGTTCCACCCATTTCTACCGTTTTCACTCTCAAGGTTATCTGGGGTATAATGTTTAATAATTTTCTGGTCGACGTTATCTCCTACTAGCCATAAAGTTTGTTAGAAAAAAAACTATAATCTCTCTTATTTCTTTGCTACAATAACTAAACATTAATGTTACGTGGTAAAAATTCTATTTTTAATTAATGTTTCTGTCGTTAACTTCTTAAGAAAAGGAAGGAAGGGTCTATAACTATTTCCTATCATATTGAACTAACAACATTCGTTAATAGCGAGGCCAACCTATACGTGGAAACAATCAGATTAGGTTCCACACAGAGAGTTTGAGTGTTATCAAAAAACAAAAAAAAAAAAAAAACAAAAAAAAAAAACAAATTGCAGAACGAGGCAATCCATTTTATTACTTGCAGTTCCAACCAAATAAGTCTGTCAAAACTAATTTCACTCATTTATCCAAGGATTCCCAAATCAACATTTGCCAATGTTATTCTCCATTAGCAAAATATCGAATTGTGAAAATTTTATGGATTGAACTGTGAACCTGTGAAGCATTTGTGCAATGAAATTGAGATTAGATATATAGGATAGGTAGGCGTTGCAGCCTCTTCTGGGCTGGACCATTGCAAATCTTGACTCAAAATAATAACTAACTCTTGAATGTAGGTAGTTATATTTGAGTATGAGGAAAAGATCTGTGGAAAGGCTGAAACAGAGTTTTTCGGCCTCAGCACTCACAACCCGTTCACAACAGCATCTAACCCTTTCCGAAACAATTTCGTCAATCTTGGATCGAAGAGCCTCGAATATTATTGTATTAGAGCCAGAAAGAATGTTTTGGGGAAGAGTGGTCAACCTTTAATAGCGGTTGTCACCAATAATAAGTTGAGCAACAAAATTAGCACCTATGTTTAATTTCTCAAGTACCTTATTTATTTCTGAGAACTCTGTTAAATTTGAGTAGCACTTTTGAATAATTAACTCGATAATTTCGGAGCCAAATCAGTACCTTACCTATCCATTGCCCTTCTTCATTGTATTCTTCAAACCAATATGTGAACTTCTTGATCTTTTTTTTTTTATGAGTTCACTTGTTATTTTAGACATCACCGTTTACAGAATAATCTTACCAATACAACAACGATCAGTCCTCCCTTCATAACGGGTTGCTTCCTGTTCCCCTCAGGGCAAAAATCTTCCGTCTGAAACTTGAAGGATTGAGTGGAAGTAGCCATTAAACGGTCTCAAACAGCTTCCACTGGAATTGTTTGAAAAGTCAAAGCTACAAAGGCAAAGCGGACGGATGAGTAGCGGAATGTCAGACACTGAGAGGCTTGAGTTAAAGAGAAGCGCGAGAAAAGGCTGAGTCCTTTGATGCGGTCGTTAATGATATGAGACGAGAGCCACCCAAGCGCCACATCAAAACCCTCGATGATCTAGCCTATCCTGGTGTCTTCAACATCCTGAAATCCTTCTGACCAAACAGTGAGTGGTTAAATTCCTTCGACTATGAAATGCCCTGAAGCCTTCGGAGGATAAATATCTTGCGACCTTTCCAGTGATGCGATGGAGTTACTTGGTTCTCTGTTTGGTTCTGTTAGTTGGTTGGATCACGATGGGTTGAATGGAGTTGGAAAGTCTAGTCTTGTCAGATAATATAAATGAGTGGCATTTCCAATGGATGGCTTGTGCTGGAGATGCAAAGACTCAAACCCATACAATGTTTATCGAAATTAGACACAACTGATGCCACCATAAATACGCGAAATTTGTTCCATGCGATGTGTTTCCATCTCTTAGTAAGCCACCCTTCTTTTCCTCATCAATCCTGACCAGAAGTCGACCGCATTGGGGTAAAAGTGACATATCTTTTGAAAACGGAAGCACCAGTTGACGTTGTCCGATCAGATATCTCCATTCTCATCATGGACGTTATGACTCAAAACTCCGAGTTTTGGAGCTTTATTTCTACATCCAAAAAGATGACGTAGAATGCAGGGCGATTGACTTCAATATATTATTCAGAATCGGAGGTTTTAATTAGCGATCCTGGGAAATTTCAGCTTATTGGGTCCATAAGGAGCGAATCTAGTTTCTCCAACTGATCGCAAAGGATTTAAGTTTGCACCAGCTTTCGGCATTACCACCCAGTAGACAGCAGACAACCATTCGGAGGTCTTGGGTGGCATCACAAAGGAGGACTAATTTTCGTGACAGTGCTGAAGAAAGCCCCGGCTTGGTAGCTGACATGAAGGTTCATGTTGTATGGGACGTGAGAGACCTGCGTTTTTTTTATATCCGCTTTAAATAGCATTTACAGATTTGTTTCAACCTTTTACAAATTCAATTCAACCTTTTACAAATTCAATTCAACCTTTTACAAATTCAATTCAACCTTTTATAAATTCAATTCAACTCTCCACCAATTTAACTCATACCAACCATTCGACTGATCTCAAAAAAAAAAAAAAAAAAAAAAAAAAAAAAAAAAAAAAAAAAACAGTGATACGGAGCGACTATTAAGAAAGTTATCGCTTCTAAGGGCATGCAAACATAAGCGATTGTCGGCATTGCACACAGAAGCAATTCTGACCATACAGTAGACATTAAATTGACAAGGCGCTGAGGTCACGTAGATAGGTAGGTACTATGTACGTACCTTTTTTTTTGTTCTTTTTAAAATAAACTATCCTTAAAGACGGAGGAGACACGCCATAAATAAAAGTAAATTAAAAAACCAAATTTTGAATGGGGAGGACGCCTAGGACTCACCCGACGCCCGCCCCAGGGATGTGGGAAGATGAAGAAGGTGTGGGTGGGAGAGAGGGATGAGAGGAAGTGCCTCTATAAAATGAACACCAGTTCAAATATGAGCCGAGGGTGGTGATACCACGGAGTACACGCACTGATATGCTCAACTCACGCAACTCCGTGGCACTTTTCCCTCACCACATTCCGCCACAATGTTGCAGCCGTTACCCACCTACGTGTAGTCTACTGCTTATAATCATAATCAATCTGGTATTTTTCATATCCATCCCCTCTGGTGGAGAGTTGAATAGTATTTGTAAAAGGTTGAATTGAACTTGTAACAGGTTTGAATGAATTTGTAAAAGGTTGAAATACATCTGTAAACGGTTGAATTAAATCTGTAAATGCTATAAACGCTGAGGCCGTCTCTTACAGTTCCATCCATTGGCCTATCATCTCCCGGCATGCTGCTCAAGCCAAACACGCAAATACGACAGTTTAGCCGAAGAACTGAAATGGTATTTTAAGCCATTCGTAATTTCATCCGTACTCCTGGTCCAAATCCTGCGCTCAAGTGATGATGTACGAGTAGAAACTCAAATTCTCCGTTCGTCGAGCGGTTTCTATGTGGCTAAGGGCCCAAGGAAACTTGTTAGAGGACTCGGACTAGAGCACGGATCAGCCATTTGACTCCCAGAAAATTGACGTCCATACAAACAAAAACAAAAAAAAAAAAAAAAATCATAAATCAATTAAATTTTTGACAAATTATTTTGAAGCTCAATTTGAACTTTTGCCAAATCAAATTGAACTTTTGATAACTCAATTAGAACTTTTGCACCCTCGTACATTTGTACTTTTGGCAAGTCAATTTATACTTTTCACAAATGCTTTACGCTTCGACAACTACTAGAGTCTTTTTCCAACTTTTTCACTCCTATAATGTTCAACAAATGTTTTTCTCTCCTTCTTCTTTCAAATCGTCAGTCTCAAATAGGTTCTCTATAAAATTTCAGCTTGTTGCCATCAAAAACGAATTTAGTTTGCCCAGCTAATCAGAAAGAATCTCAGTTTGTTATTCGGAATCAGCATTCTTGAATTGGCTCCTAATACAATTTCAGCTTTATGGATTCACTATGAGCGATTTTAGATCACCCAATTAGGAAAGGAGCTCAATTTGTTATTCAAAATCGGCAGTCTCAAATAGCCTCCCTGTGAAATTCAGCTTGTAGGGGCTACTAGGGGCAAATTCAGCTCACCCAGCTGATCTGGAAGGAACCCAGTTTGTTATTCAGGATCAGCAGTCTAAAATAGGCTCCCTGTAAAATTTCAGCTTCTTGTGTCCGCCATGAGCGAATTTAGCTTCAAACCATAAAACCTCCGTAAAAACACATTGTGTCAAGAGTTAATGGCTTTACCTACAACTAACCCAAATAGTTCATCATGAAGATCGTAATGCGATCACTATAACAATCGACCTTTTGGAAAAATGTTGCATTTTCAAGAGGTTTAGATATTGGTTCTTTTTCAATCTTACGAGTCAAGTTTCTCAATTTACAATAAAAATCGTTCCGCGTCTATAACGACCTCATTACGAGATCTGGAGCCACAACGTCGTTCAGGCGGCAGAAGGATACATCACCACCATACAAGCACGTCAAGTGCTATTGTGTGCGGCTCAACTTGAATTCCCCCCTCACCCGGGTGACACATTGTCAACTGAAATTCAGTGCCATTTCAAACTCGGCGTTTCCACTCCCTGTTCTACGTTGACGTCCCCAATTAGCGCAGCGGACTCCCAACAAAGTGAGGGGAGCCGAAAAGAGAGGAAACGGCAATCAACGAACCCCGCGTGTTCGTGGACGCCATAAACCAGGCTCAACGGCTATGCAAAAAGGCTGCAAGTGATTACAGGAGGGTCCGTCATTTTTTCCACATCCGTAACCAAGATAGACACAGGACTCAGCGATATGATCCGCTCTTCACTTTTGAATTGCACTTCCAAAATCCGTTGCTCAAAACTTCCGCCGTCAGATGAAGAAAAATTCATAAATACTTGATTTTTACAGAACTTGGTATGAGATCAGTCCCAACATAATATTATTATGTAATACAACGTACAGTTTTCTCAATAAATAGTTTGGTCTCTCATTAGAATGTTAGTGTTGTCAGACGGACGATACCTCCATCTACCATTCAAATTAGATAGAACGATATACTAACGTTCTTACTTGCTCACTGGATCCTACCCACAAAATCAATTTAACTTGACTGTACTTGATACATGCAGTTTCAATTATAGTACCAACTAGTAAGTAGGTGCCTATCAGCCTTCCTACGTATTTACTTCACATGGACGTGAGAAAAAAAAATTGGAGATGAATGAATAGGTATTTAATGAGAACTATTGCGTTCTATAAGATTTTGGAGTTACGTTTAACTCTTCCTAGGGCAGGTCTGTTCACCCAGATTGGAATAACCCCTTCTTCTTCTTCATAATTTTGAATTCTTCTTCAGCGTCGTAATCCCTGAGATTATAAATGTCAAAAAAATATGAGAATCTGTAGGAGACATGAAATTATGTATACATCAAACAAATGTATCCAAGAACGAATCAGATGTTCAACATAGTTAGATAGTTTAGTTCTTGTCGATGAAATGATACTTGCCTACCCAGTATTTCAAATGAATAAGGTGATCTGGAACAGTCGTGAACTCAGGCAGTATTCATTTGAAAAATCGTGTCTACCATTGTGATATAGTCAACCAAAGCCGCAGTGCATTAAAACAAAACTACAACACTGATGATAATGGAGGAGCAATGATAATAATTATGGTAGCCAATGTTTTTTGGTGGTGCTGTTGTAAGATTTAGGGGTTGCAACTCCTAAACCCCACCAACGGTGAGTGAGTAAATTCAGTTTTCTTTGTTAACGATAATTTGTTGGGAGTAAGCTCAAACAAGTTCAATGCCGATTGAAATGAAGGCTTCATACAGAAATGACTCATGGTTGAACCTTCAGGCAAGTTTTGAATTTGTCCTACAGGTCACCCGAAAAGGTAGTTTGAAAGACACATTCGTCTATTTCCAGCTTTTAGCCATGATTTGATAAAATCGAGAATGTTTAGCTATTTTTACGAGCTTGGGCATGATGTGACTATTCTTTTTTTGGTTTATTATTTTCAATAATGAATCTTTGGAATCGACCAAGACCCCTTCAAAATTTGTTGGTTTACGTTTCAAGGTACGTAGAATCCGGAAATCGAATTAAAATTTGGCCGTCCGTCCGCCGTACGCGGCACTTTCCCCACTCACCATTGACCGATTTTGATGAAATTTGGTATGTAGGCTCCATTTGGGGTCTAGTTGTGCCCTGAACATTTTGGTTGATGTAGGTCACTTCTAAGGGTCTAAAAATGAATTTTGAAATTTTTAAAACGCCCTAACTCAAAAAATTTTGATATAAAGGTATTGTTTTTCCTTCAATTTATAAGCGTGCAAGCCAAAGAAGACAACTGCGATGCGTTCTGAAAACGTTTTATTAATTAATCATTATGATAATAATATAAATAAAGTTCATTAGCTGTGAAGTTTGGTAGAAATACCTGAAAACGAATCGAAACAAACAAAGGTTTTAAATTTTAAAAACGACCTAACTCAAAAAATTGTGACATAAAGGTATTTTTGTCTGTCAATTTATGATGATTGACAAACTGTTCGCTCCCTACGAGGATTTAAGGGTTGGACGTACGATAAATCAGAAACACGAGTGTGAATCGCAAAAGAGGCCTAATCTCCGTTCAAATTTTAGCTGTCCGAAATGCGATCGATGTTTTTCTTCATGTTGGATGGTTGATGGCTTTGCAGACGAGTGATCAATATAGAAAAATAATAAACCATTGTGTAATAATTTGCAGCGTTTCTTGTTTGACGCGGAACTCTATCTACCTAGTTCTGCACTACGTCGCCGGAATTTCGAATTCGCCTTTAACTAGTGGCAAGGGGGGTGGTTAAGGCTTAAAAAACGTGCGTTTTCGAGCATAATCTTGTTTAGTCTGCCAAGGCCTCAATTCCCAACGGATTTGCGTGTTTCTTTTCTTTTTATTCGATGCGGAAATCTTCCGAGATGCACACCTACCTAAACAGATAAAAGTTCACCGTTACGTAGTATCACCGCTTTGGTGCCAGACTGGCTGGTGGGAGGTTGACTTCGAATTCTTAGTCTAATGTTAGTCCACTATTTCTTACTCAAAATACTAACCAAATTACATTGAGTGAAACAGTTTCGGGCAGGAGGAAGGTTAATAAAAATGCGAGTTTTATCGCTCTCCAACTGGTTAAAATTGACCTAATGGTTATTCAATGGGACGTCCCCCAGAATGCATGCATTACTGTACAATATGTTTTCTATTAGTTTGTAGTTCCATATTTATCATACTCGTATTACTTCGCTCCCGTTGAAAAAAAAAAATGCAATTGAACACAATTGGCCGGAGGTCCACGAACTTTCCTTTTACCATAATTATAGCATGCCTGCCAGACATTCAGTAAGTGCTTTTTTATTCTAATGGTTTAAGGAAACAAACCTGTAAAAGGCAGCGTAATTTTTCTTCCGCTTTTCAACAATAAAATATTGGTAAGCTGCACCCGAAGCAGCTGCTGATATCAACGCTACCATGATGTTGAAGGAAATATTTCTTCTAAGATATCCTTTCAGTACGGGTTTGCAATACTTTGCTGGCTTGCAGTCTTTACTTTCTGGAATTGTGTCGGGATTCTCCGCCATCTAATTAGCTGTATTACGTACCTGACAATAAATTCCAAAATTCAAACACCAAAATGACCACAATTCAACTCAATGTATGCCTTGTAAATATGCAGGAAGGAAACCTTGTTTTCCAACACACCTGTTTCATCTAAGTGAAATCTAAATCAAAAAATACATGTAGTTTCATTGTGAACTCACAAATATGAAGCCTTATTCAGTTTGATGTTATTACACAGTACGATTCATCGAAATCGGACGCAGAATGTGGGAGGTAGCTTATCAAGATTTGGGCATGCCCAGTTTCTATCGATAATACGATCCGGATGAACTCATTACGGTCCTAATAGACCCCTACCTACACAATCCTGAAAACTTGAATTTTCCGCAGAGCCCCCCCCCCCCCCCTGCTGTCTACCTTGGGGCAACGGAATTCGCAGGGGACCATTTTGACACTTGAGACCCTTTTTTAGGGTCAGAAGGAAAAAACAGAGAAAAAAACCACACACTAATCCGTTTCAGACCATTCTGAATCAAAATCCGCGAAAAAAAAACCATAGGTGTATGTCTGTTCGTGTGTGTGTGTAGGTGTTTGTGTGTGTGTGACAAAATCTTGTGTCGTCTGCACAGGCGTTAGTTTTCAATCGATTTTCGTGGTTCTTTTTTTGTTCGACGCAGAAAACTATCTAGTTGTGCACTACGTTGCCGGAATTTCGAATTTTGCCTTTGAAGGAGGGAGGGGGAGGTAGGAAAAGGTCTTTTTTTATCCTCAAAAAACGTGCGTTTTTGGGCATAATCTTGTAAACTCTGCCGAGGCCTCAATTTCCAATCGATTTGCGTGCTTCTCTTTTTGTTCGACTCAAAAATCATCCTAATTGCACACTATTTCACCAGAGTATTAAAATTAGCGTGGGGAAGGGATGAGTGGGGGGATGATATTCAAAAAATATCAAATTTTTTTCAATATTTCGTTTCCTTTGTAGCTTACTAATTGTACCCAAGCTTTGAAATTGAGGAAAAATTCTCATTATACCTCTGAATTTTCATGAATTTTTCTCTGTACCACCACGAAACTAGTCGTGGTGCCACCATGGTGCCAGGACACCGTAAACCACGTATTTCGTTGGTTTTCGTGTGTTTCACCTTGAATACGGATGTGAACTTCGACGGACTGCCGACCAAAACTAATAGATGAAAGTTCAACATTACGAAGTATTTCCGCTTTGGTGCCAGACTGGCATGTTGGGTATCGTAGCTCATGGATTTTCAAAAGCTCTTCAAATTCGATGCTCCCATGCCGCTAGAAGTGCTATGGTTGATAAGGGTGATGGAGGGGGGGGAGACCACTATTTCTTGCCTGAAATACTACATGAATTACATCGAGTGAGTGAAGTGTTAGCGCTCACCAACTGGTTTAAATTGACCTAATGACCTTATCCAATGGGACGTCCTCTGGAATGCATGCATTACTATACTACATGTTTTAATTAACGTTTTATAAAGATTTGCTGACACTCAGATTGACCGGCCCACACTTATGGCCCAGAAAAGGTTCCAGCTCCCCAAGTTATGAGTTTTTCCCAGTTTTAAAACTCCCCTTTACAGGTTGATATAATTTACATACAGTTGCCGAGAGCTCTCTTAGTTTAAGATAAGGAAGGGGTGAATTTATTATTGGAGACTGCATATTTTTTTACCACCCAACCTCAAAATATTTCACTCAACTCAGAGCTTCCAAGAGTGAGGTGGTAAAGGTGAGAGTGATTGGAGTGAAAAAGAGGCTTCGGTCAAAGGACCGGGTTTAGCAGGGTTGGAAGAGGGAATCTTAACAAAGTTTGGAATGATAAACGTTGTTTTTGAAAATTGCTTTCCGCGGAGTGAGCACCAATTGAGTTTTGAAACTGGAAAGAACGGATGATGAAAGAGTCGACAAAAATAACCAGGTCGGAAATGGATTTTTGGATCAGTATTTATTTACATATTGTAGTTGTTAATTCTGAAATCGTTTCAAATTATGTCCTCCTGTTAGCTTCTGTATCCTGACTTATTGCAAAACGTACCTAAAGGCTCTATCAAAAAAGACGTACTAGGGAATGTTGCTTAAAAAAAAAATCAATTGCCATCACCAATTTCCAGTTCTTTAGAGGAATGTAATTGCTACAACGTTCACTTCGCTGTAATCGTATTGTACTAACTACTTTTTACGATTACTTTCAGGCAATATTCCCCCCCCCCCCGAAAATCAATTTTAATTAGTTATTGAATGAGCTGTAGGTTTAAAGAGACATACACACAAACGCACAAGCTTTTCATGTTGGGTTATTTGAACCTAGAATTGGGTTAGATAAATTGATGCTCTCAACGTAGACGCCTGACTGCAACGTTTAAGCATTTCTCTGGGGACACTGGTGGCCTGTGGATTTGTCGCACAGTTTAACCTGTAACGAATTAGGGGAATGGAAAGGGCTTGTTGGTAGCGGAAGAGATATGTAGCTCACTGTGTTTAGTACTCAATTAGTCGTTTGACAGGGCCAGAACTCAGTTCCAAGAGTTCAATTATTGTTTCGTAATAAGAACTGAACTTGGTGGAGAAGGGAAAATTTAACCGCACAGTACAAATTCACTTCAAATAAAATTCTACATTTCTTCGAAATACTAAAAGATCATAATTCTTGAATGGAACAAGGAATAGATTTGATCATAAATTGTTGAAAATAATGAACCAAAAAATAAAATACGATTTCGCTGATGGGAGTTGGAAACGTATCTTTCTTCTGGGCGATTCATCGAGGCAAATTCTGTGAGGTCAAAATGAATTTGGGAACCAAACAATTAGCATCTGCAACAGCTCCTAGCATGTATGTGGATGTCAGGATGTATGGTCAGGTATAAACTCCTGCCGTTTCAACGGTATTTCAGGTGTCTTAAGTATACACTACATTCTTCCAGGCAAAAGTTGATGAAGATTAGGAGGCAAAACCGATCAAAACACAAACAAGTTTAAGTCATTGTCGTTCAGATAATAACGATAAAAACATTGAAGGCTCTGTGTTGACAGCTACTGGAATTGTTTAGTAGATATAGGATACTAATGTGGGTCGGAATGGGCTGTTTTTGACCAGATAATTGGATTCAGCGACATCGAAAACGTTCTAACCAAACTCCTCAGTGATAGGTTCCTGTAGAACTATTGCATGAATCTGGCTGTACGTTTAGGACGGTAAAGTCGGGTCATTTGACGACGATGAGCTTTTTTTATGGAAGTGAATTCTTCAATCACCTTATTCAAATTCCCATGTTCGAAGGACGTTCGTATGGACCTGGATAATAAAATATAGAAGTAAAGACGTTTCTAGTTATCTTACTCTCAATGGCGTTGACGTGCTTAATTTGACGAACTAAATTTTGGTTTGTGGTCATAAACCAAAACATATGGTCATAAAACCATGGTTTTGTGGTTTTGGGTTCTATAATTATCAACAACCAATAAGCAAGATTTATTTTAGCGTACTTGAGAGGAAATCAAGTGAAAACTGGATGATTGGCAAAATTCTCTAAAAATTGTTTGAGTGCAAAAACAGCGTAACAAGTGGGAAATGGTGCCAAAATGTCAATAATGACAAGAGAAACTTACATTGAAGAATGCATAGCCAATATTATTCTCAGTTTTTAATATTGTAATGAATAATTATACGATCGGGTAAGATGACGAATTGATAACAGGTAGGTTGCCTTCTTACCCTCCATCGGATACTTCATATTAACCGACTTGATAATAATTTATTGGTGTACATTAGTGGTCTCTTTCGTAATGCTGGTAAAATTATGCTGAAGTGAAAAACGATTCATTTGGATTAATCACAATAAATTGTCGGTGTAAAACAGCGTTAGGATACCGTTCGGGCGAGCGGTAATATAATAACTCTTGAATATCCGCAACCTCCCGACTCCCCGAATTCTACTTACTGAAATAGCGAACTTGTAGAACCACGCTCGGCTGCACACTTGGCAACTGATACAGGAAAACACATATCGGTTATTTGAAGTTCACGGTTGAAATGGTTCTTATTTGAAGAGTAGGTTTCTACCGAGAGGCCAGTATTTTTTAGTTACTAGAGCCTTATCGTGAGTAGTCGGCCTGATCCCCTCCTACAACATGGGTGGAAAGATAATTCCATGATAGAAGTTCTCTACTTCAGCTCAAGTTCCTGAAGGAGTTGCGGTTGGGGGGTATTTTCTGACGTCTGTCGGCGTGCGCTATGATACATTGTTAGAACGAGTACACAAGGGCCCAGGAAGGATAAGGCGAGCGTCGGGGATAAGAGATACATTCGAGATTTATTTTCTTTATTCTTTGGACTAGTCGTATTGTGAGAAATATATCGGTAACCATCCGCGGTCGTAACACAAAACCACGGATTAATACTCCATTTACGTCCGTGATAATAGCTGCACGCAGCTTCAGTCACGTTCAAAATTTTGTTCAAAAGTTTTGTAATATCATGTGTATTGTTTTCAAAACGGTCAATTTGGAGATGAAAATGATTTTTTTACATCGTTGAAATAACATAAACTGGATACATGAACACCAAAGATCGAAAAAAACAACTTTTTGACAGGATAAGATTGAGCTGATAGAGATGCTCATCTTTTCTTAGGATTTTCATAAATACCACAAATAATGTTGGTTTGAACGTTAGAATTCACCGTACTATTTATCGTAAAATTTAATGGGTTTTCTAACATTCGTTGGTCATTAAAGTGTATGATGTCAAAGAACTCGTTTAACCCAAATTTTAAATATTTTGTATTTTGAATTTCATATCTATAAATAGATCAAAGTAGGTACTTAAGGTTACCACGAAGTTTGATTTCAAATTATGGATTCAAATAAAACACAGTAGTTTCTAATGGGTTAATTACTCTACTTTGAGCTTAGGAGTAAATGAGTACCTAGCTAAGGATTAAAGGAAGAGCTAAGGAGTAGCTTTGAAAATAGGGGTGGTTGAGCTTCAAATGACCATAAGCAACTATGGTTAGGTACTTTATATTTATACGGGGTGTACAAGATAAAGTACTTAACCCACGTATTTTACAACTGATTTGAAATAACAAAATGCCTTTGAGTTGTTTTAATTAACTGAAAATCTGCCTTTTTTCATCTTCTATGATTTTTTCGTATTTTTGACCTTGTATCACTATAGAGTTGTTGGGGGGAAGTCCCTGCACCTTTTGTGATAAGGCATACTAAGAAAATGACGATACTTCCATGCTACTTTCCAAGTAGTGGGGGAGTTTCAGGGATTGTTACCAAAGTTCTAATTAACAAGAAAAAAAGTACAGGTTCTAACAATTTATTGATGTTGCACGGTTTGTCATTTTAAATTGAATAAATTTGAATTTCCGAGAACTCACCCATTTTAACCTGCCGGAACTTTCCCCCACCTACCCTTATGACTAAGACCCCATTACAGAGTATGTTCCCTGAAGGAATTATACGTTCCCTGTATATTCCCTGAAGGAAACCTTCATAAAGTTTGCTTTGTAGAATGATTTTCCCAATTTTTTTAAGTGTGCATCAACATTTGGCTTGGTACTGAAAAGATAAGAAATTTAACGTTCTTCCAAATGGTATATTCATATTTGAGTTTGTGTTGTTAATTAAGGGAGTTATGCTCATTATAAAGATACGATATATTTATAGATCTATAATTCAAAATGTAAAATTTGATTTAAACGAATTCTTTGGCACCATACATTTTGATGAGAGTAAATTTTACAGGACCATTACATATTACACGTACAATACATTTTACGATAATCAGTGCGATGAACTCTAACGATAAAACTAACAATACTTTACAAAGTAGCTGTAAAATACAAGGGTGAAGTACTGAATTACATAATAATATTATATTGCATAATAATATTATGTAATACATGATACTAGTTAATATATACAATACTGTATGTTATACAGTATTACATATAGGAATAGCAAGCTCAATATGCTGTAAATATATTAACTATATTCCAATAAAGGTCTAAAACGGTGCAAATTATTACACAAAGGTTTATTATTTTTCTAAATAGATCACTCGTCTGCAAAGGCTTTGCCATTGCCTACCAACCATAGCTAGTACCCTACCTACCACATACCTACTTCAAAATCAAGTTCATTTGGAAGAAATTTGGAAGAAACAGCTGGGAGTTGTGGGAACCTTCATGGAGAAATTTTATTACTGGTTGCTAAGGACGAAGAACTGAGTAGGTACCACTCGAAGAAACGAACTGCGATCGCATTTTGGTCAGCTAAAGTTTGAACGGAGATTAGGCCTCTTTTGCGATTCACACTCGTGTTTCTGATTTATTGAAGACAAACCCTTAAGTTCTAGTATGGAGCGAACAGATTGTCTTACAGAGCTCCGCGTGGTCTCCAAAAATTCAATACTATCTTAAATAGGTGAAAAAACAATACCTTTATTTCGAGAGTTTACGAGCTAGGGCAATATTGAAAATTTAAACCCCTAATTTTCACCCCTTAGAAGTGACCTACATCAACCAAAAGCTTCGCGGCACAACTAGACCCTAAATGGAGCCCATATACCAAATTTCATCAAAATCGGTCCTTGGGAACTATGGAAAATTCGTATTCGATTTTTGGATTTTACATAACTTGAAACGTAAACCAACAAATTTTCAGGGAGTTAATAATAAAATTTCTTGGTCGATTCCAAAGGTTCATTATTGAAAATAATAAACCGAAATGAATAGTAAAATATATAAATGGTAGATAATATTACAATGTTATAATGATATGAATAAAATGCAATATATAGAGAAATTCTAAGATAGTTTGAGGACCTTTGGGGAGCTCCGAAAAGCCCCAAGGGTTGGAGAGATGGTCATCTATTCTTGAAAAGGTCACCATTGACTATAGAGGTTCCTAGACTTCCCTGAACCGCCTTGGGCACCTTCGTTTCTCTGAGGTCCTCAGTTTCTAAACTCAGTACCTAACTTTAATCTCAGTTTCTAACTCTGGAAAATCCTTACTGACACCAATATCTTCCGCTATGGTACTGACATTAAATATACCATTTATTGTACGAATATACCATAGTAAATGTATTATTAAACATTTTGGAATAATAAAGATACTCATATTTCATGGACTTAACGATCTACAGAGTATCTAACTTTCTCAGGTTCAGACTAAACAGTATCTTTAACATTCGTATCTCTCTCTAGATAGCTTTCCGATACAGATAATCTTGCTTACATCGTAATTATTTCTTTAAAGAAGACAATAAACATGAGAGTTCAATAAAATTGATTATAATGCTCTGCCGATCAGTTTCAGGGTAGGTGCTGCTAGACCACTTGCGTTACTTCTCTTCCATGATTAAAAAAAGAAAAAAAATCAGATGGTTTTCTCTTTATTGTCTTTTCTCTATAGGTCTCCATCCTAACCTAACTGCTGAAACCTACAGGTCGTTGAAATCTCCTTAGTTGAAATATTCGTCAAGATCATTTGAATAATTATATTTTCGTGTGATGTTTATGGGCGTCCAGTGGAATGCATGCGTTAGGTACTAAACAATACGTTCTTCACATAGTAATAAATTGATAATGATGGCATGGATAAATTAAAATTCTTCTTGGATGTACGAGGAAATTTCGTTATCTCAGGTTTTTACTGAGAATCATAAATTTAATTAAATATTTCATGGAAGTGGACTCGGTTTCGATCGGGATCGTGGAAAGTCAAACCGCTTTACTAGAGGACCAGAGCTCATGTTTGAGTGTTAACCTCTCAGGAAAAAGAAAGTTCTACAAGGACGGGAAATAGCCCACGTCCCCAAAGCACGTAAATTTTTGATGGGAGGAGAGCCAGTTGGAAGCCCATAAGTGGGTGTAAGTGGGGTTACCCTGCAGGCGTTGGAAAGGGTTTTAGTCCCAGGCAAGCAATAAATCCGACCATTTCAATTCCTGCTTTTATTTTCCGCGCTGGCCCTCGAGACGGGGTATTGACTTCCAAGTGTGGCAGGTTCATCCCTACGGTCCGACCTGGCAAACAGTCTTGGAATTGCTTCCTACCTCCTCGATTTCACGATCCGAGTGTTTACGGAATCTCTGATGGGGCATGAGAGATTTTTCGGGACCCCATACCCCGAACGCCGGTTATCACATCATGCTATTCATACCATATGGGATACTCAAATACTTGGAGAGTTGTTGGGCTGTATTGTAAGTCTAGTTTATCCGCTCACTTTATATAATGTGGTGATAAATCATCACGTGATTAATATAACTTTATCCTCGAATAACAAGTACAAGTTTATCGATACAAGTTTATAAGTATCGATGACAGTTCCCTTGGCGAGGTTGCAAGTTGTGATAAGTGCGAGTATATTGACCCGTCGTGTGATACATGAATTACCAATTCGTAGGGTAACATTGAGAATGGATTGAAAATATTCGGGTGTTAACATTTTTGAGTTCAACGATGGTGTCACACCGGTTCTCTTCAGATTAGTGATATTGTGATGATTGACTGGAATGGATATCAAGCATCATGATGTCACGTCATGTGTCAGTCTTCATCATAATAGTCACAGTCTAGTATGGTAATTGGATGGCAAGCACTTACTGGATACAGTCTAACAAGGTCTCACTTGTCACTGTCACAAGTAGGTACCTACAAACTGAATTCTCTACTTCAATTCTATTTTTTTACTACTCCTACAATTCTACTTTCGGCCAGGAGAAAATATTGTGATGTAAGTAATTACACAAGTAATAAGAAGAAAGATAATAACAACTGTTGTACAATAAAACTCATCATGTTTCTAATCAAACATAAGGGCGGGGCACTTGAAATCTACAAAAAATAAATTAAATCCATTTTGAATGTGATCATTTAATACATAAAATCCCAACCGTACGTGAGTGTCGCCGATCGTCTGGAATCTGAACCCGGGTTCGATTCCTGGCCGTGACACCAAAATTTTTCCTAATTCAATAAATTACCTACGTGTTGATTCATCATTGTGTTGTTAATATTTTATGTCACGGTATTATGGTTTTCTTTTCAGATATATACTACTTGTTTTTGCCCGTTTTTAGCAGGCTTTTCATCTAGTTATCAATAAAACAATAATCCAATTTTAAAAACTAGAGCACTGTCAAACCTCGAAACATTCACAGCACTATTATTCTCGTTGCTTCAATTCTTTTCACGGCAGATTGAAAGGAGTAAAGTTTTCTACTGTTCATCTTAAAGCGATGTATCAGATGAGTTCTGTAATTGTTAAAGCTAACTTTCCTGCTGAACTAATGGTCATTCTTCAGCAGAGGAGAAAAAAGTGCGGTACGCTGTCACTTTCAAACCGGAGATCGGACGAAGGTCAGATAAGCTGAGTGAGCAAAAATTAACTACTTCTCTTCTGTTCATCATAATGCACCAAAAATTAGCCAGTACCCGAAAAAAGATCAGTTCCAGAAATGAGGTGTGTGTAAATCAATCAATGCTCGCCCCTCCCGCATTCTTTGCCATCTTGGAACAGGTAAGTAATGATTATTTCAGCTGTCTGAACTTTGATTAACTCAATAACGATCAATAACCACGATCCGCCAATCTTTTCCTCGCTCAACATCCCGAATTTGATTTTTTTTCTCACACACTCACAAAACTAAAATCTTTAATTTCCAGTAATTCATAGTTTTTATTTAGCCATTTTATGTGATATCCATGGTACAAATAGGTACATTTTTTCTCTTTTTGTTACCTTTTTCTCTGGTGTTCGGTTATTTTCTATTTCTTATGTTCGTTTAATTTCACTGTTCTGCTGAATCTATACTGTAATTGGGCTTGCCCGTAATTTAAATAAATAAATGAAATAAATAAATATGTGTACATATCTAAGTCATAGTATGATGATCATATGATTATATAATTATATTACATAATCGTTCGGATCCTCCACCTTACTATTGTTCACTCATTCTTCATCTTTATGTACCTAACTGAGTCGATAGAACCTGATGTCTTGTCTGATGAGGGCTCACAGTAGGCTCGATAGCATATTGCCCCCTAATGAGTTTTATTTCTGAATTGTTCATACCCATGTTTTGCACCGGAAATCAGCTAGATTGCTAAACATCTACCTACATCAGTGTTCGAAATTTCTAAGTAACCTGCGTTCATATCTACGTTTTGTGGTAACTTGGAAAATGAAACATCAAGCTTTTGAAACGTTGGTTTTGTTTTCAAACCTTCCAAAGAAAAACATAGTGTGGAGGACTTTTCAATTTAACGTTTCGAGTGTTTACCGTAGCATTGATGGCGAAGTGTAGTGAGCGAAGGGGGACGGTGGGAAGGGAGCTTTCATGTCACCAAGACGACAGTACCTCCTCTTACCCTTCCTTTGTATTGCAAATGAAACCACGGCGAACAATTTATAGGGTGGCCTATTAATTTCGACCAAGGGAGTGGAGGGGGGTGTAATGTAATCACCTAGACCCCTTCAGATTAGGGTTCTAGTTGAGTATCACTTGAATACGGTATTCCTTGCCAGGATATATTCACTTTAATCTTAATCCTCTAAACCGCTTCTCCGGCTTGGCCTACTCGACGATAACGCTTCCCAAACTTCCCTGTTAATAACCACCTGGGATGAACTTGGCTTAGCCCTTAGTTGTGGAAGTGAGGGGTTTTCAGGCCCAATAAAAATCTAAGGCCATCTCCGATACAGCCTCTACGGGGATCTCTTCTGTCAGCTTGGAGCAATTTACTCCACTAATTCACTGAAGCTCTTTATACTTTTTAAAATTGCTTTTTATAAGCCTGAAGATGAGAGAAAATGTCAAGTTCATGATAGTATCCTGTTCCTATGATTAATAAAATTCATTTCAGCGAGTACCAAAAACTAATTTCAGCTATGGATTAAAACTGATGAGAGGCCAAGATGATTGAATAGTTCTGTCAGGAGTTGATTAGTCTGCGCCACTAAAACAGGCGGGCGGTTGAAAGGGCAATGCGTGATGGGGCTAACTAATTTTAGAAGGCGCTACTGAGCTGCAGCTCTTTTATAATGGTCCCAAGACACCTTTCGGACAATGCACCTCGAGTGCATATGTTATCTTCCTCAGTATGGGTATTGGATCTATTTACCTTCAAAGTCAACCCCTCTATCACCTATGGATGGGGAAACTGCACAATTCGAATTGCAAGTAATGTTTTCTTCTACCTCTTTGCCCAAAAGATCTAAGATCATTTAGGAACTTTTGAAATGTAGCCCCCATCTGATATTCCGTGTAGTGGATATATCATATACCACTAACCCAATTCCAACTATATTCATATTGTAATGGTAATTATGGGAATCCAATATCTGTCCTCTTAATGTGACTTTTGACCAGTCTATTATTTTCAAATCATAGCAATCCAAAACTAATGATTTTAGAAGTGTGCAGTCGGTGTAAAAGTTCTCAAACAATACTTACGTGGCATAAACATGAGATGAGGCTAATTTTTCAGCTCGTTCGATTTCTCTTCTCTCCATATTTGATGAGATCACTTCAGACTATCGGTGATGGAAGTTTAGCGTTTTCATCAGTATGTTCGCCCTCCACTCGGCACCGTGGTGAAGCCAATGTCGTTCAAATGAAAACCTCTCTGTAGACATGAATGCTATTTGCATCCAAATTAGCTGTTGGGCGTTCCCTTTTGAATTTTAAGTAGAAATTGCAATACGATAGACTTCTGATTTCTAACGTGGATCGATTATCGTATGAGTTTCGTAACGGGAGTAATGATACGAAAGACATGTATTTCTACGTCCAATTTCGCTCATTCCACTGTTTGCTTACCAGGTTGATGGAGGTAAACAGTAATAATAATTCAATAGCAAGGTTCGCTTTCACGGCGACTACGGTCATTCAAACTTACTCTGGAATATTATATTATGTGTGCTGGTACGTTTACTTAAATAAATACAGCGTACGGCGTACGGACGGAAAATTTTTAATTCGATTTTCGGATTCTACGTACCTTGAAACGTTAAACATCAAATTTTTAGGGGACGTTGAAAATTTTTTTTCTTGCTTGATTCCAATGGTTCATTATTGGAAACAATAAACCAAAAGAGAGAAACTTATCGGTCACCCGTGCATTAGACGAAGTCGCTAATCTTCTTTAAAGTGTTTCCACAGAAACTTTAATTCAATTAACGTTGCTAAAGATAGCATCGTTGACGACTTGATAACAAAATTTATTATCATTTAATGTATATGTTATCCACAAAAACCTCACTAGAACATGATAATCACAAAGGTGCTATTCCCATCAAAATAATATTTGATATAGTAATATTGATCTAATAAAATATAGAATATTATTTGATATAATAATATTCGATATAATAATATTGATATAATAAAATATAAAATAGAATTTGATATAATAAAATATAAAATGTAATTTGATATAAATAAAATATAAAACATAATTTGATATAATAAAATATAAAATATAATTTGATATAATAATTAATATAATACTATAATTTAATAATAATAATAATAATAATAATAATAATAATAATAATAATAATAATAATAATAATAATAATAATAATAATAATAATAATAATAATAATATCCAGATTCACCATAAAATTTGTACGTTATAAAAAATGTATGCATCTACTTATTGTTTGGAAGAACTAATATATTTGAATTCAAAAACGCTGCAAATCATCTCACAGAGGTTTATTATTTTTCTGTACAGATCACTGTTCCGCAAAGAACATAGCATTCCCATTGTCACTACCTACCAACCATATGTACTACTTACCCACTACCCGTACCTATTCCATATTCAAGTTTATTTCAAAGAAATGAACAATCTCACACTCAGTTCGAATAAATAGGTAGTTGGGTTACCTTCGTAGGGAAATTTGAATACTGGTTGGTAAGGAGGCAACGCGTGAGTGAAAATTTCTACCCTTTGTTTCACCCCTTAGAAGTGACTGACATCAAACAAAAGCTTTGCGGCACAACTAGACCCCAAATGGAGCTATACCAAATGTCATCAAAGTCAGTCCATGGGAACTATTTCTATTTATTCTACTTACCTTGAAACGTAAACCAACAAATTTTGAGGAGGATTGAAATTTGTTTTCTTGGTCGATTCCAAAGGTTCATCATTGAAAATAATAAACCAAAAGGATATATCCTTTTAGTACGTACCTAATACTTTCATCAGCATTCCATAAATTTGTAAGTGCAGAGAAGCATCACAATTGATGTTTTGTGCCTGGGAAACCAGGATGTCAGAACTTAATTATGAATATCGACCCACCCAAATTCAATGGTCGATTCGATTAAAAAATCAAAAAAAAAAAAAAAAATCCGTACGCTGTCAGTTACCAAGGACCGATTTCGATGAAATTCGGTAACTGGGCTCCGTTTGGGGCCTGGTGGTGCAGCGAAGCTTTTAGTTATTGTGGTATTTGTCTGAAGGATTGAAATAAAGGTTTTCAATTTTCAAATCGCCTCTACCCCGAAAACTCTATACTACAGGTAGTAATGAGACCATCTAGAGCTCTGTAGAACAAGCCGTTCATCTTGAACTGAAAATAAATCAGAAACACTAGTGTGAATCGCAAAAGATCGTTAACTGACGGAAATAGTGCTAATCTGAGTTGAAATTTCACGTGTTCAATTGTTTGTTTCATCCAATTGAGTTTTGTGTAACTAAGTTGTACTTCCCTAGCAATCAACAATCTTATGATGCTCTACTGGTGGCTCTTTCTGTTCCAAAGTAAACTTGGCACTTAAGCTTGGAAAATTTGGTTGGTAGGTACTGACAATGGAAAAACTGCGCTATTTGCTGGCGAGTGATATGTAAAAAATAAACCTTTGAGTAATAGTAATACGTTTTCGGCATACCACAACATCCTCTTACCTACTGACGAGAAAGCCGGTGGTTTCCATAAAATAGGTACCTAATAACATTGTCGATCATCTTAAATTGCTATAAATTATATTGTTGTACGTATAAATATAAATTTCTTATTCGATTTGTGTTCACTATGCCTCGTTTTTTTTCAGGAGCGGTGGGAGATGGCGGAGTGCAGGTGAAAGTTAGAGAAGGAGGCCGGGCTACTCTGCCCTGTCAAGGATCCGCCGTTGGTGCTCCTAGATGGCGACACAGAGGAGAGCCGATACCTCACGATCAGCGCTATCAAATCGATAGGAGCTCATCGAATCTAGTCATAACAAGAGTGCGATCGAGTGACTCGGGTCCTTGGACCTGTTCTCAGCATAGTCCAGTCGTCCATCTAGTCGTATTAGGTATGAAAAAAATTCATGTTTGGTATTATTCATGTCAGAGCTTAGTTACCTATCGTTATCTATTCTATAGTTATCTAGTGGACATTCACTATCAGTATCATAGAAATTATGATTATTTTGGGTGCTTCTTCGCTCTCATGAAAAGTCAACTCATGATTATACAAAACTAACACACCAATGTTCTCTGTGTCACTACAATATTCATATTCATATAGTTATATTAGGGTGATACATTGATTGAAATTCAGTAGTTAGACAAAATCTGTCGTATCAAAGTGAGTAGACCGTATTGAGTAGTATTGGAGGCATTTACAGCCCGAAAAACTCTGTCTATCACAATTGTCTTTTCCTTGATTTATAGTTATATACTCGTATACAGCGACAACAGTGTTTCTTCACTCTTATTCTTGGTAAAGCGGCTTCACGGCACCCTTTTGCATTGGCAACACTTCTGAAGTGTGCCCAGAATGAAACATACTGGAAGAAGTGATAGGGATGCATTACTGAGGGAACGAGTCATCGACAGCACAATATAGATGCACTTCCCCTCCTTCTTGAAACCTAGCGTGTCCTCTGCACAATGACGTATTTTCGTGGCCATTCGTGCTTTGAGAGTACCTAGGTCCTCTGCTTCCTCTTCTTCTACCTTGTGATATCCCTTTCATTGGTATTTTCACGGAATGCTGTGAAGTTCTGAATACTGGCGAGTACAGAATAAACATTCAGCTAATCGGCTTTTACCTGAAGCTGTTGGCCTTAAGAACTATTCATATTTTTAGGCCTAACAGCTCTTACTATCAAGTAAAAATAAATCAGGACCTACACATATTAGTGGAGTTCTATGCTACTGTGCTAGGTTGCATTGACTTCCACCCTCAAAAATCATCTGTACACATACAAACATCAAGAGAATGAAAATCACTGTAATTATGAACTATATATAAGAAACGATCTTTTCTAAGATGCTAAACAATTGTCAAAATAAGTAAGAAAATTAGGATAGAAACAATGGTTCATGAAAAATTTCATGGATCATTGATCAATCAGTTGTATTGATTAATCAAAATATTTACACCGATTAAGCAAAAGGTTATCCAACAGAGCTCTGGGTGATGTCAGAAATGCATTACAATTTAGCGAATTTTACATTAGGTAATGAAAAAACGCTGCAAATCATTACACAAAGGTTTATTATTAGTCTGTATAGATCACTCGCCCGCAAAGATCACAGCTTTGCCATTGTCACTACCAACCACTACCAACCATTTTTTTTTCTTCTCAATCAAGTTTATTTTGACTAAATAAATTTAATCAAAATTTAGTTTTATTTTTATTTAATAAAATAAACGCTTCACACTCACTTCAAAGTAATGAGAGGTTGTGGGTGTCTTAATTTTATAATTTGATTGCTGGTTGCTAAGGACGCAAAACTGAGTTCAACTCGAAGAAACGAACAACGATCGCATTTTGGTCAGCTAACATTTTTAACGGAGATAAAGCCTAATTTGCGATTCACACTCGTATTTCTGATTTATCTTAAGAACATCCTTTAAGATCCCGCAAGGAGCGAACGGTTGGTCCTACAGAGCTCTGGGTGGTATCATTCGATTCTAAAAATTCAATATTACATTACATTGAAGAAAAAACAATACCATTATATTGAAAGTTTCTAAGGGATAAAACGCTACAAATTATTACACAAAGGTTAATTTTTTGCTATTGTCACTACCTACCAACCATATTTTCGCTTCACAATCAAGATTATTTTGAAGAAATTAAAGCTTCACGTTCTAATCAAAGAAATTAGGGAGTGGGTAAGGTGCCTTAATTAGGAAATTTTATTGCTGGTTGCTCAGGACGCAAAACTGAGTAAATTCGAAAAACAACAATTGCATTTTGGTCAGCTAAAATTTCAATGGAGATCTTTAGCGATTCACACTCGCGTGGACTCGATTTATATCAAGTCCAATACTTGAGTTCTCATAGGGAGCGAACAATTGGTCTTACAGAGCTCTGTGCTCTCATTCGATTCTAAAAATTCAATATTATTTTAAATTGAAGAAAAAACAATACCTTTATATCGAAAGTTTTTGAGTTAGGTAACTCATGAAAATTTCAGCCCTTATTTTTAGACCCTTAGAAGTGACTGACATCGATCAAAAGCTTCGGGGCACAACTAGATGGAAACGGATGGAAATTTAGATCTAGATGGATGGAAATTTAATCAAAATCGGTCCATGGTAACTCAGGAAGGTTAAGGTAAACCAACAAATTTTGAAGGGGGGTTGAAAAATGTCTTGGTCGATTCCAAAGATTCATCATTGAAGATAATAAACCAAAATGGGCAAGAGAGATGAATCTGATCCAAATTTAAATTCAAAAACAAAATTGCTTCAAATCAACGGACGTCGATTTGATGAATTCGGCGCTGCGCGCCTCGGCGGGGGCTTCGCTTGAAAAGGTTTTTGCTCCCTCTCCCTCTTTATCTTTCTTCCACTGTAATATTTAAGATACCTCCTTATTCATAATAACATCAGGTTGTCAAGCATATTTGTCGTCAAGCATATGATAAATCATAGCGCTACTTTCCTGTCGCTTTTTCCTGTCGCTTTTTACTGTCGATTTTTCCTGTCGTTTTTCGGCGGGGGGTCCCATCGCTAAAACCTTTTCAAGGTTAAAATACAGCTGTACCTTATAGATACCAAGTAGAACAGGATAACACACTGAAATTAACTGAAAGTTTTGTTCAACAACAACTTCAATGGAAAGATCATGTGGAATTTGAATGGAGGAAGGCAACAAAACTCGTTTACATCTTATCTCGTTCCTTATTATAAGGAACCTATAATAGGTTTACTGGGAGATGGTAGGGAGGCATTGGAAATAATTTTCAATAGAGCTATTGTCCCCGTCCTCACGTATTCTGTTCCAGCTTGTTCCGATATCTTAGAATATCAATACAGTATGAGTGTGTTACACGTGGTTCAACGGAAAATGGTTCTTAGAGTAGGTATTGCAATAATTGAGAACCATTTCATTTCAGGCCGCTTGTGTTTCATCCGGGCAACGACATACTGATGCGTCAACTTTGTAAGGATTATCCGACGTATAAACCGGCTTCTAATATTGACCGACCTGTCAAGCCAGCTAATAGGCTACACACCCAGCTAATTCGATCTGGAAGATGAATTTGTTCCATACTACAGTATTTACACTCATAGAAGCAGATGCGATCATAATGTTGGATGTGTTGGTTGTGCGTATTGTAATTTGCAGCCAAGAACGGAACTCACCAATTTACCGTCGGTGGTTTTGGTTGACCAGTGAGTGATCTAACAAGTTGGCATTTTTGTACAGTTATTTCCGATAAACGTTAAAGGCGCCTTGAATGGTTATCGCGTCAGGCAAAAGGCGAACAGCATAGACGTGGAGTTATCTTTACCGACAGCCAGATCACGATTGAGTACGTCCAAACCTTTTGTCAGAAACATTTACCAGTTTTTGGAAGCATAAGTTAACTCTCATACAGTATCTCAACCGAGAAGCATTGGAAACTGGCTGTAGGATGGTTTAAAGTATACGTGGGGCCTGGAGGGTGCTGAAAAGTCTGCAAATGAGGCAGCCAGCGATGCCCAGCTGCCAGTATCGTTCGCCGCAGTGTCCTAGGGATGGGTATCGATACTCGATATTTTAAAATATCGATACTTTTGTACCTATACTCGATATTTTAGTATCGATACTGCACTATCCGATATTTTTGGATATCGATACTTTGGAACCGATATTTCTAAATATCGAATATCGATACATTTCTTGTGGAAAATTCAACAGAATGGCTAGAAAATGAAGAAGGTAGAGAGGCTTTCAGGTCATTACTCATTGGTTGCAAAAATACCGTTAATATCATGGAGAAAATCACTCTGCTTGGACTGTTGATTGTGAAAAATGAATAAACATTGTTGAAAAAATTATTTTTCTTGGGAATATTGGATGATATTGATAGTTTGTGACATATTCCAAAATATCGATACTTATGCCCAACGATACTTGGGATATCGATACTCGGATACGATACAGTATCGATACAAAATATCGATACTTTTGCAACGATACCCATCCTTACAGTGTCCAAGTCTCATATAAAATTACTTGGCAATGATATATTGGAGTTGAGTGCGAACAGGAGTAAGTAAACCTCTACGAATGACGGTGCTCACACCAAACAGTTCTTTCCAACAATCGAGAGGAGGATGGAATTAAATTCGTGTAGGTCATTCGTGTAGGTCGATTTAAGAGACAAGTCATGTTCTGTGGAAGGACTTCGTGCTTGACTTTTTCAACGTATTCATGTAGTTTTTAGAGTCGCTGATTATGTAGTGGTTATGCTAGTGGTGATATACAATTTTAATTCAAGTACATAACATTTTAGAGGAGTTCATTTATTAGTTTTAATACAAATAAGCAGTGGGTATATTATATTTTCTAAAATTTTCATGTGTATTGGTGAAAAAAATGCATTTTGGAGAGGAAGTCCTGCAGTCCTGCAAGGCTGTATTATTTCTAATAAAAAATGTACTGGTGATACAAATTAGGCTCAATAAATTAGGCTTAATAATAAAATTAATTAGGCTTATTGGCGAGTCTGAATAACGCCCTTACTATTAGCCCTAGGATGGCACACTTATTTCTCGCATACATAAACGGCACACTAGGGTCAATTCTGACCCCAAAATTTACATTTCTCTAATTTAAATTTAAGACATGAATTTAAATTCATCTTTAGGTTGTAAAAATCTATTGATAGCCTGTTTGTTGAAATATATACAAAAAAAAAAAAACAGTTTAAACCAGGAACAAATTTTGGTTTTGAATATAGTTTCGTAAACAGTCAATAAAAATATGGAAATAAATGAAATTTCTAAAACTTAAAATTATATTTTGTTGAAGGTTTTTTTTAAAAAATAGATTCCACTATCAGCATTCCAAGTTGACAATATTTGGATCAAATATTTAAAAAATCATTTAATTCTATGGAATAGTTTCGATAATACGAGATATATAATAGATCAGCTCAAAGATGGCCCTTTTTTGAGTTTGACTGACGACTTTCACCAGCATTTCTATTTCTCTGCTTTTCAAAAAAATTGTAATATCACTCCAGTATTATTGTGAATTTTTATAGTATACTTGCTTTGACTCAAAGCTTCTCACGGTAAATGTAAAAACAAGAAATTTAGAAATCAATATACGTATGTATAAATCTTGGCACACCTATTTTTCGCATACATAAACGGCACACTGGGGTCAATTCTGACCCCAAAATTCAAAAGGCAAAAGAATGAATAGAATTACTTACTTGGGAAGAAATTCCAGAAAGTCACTCTGGGGTCAAATAGCCCCCCACACAAAAAAGTCAACCGTTTATAGCACACTGGGGTCAGATGTGGCCCATAGCACGTTTGCAAGTTAACTGCACGAACTCTAGCGAGTGACTGACCTTAACTACTGACAAAGGGGCTCAAAAGGAGTTCCAACTTTATTTAAAAGATATCCCTGTTCGAAGAAATTTTTTTTTATAGATACACGGCCAAATGCAAATTGTGGGGTCACGAATGACCCCGGTGTGTCATCCTAAAGCTGCCCTACCTAACGTTATTATTCAAACAGGTCATTATTATTTCATTCAGGGTTCATGCTTCCCCTTTACAATTATTATATAATAATTAGGTATGATTTAGGTGGGGAGAATTCGATTATTTAATATCCTTATTATATAGTACCAATATTATAGTATCTGGAAGTATTATACATTTATGTGTGTTATCTATGCATAGAAGGGTAGGACGAAAATTTATCGTATCCCCCTAGTGGGGTTAGTTTTTTTTTTTTTTCAAGAGTAATACTTTCTCCAAGTTCCGCAAAGCCACATACTCAACTTGCATCCTCGCATCCCCATTACGACTCCTTCTCCCATAACTGCGGGAAATGGGAGCGATCTTGTTAAGCATCTTTTGAAGCAGCCGCCAACTCGGAATCGCAGTAATGGAGTTTCTTATTCGAAACCCTCAACTGCACTTACGCCGCCTCCCTCAGACATTCCGTTCCCCGCCCATCAGGGTCCCTGTATTGATTGCCGGGTATGCCCCCGGCTTGCTATGCATCTCGTTAAAGCTATGGGTTAGATGTGCGAGATTGTGGGGATCTCTGCCTCCCCGCCCGACCTCTCCCGGCCCTTCATGGTTTCCAGCTTTGCTCTTCCTCCGTCCCGCTGCTTCTATACGTTCCGCTGGCGGATTATCAGGACGAACCTGGGAGCGGTGGAGAAGTGTTGCTACTCGAACACGGAATATGTATCTCGTGCGCCATTAACTTGTCTGTCCCTCTTGGTTCCGTCTCTATTCAACGTCGTCTTCATTCGTGTCCATAAGCCATCTCTCCAGGCGACGATTTATAATGCGTTAGGGAGTATTTCCTCTAGCTATAATTTACATGTGTACAAAAAAGGATAGTAAGATTCGCGACGAGGCATTTGTATGTCTTATTATTTTCTCAGTCAATCCTCGATTCGTAAGGGAACGAACGGTTGGCCCTACAGAGCCCGGAGTGGTCTCATTCGATTCGAACAATTCAATATTACTTTAAACTGGTGAAAAATTAATAATACTCCTCATCAAACGTTGTCGAGGTAGGACTTTTTGAGAATGCCAACCTTTTGATTTATTATTTTCAATAGGTTTATCAATTTTCAATTCCTAATGAACCTTTGGAATCGACCAAGAGAAAATTTTTTTTAACACCCCCTCAAAATTTGATGGTTTACGTTTCAAGGTAGGTACGTAGAATCCAAATATCGAATACAAATTTGGCCGTCCGTCCGCCGTACGCCTACGCCGGACGTATTGTTTTTCCATCAATTTAAGATAGTATAGAATTTTTAAGACCACCCGGAGCTCTGTAGGACAAACCGTTCGCTCACTACGAGAATTTAAAGTTTGGACGTACGATAAATCAGAAACACGAGTGTGAATCGCAAAAGAGGCCTAATCTCCGTTCAAATTAAAGCTGACCGAAATGCGATCGATGTATTTCTTCATGTTGGATGGTTGGTGGCTTTGCAGACGAGTGATCTATATAAAAATAATAAACCATTGTGTAATAATTTGCAACGTTTTTTTCCCCCTTAGAAGTGACTGACAATAACCAACATCTTTGGGGCACAACAACCCAAATGTCAATGAAATTAGTAAGTTGCAATGAGAAACTTGTCACGAAAATTTATTGTAATCTTCGAATTGTTTGTCCTTTGAACTCTTGTAGTCCAGGCTTGAAACTAAAATTAATTAGTAACAACAGCTTCAGTAGCTTCGTTTTCAAAGAAGCAAAAATTTAGCGTTGTTTTTTACTTTTTTTGTATTTTACTATGCATTGGTTCATAAATGCAATCGCTGGTTTTGGATGCGAGGAAGCTATTTGCCACACCCACTTGACAGAAATTTTTTATTTTTATTTTACTTTCAAGTCTACCTGGGTAGCGGAAGCATTGTTTTCACTTTTCATAGTGAAAAAAAAAGTCTGCCCAATGGGTGTGACACATTGGTTTTTCGAATCTATGACCTGATTGTGTGAGTGTTCACGTGTACGAGATGATCCATTTCATGTAGCTAATCTCAAAGTACCCATGTAGGGGAAAATGTCATCGATTTTGGTTGGAAAATGTAAAAGTTATAGCTGTTACAAGTTTTTTCGTTTGCGCATGCGCAGTGGCTTCTGTTCATTCTGGGCCAATGACATCCATAGGGTACCATCTACACACCAATGCACACGAACCCTGGAAATTGCATCGGACCATCTATGCATCGGGTTATGGATACGAGGAAGCTATGTGCCACACCCACTCGACAGACTTTTTCTACCGAAAAAATAAACAATGAAAATTTCATTGTTCAGATTATTTAATAATCATATATTTATCTGGTGACTCGAGTTACATTACACATTTCACTAATAAGGAATGTGACGCGTAACCACAATGCTAATTTTAATCACATCTGCAGTTACTTTCTAAATTTTTGTGAAATTTATCCTCAAGTACTCACCGAAGTATTCTCCTTGTGATAGAATTCGAGACACATCGACAAACGTTTCATGGCCTGTAAGTGACTGTTATTATTAGGTTATGAAAGTGGAGCTCCTGGGAGAGGATGAATCTTGCATTACTTAGTAACTGCCGAGTTTCCGTTTGAAGGGGAAAACTCAATTTTGAGATACGTGTTTGGGGAAAGCGAACCTTCTTCTCGGCCCACTCACTCTTTGAACTGAAGTTTCGCAAGATCATCGCGTTGAAACCCATTAACCGAGTGGAGTGAGAGCGCTGTCTACATTTTGAGTCATTACTCAGCGTAGATTAGCGTTAGGTTAGGGAATTCACAGACAAAGTGAATAAAGTACTATCGGAGCCAGGAAAAATCTGTAGGAGAAAAACATTCACTTTATTTAACACGTGGATTTGAATTAGCACACTTAGATCAGAACCAGATCATACAAATCTCGTTCGAAAAAGTACATGTACCCTATGGGTGAAGGTTTAGAGAAGAAACATGTAGTTTAGTGATACATGAATTCCAGTGGACGTATCATTGAATATTGAGTGAATAGTAATTTCAATCACTAAAAGACAACATACCTACCAATACATTTTATTTAGCTTTGTACTGCAAAAAAAAACAAAAAAAAAAAAAGATCTGAAACTGACTGTAAAATTAGTACAAAGCATCTGAAAGGTCAAAAATGGTGGTGGTGGGAACTATAGACATAAAATCTGTTTGAAATGGGACCACCACGGACACTGGTGGAACACATTTCAAAAAGAATCAGACAGATTGGTACCAGTATAAAAAAAACACAAACGGTGGATACAGCTTTCGTACAAGTACGCAACCACGAGAGACATTTTATGTCTTTGCGCCCCCTTTCCCCTTCATATAAAACCTCGTATTGTACTTTTGTTTGTGGAAATTTGATTGTGCTCCTTGATGGTTGCGATGTAATGTACGTAAACATTCATTTAAACAATCACGCTCATACCGCAGCTTGTTGGCCACGCACAACGGAGTGTTTTACGTAATACGATTGGGCAATTTAAATGAATCGAATGTAGCTTCCTGCGTTCAACACGAGAGAAAAAGGCTTTGGAGCTCACTCAGGTGATCAGTGCACAATCAGGCGCCTTCAGCATTCTCCATTGACCCTGCCTCTCAAATGTAAGCTTCCTACGTTCAACAGGAGAGGAAATGGCCTTGGAGCTCACTCAGCTGATCAGTGAAAACTTAGGCGCCTTCAGCATTCTCCATTGACCCTGCCTCTCAAATGTCAGCTCCCTGCGTTCAACAGGAGAGGAAATGGCCTTGGAACTCACTCAGCTGATCAGTGACCACTCAGGCGCCTTCAGCATTCTCCATTGACCCTGCCTCTCAAATGTCAGCTCCCTGCGTTCAACAGGAGAGGAAATGGCCTTGGAGCTCACTCAGCTGATCAGTGACCACTCAGGCGCCTTCAGCATTCTCCATTGACCCTGCCTCTCAAATGTCAGCTCCCTGCGTTCAACAGGAGAGGAAATGGCCTTGGAACTCACTCAGCTGATCAGTGACCACTCAGGCGCCTTCAGCATTCTCCATTGACCCTGCCTCTCAAATGTCAGCTTCCTGCGTTCAACAGGAGAGGAAATGGCCTTGGAGCTCACTCAGTTGATCAGTGACCACTCAGGCGCCTTCAGCATTCTCCATTGACCCTGCCTCTCAAATGTCAGCTCCCTGCGTTCAACAGGAGAGGAAATGGCCTTGGAGCTCACTCAGCTGATCAGTGACCACTTAGGCGCCTTCAGCATTCTCCATTGACCCTGCCTCTCAAATGTCAGCTCCCTGCGTTCAACAGGAGAGGAAATGGCCTTGGAACTCACTCAGCTGATCAGTGACCACTCAGGCGCCTTCAGCATTCTCCATTGACCCTGCCTCTCAAATGTCAGCTCCCTGCGTTCAACAGGAGAGGAAATGGCCTTGGAGCTCACTCAGCTGATCAGTGACCACTCAGGCGCCTTCAGCATTCTCCATTGACCCTGCCTCTCAAATGTCAGCTCCCTGCGTTCAACAGGAGAGGAAATGGCCTTGGAGCTCACTCAGCTGATCAGTGACCACTCAGGCGCCTTCAGCATTCTCCATTGACCCTGCCTCCGTAACGCTTTAAAGGGATCTGTTGGATGAAGATACCTATTTTCCTCTCACGATCATGTTGACATCTCATTTGTTGCTCACATCATACTCGTATGTTAGTAAACCTGCGCATAATTCAGCTTTCCGTACAGGTGCATTCATATTAGGGACCGTGTACCATGATTAATAAATTGAGAGCTTTCCAATGAGTGGTGAACGATTTTTGTGGGATGGAAAATGAGGAAATCAGTTTTCCCTAGGAACGATTGGTTGTACGTGAAAATCATCAGAAAATTTCCGCGTGACGCTCCCCTCGTGACGCTCCCCTCGTTACAATGCCCGCGTGACGATTTTTCATTTATGTGCCATAGTAAAGACATTAAATGTCAAAAAACAGTTTCACCCAATGTGATTTAGTTAGTACGTTGAGGAAGTTCCGTATCATGTTTTATTAAAGCCCGAAATTTGAAGTTTTGAAATTGGAAGTCGTTGATACGACACGTATTCAACCTCTCACTCATTCTCACATTAACATTTCAACTAGCGATATGGAAGCCCCTACTTTTGTGGGAACTCATGTCACAATCTCTTTGCTTGTGTTAACTAACACAAGAACTAGTTCTTCGTAACCAATGCCATTTTAGCTTTGTCACTGGCAACGGTAGGACAGTTTTAATGAGAATTTTATGCCATTGGGCCAATAACAGCAGCTGCCCACGCACCAACTTTATTTTCCTTAACAACACTTTTGACATGATATGTCTTAGTTCAGAGGGTCATTCCAAAATTTTCGACACACAAAGCAATGCAACGTGTTTTTTCTGATGCTGTTGAACGCAGGAAGCTGAAATTTGAGAGGCAGGGTCAATCGATACATAAGTTGATGATCACTGATCAGCTGAGTGAGCTCCAAGGCCATTTCCTCTCCTGTTGAACGCTCCTGTTGAACCTGAAATTTGAGAGGGCGGGTCAATGGAGAATGCTGAAGGCGCCTGAGTGGTCATTGATCAGCTGAGTGAGCTCATCATTTAAATTGCCATCACAAGACATATCGATGTACAGATGTATCTGCATGCAGTGTAGATACTTTTAATTTTAATTCAGAAAAACTCAAATTCAACAAAACTTCTACCGACCTAATGGCAACGAAATCTATACTCATATGTTTCAACTGTAGATGTTCTTGTTTCAAAAATCTGCCTATTTTATGTTTCATATGATATATTTTCCTCAAACTGGAATACAACGGTTCATTTTCGTCAATATTTTTTGATACATTGATTCACTCAAGTGTGTTGAACCACACTGTGGATTGTTTGAATTTCTAAGCAAATCATGTTTTATGTCACTGCTGAACGTAATCAACTGCACGAGGAAGATGATTGATATGAATGTATACTAGAAAAACCTCCAACTGCAAAGATTTGTAGCTTTCCGCGAAACGATTCAGCCAATTTTCCGTTGACCCAGCATATACCTCTGAAATTAACCAGTGAACATTACTCTTTGCTCCCCTTTTTTCGTACGTTCAACACTCCCTCGAAACGGAGTTTTTTCGTAGGTAGAGTCACATGTATGGCTAGCGGGGAAGGGAAGGGACGAAGCCCCCGGTTGATGAACACCCATAAATCCACTGTTCCCTTACTGCTTGGAACTCGTTCATATCTCCGCCTTTGTTCTCGTACATTTGACAAACATTAATCTCAACTAGGAACTGAGTAATGTCTCTTCTAATTGATGACATCCGAAAATAATATCCCTCTTCACATTGTAATAACCTCTGGTTATAATTATGAAGCAGTTATCTTGCGATCGAGGAGATCCATAAACATTTTTCTCATTTCCCTTGGATTTTATTTATTAAAATTTTGTTATTATGCATGTTGAACGTGAAAGACTCTGTAAGGAATAAAATAAACCATTAAATAAATTAGATTGAATAACTAAAGGTATATTTAAATTAAAATGATTACCTACAAATACATTTTTCTCCATGAATATATTTTAATACGATGAACTGTAAATGGTTAGTTGAAGATAAATGCTAGTATACTTAGCATATATATAAAGCCGAATATACCAATACCTTAAGGCAATTTTTTCATGTATTCCAAAATATACCTATTCGTTAATTATCAAGAAAAGTAATTCGGAATCTCCTCTGCAAAATTCACTAATGTTCAAAATTGATAGGATTTCCAGTGTCATCACTTGAATTTCAAAGATGTATTTTTGCTCCGGTACCTTCAGTACCGTAAACATCCCGGTTTCCAGTTAAAAAACCCAACGTACCCAATTATTGATTTTGCATTTGATTGAAAGAATTGATTTCGCCGATGACCGATTTGACTTAATAATAGAAGGTATTACTTAATTAGGTTTCATTAAATAACATTCGTAATAGAAATAACTCTATTTGCTACGGAAAAACTCCAAGTTCCTGAGGAGTATTATACAGAGCTGCTTTGTAGGACTTTTAACTCAAAGCCTAAAATTAATTTACAGTCTTGAATTAACAGGAAGTGCATGTTTGCTGCCCCAACATTTAGACTGAGGAAGAGAAGGGCTTGGAGGGGATAGCGACCTCCTCGAGGTGATTAGTTATGTAAATTACAAAACTCCGTTCGTTTGCCTGCGTGCAGTGCTAAACTGTCAAGGGAACATCAACGTCGCTCCGCAGCAATAAAACATCATGGTTTCAACTCTTGTTCCATGGTTTCATCTCGAGTTAAACATCCAGATTTATTCACGATTTCTATTATCAATCCACTTCTAAATTGTTGGAGGACAACAGACCCTCGTCCTTCACTCTATAATGCGTGATCAAAGATATGTGAGTAGAGAAAGGCAGTAAGGGAAAATGAAAAGCTAATTTCTCCAATTACGAGAAAAACCAAAGATTATGGATATGTCTAAGGTGTTATTTTCCTCCAAATTCTTCATCAGCCGTAATTACTTTAAGCAGTTCACGTTTTTCGACATTCTAGATGAAATAACTCCACGAAATTAGAAAATAATCTAAAATTTGGGTGCATTATTTGAAAGCTGGATAAATTTCATAGTTTTTACACAATTTTACAAGTAGCAGGATTCCTCCGGAAAAGTAGTAACACTTTCCGAATAAGAGAAAAGTTTTCCGAATCTTTACGTTTCTTAATAGTCATTGTCAGAGCTGCTATTGTTCTTTCTTCATACTGTTAATCAAGGGCGGTATTGTAGTCTTGTGGAAAAAATATCGATGATTTTGAAAATGCGGTCGATATTCGATAAATGTTTCTTAAGGAGAGATTTGGCGTTTTATGGAGGAAAAATATGTTTTTCTAAAAAAAAAAAAAAAAATCATAACTTAGCAACGGATTGCGCGAGGAAGGTGCGATTGGAGGCATTCTCTTTCACTTCATTCATGTACTTTCACCTAACGTTATTTGTCACACACGATCTAATCTACCCAGAATAATGTGAGGTACCTACATACTAGATTAGATAAAGACGCTGTGAAATTCAGAATCCATTATGTTACCGCTACCAACCATGATTTCTAGAGAGCCACATTTCCCAGAATTTGCAACGTCGAATTTTCAACTCACAAGATTTTTTTCTTGAGCTAATGTGAGGTTTTAGTGTGCGTAGCCAAAATTTAACGTAAAACATGGGTCTCTCTAACATATGATAATACCCATAGTACTATAATATTGGAGTAACATGAAAAAGTGTGCATCTAGTTGGTGTTCTAAACTCCTGAGAAATGCACATCCGTATAACAAATTTTTGTATTTCAAACGATGAGTTGTCGAAAAATTTGTATTAACGTGCACCCAGCATCTTGAGCCTATAACTTGAATTATTTTTGAATTTTTTTATTTTAAAATTCTTCATAATGAATACTGTCTATTGTCATTGCAGAAGCCCCACGAGCACCCTACCTCCTCATCGACTCTCGCCGACTCGACGCTGGTAACCAATTTGTCCCGGTGAAGGAGAACAGTCGTCTGTCAGTTGAATGTATAGTCGAAGGAGGAGTCCCCGAACCGGGTCTCCACTGGCTTCTGGTGCCACCACCAGGTGCATCTCAACAACTCCCGAGCCTCGATCCTCCGCCAGAGAAATCCCCAACACCAACCCAAGGCCTAACAAGGTAATTATGACCTATTTGTATATTCCAAGGTACGTAATATGAATAAAAAAAAAACTCGGTTGATTAATTCTGTATACTCGTAGATCACTCGTCCGCGAAGAACACATAGCACTCTAACCAGCAAAACATCGATACCACAAACTGTGGATGCCATCTATACCAAATTTGATTCGTAGCTGTTGAGGGAGCTCAACTCGTTGAGATGAAATTCTATTTGAAGAAAGAGAAAAGATTTCTTTCAATTTGCAGAAATTTGCATACTTACTTTCGACAGCGAACGTTCATGTGCACGCGTTCTCAGGGCCCTCGTGTCTTGAGTAATTTCACAATAAACGCGTGTTATTATTGTTGATCGCATTAATGGTTTCATTAATTTCTAAAATGTGAACACTGTCTTTAATTAATTAAAAAGCCTCATGCAAAATTCAATAATTAGGTGAATAATCATCATAATTAGCGAACGGTTAGTCTCCCAGAGCTCGGGGTGGTCTTCAAAAAAAACTTTTAAAAAACCTCTAGATCATAAGTTTTTGAGCTTGAGCTTTTGAAAATGTTTCCCCCAACTTTTTACTTCTTAGAAGTCACTAGTCAGTCAGACTACAACTCAGAACACAATTAGATACCAAATCCAAGCGATATACCAAATTCATCAACTTATCGATTCTATGTAGAACGCAAAGATGACCGACAAATACTCATTCAACATTCAAATTTCAAGAAGAAGGAAGTTGCAGAATAATCCTTCTGTGGAATTATATAGGAATATATTTCGTAGATAAAGGCACTCGGACCCGAAAAAATACCTTTTTTGCTCAGTAAATAAGCATTCTAATTAGCGAGAAAGAAAATCGTGATGTTTTATTGTCTATCATACTCGTATTTTTGATGGTTTTTCTGAAACATAGTGGCGGAAATTTCACTCAGCTAATCCCCCGAGAATTTTGAGAGAGCTCGTTCTTTATTATCAATATACCTAATTGCAAAGATGATTCCAAATTTACTTATTTCACTTATTTCCCTGATATTGTCCAATTATCTTTTTCAGAAAAATTTCCTGCTATCGACCTTTTGAAATTTCTTGTTCAAGGTTTGGTTGCTGGACGAGAAAATAGTCCTTACTCTTTAAATTAATGCAATGTTTGCACGTAAAATAACGCCGTAGGTTCTAATGGGTATGGTCGTGTTTGGAAACATGCTAACCATATTTATGAGAATAATGTCTCTATTTCAGGTCTATAACAAACATTCCCCGTGTCCTCCGCGCACATCACAACAGTACAGTCGCTTGTATAGTGACACATCCTACCTTGCCCGTGAGTTTGAACGCTTCCATTCTGCTCGACGTGCAATGTAAGTATCTTCGGGGAGTTTGCTGCATGGGAACTTCTTCAATTGCGAATTAGTAAAACTATGAGGATATGTTTGATCAATCTGTTTTTTCAGTCAGACATGCGTAATACATAGCCAATTTCAAGTCGAAGTACTCCAGTGTCTAGGAACACTGGTGAATCGTAACTTGCGTTCAAAAAGAGAAGAATACGTCGGACGTACGAAATAGGGACAGTACTCGTTAAGGTTGTTATGTCTTTACTTTGGAACATAAACGAAAAAACGTCACGAGAATTGCTCTCGAAAAACGTCACGAGAATTGCCGACAAAAATTTTTAATGATATCCACTTACAACCAAGTCGTTGTTTCTTATTTTTGGGATGCGAGAAAAAGTACCTCTCTTTATCATGGTTTCCTCTGTTTTACCAATTATAATAATTTTTATACAGTATAATATGACATGTTCCATTAATACGATGTTCACTCTTCCAGTTACACCATCGTTCGGGATCACGAGAGTTCCTGGTTTCGGGTTCCCACTGAGAGAAGGGATTCCCGTGTCACTAAAATGTGATGTTGATTCGAACCCACCATCCGTTCCAATGTGGCAGAAAGGTAATAAAAAGACCCAATTAAATAGTGGTAAATCGTTTCTCCAAAATATATAACAATCAGGAGTGTATGTTGTTTCGAACGGGATAACTTTGTTTCAGTTATAGTCGTACTTTATTGGGGAACCCAGTGCAACCTCTAAGGTGGACAGATAGTTCAGAAAGCAAGCGCTTTCAATGTAAGGCTTTCAAGCCATCTAGAAATATATAGGGTGAATACGACCGGGTGTGACACAAAAATGTAGAGGAGCAGAATGCCGTCGACCTCGCTCGATCCGTTGCAGAGATACGATTTTTCAAAGTTGTTTGTTTAGAAAATCAGGTTTTTCAAACAAGAAATTTTTTCTCAAATGTTTACTACACTTTCAAAATCAGCATAAAAATTTTCTGTAAGACTAATGTACAGTTGTTACTGTTGAAAATTATCAAATAGTTGTACAATAGTAGCTCAATGACAATAAAAAAGGGAAGTGTCGGAAAACTTTGAAATTTTACTACGTCTCCCAAAGAAATGCTACAAGTTGTTGAATGACCCAAAGACTAAAATTTAATCAGATTTCCTCAGGTGCACCTAACTTTGCAATTATTTTCAAACTTGATGGAGTTATTTGGTCTAGAATGTGAAAAAATGTGACCTGCTCCAAGGATACGAACCGACATTATCACAATCTTGAAGTAAAAAATTTCATTGATGGGTATTCATTGATAAATCTCTAGGGAGAGTCAAACACGTCCACCCCCCAATTAGACTATATTATTTTAAATTGTAATAAACTATGATGTATCACATAGGTATTCTCATACAGCTCTACCCCCGTTAGGTTATTTTATTTTTTATTTTTAATTGTAGTAAACTATATCTCACATAGGTATTCTCATTCATACGCTCCACCCCCCACTTCGCTTCGGATCACATTTTTTCATTCTCCACTTGAGATTTCTCTACGAATACCAGAGTATTTTTCAAAGTGGATGACCGTTACTGGTCTTGGAATGGAGAAGCTTTATTGACGTTGAAATTGTTTTAAACATTTTATGTTTGAATGGAGAATACTTTCAAGTTATAGACATTTTTGCAGCAAAAACAGTCCTATGTGATAGGAAGTTTGATGCATTCCAAAACTATGGATAAAAATTCAAAAATCTAGTGGTAATTTCAAAATCAATATATAAACTCATATCGCGGCCACGGATTGAGCTAGGACGGTTAGTGGTGTTCTCATCAAAACATCAGTACAAAAATGCTCGTCAAGTTTGACTCCTGGAGTGAAACAGGTAAACCTCGCGATGCACTGAACGATTGAGTGAACATTAAACTTCAGTAAACAAGTGTAACGTCTAAAGGCAGAGTTTCGTATATAATCTTCTGAATATTAGAGTTCATGAGAGGTATCTCCTCGCAGAAATTTAATACCTACATAATTACTAACCCTAAGTACATGTATGTACATGTGTACTATTTATTACACTCCGCAAGTGCATCCGTTTACTTTCTTCTGACTTCTTCTCACTAATAATGTGTCCTTGACCTACCTACTAGGAATTTTCGATGACGTGAACCTTACATTATAAATTTTAACATTTTAGCAATAACTTGAGATTGTATCAGAATTCTAGTTCCCACAGTCTTGAGTTGGAGGTAGGCACCTCCTATAATAATGGTAATTGGTGCAACCTTTTATTTATAAGGAATTTGAGCAAAAAGCACGACACCATCCTGATGATAAGTACGTAACTACAATAATTGTAGTTGATGAATAATTATTATTCAAAACGTAGCAAATTCACATAGTTTACACACTTTCCTCCGCCCATTTCTATACTGGAAAAAAGTTAGGTATGTTAGAAAAAATTCCAACACCGAACTAATCCCATGTCAAGAAATTTAACTTAATTAGTTGTTTGAACTGATGAAAATTTGTAGAGGAAAAGAGGTAAGTTGTCAGTGTAATAAATATCAAGTTTACTAACTAACGCAAACATTGAAATACTCATCAAAATCGGTCCAAGATTCCGTGTAGTCAAGTTTGGGTCAAGGAAGCGGGCAGACTCACGCGGAACGAAAATTCCTCTGAAATGAAAAAGATTATAAGAAAATAAAGAACCGTGAAAATTAATAATTCTGTGGACGAAGATTACAGCGGTCCTAGAAATTAACAAGAGTACTGTAGTCTTATTGCGGCTTGCGAATTATTACGTGGTTCGGTATGATCTTTTCTCGTTTTAATTCAATAAAAACACAAGGGCTTTGAGGGTTTCATTACTTGGGGGGCAGTTCCTCTCCTTGAAACCTTAATCATCGCTGAGTAAATGAAGAAGTCAAATTTTGGGCTGAACAGTTTCATGCCTCATCGTTAGACCTTTCTCTTTATTACGACAGTAACCGTTATCCCACCCGATTAAATTTCCTCCAGTTCGCTGATAAACTCACCCTTCGCATATCTGTTCTGGTGCATAATTTGGAAACAAGATACAAAGTATATGGTACGTTTAGTTATCTTACTTTAGTTGGTGGGTTACATACAGGGTGCCCGAGAAAGATAGGCCAAACTTCAGGGGTCGATTTTACAAGTAATTTGCAACAAAAAGTGCCTCATAGAAATTTTTTTAGATGCTTTGTTTTCGAGTTATTTTCGAGTTACGATTTTTCTCGTACGCTCGAACTTGTCTCATTAAAATTACTATTTGCTTACTGGCTGAAGTGCGGCCGTATTTTTTTCGGATGCCCTTAACATACAGGGTCCGAGAAAGATACGGCCAAACTTCAGTGGTCGATTCTACAAGTAATTTGCAAAACATCTAACTAGATACGAGGTTAAAAATGTATGTTGTAGCTCCTCTGATGGGAAATTCAATGTTCTTTTCTAAGATCTAATCAGATTTTAATTTGCATGAAAAATAGGGAGCTATAGACATTTTAGTGAGACAAGGTCGAACATACGAAAAAATCTTAAAAAGTAGAATAACTCAAAAACGAAGCATCTAAAAAAAATTCTACGAGGCACTTTTTGTTGCTAATTACTTATAGAATCGACCTCTGAAGGTTGGCCCTATCTTTCTCGGAGACCCTGTACATTATATACCTCATACCCCAGCTACACGAACATAGAGGAAATAGAGGGAAAGACCATAAGAGAAACTAAGGACTCACAAGGTTGTTTCTTTGTGGTAATTTATAATATAAATTTAGTCTATATATACTTAATATAGATTTTATATTATAGAATCTGGTTTTCGGTAAGTTAATTTTCAATGGCGGGAAATAATGTAGCAAAACTGGGATAACAGTGGAGTTCAAAGTTATCCAGATATCTCGATGTACTTTTAGAGATTTTTCGAGTCGTTATTTGAGATGTTTTTGAATATTACAGATGGAACAGAAACTCGAGACTTAACGTGTTTGACTTTTTGGCAAACAAAATGGCCGAAAATATCAACCTAATGATCATGATCCGAGAAGGGATAGTTGAGAGAAATCAAACTATAACTCCTCGTCCCGAGAAGCTAATTCAGCTAAACTCATCAGATCAAACTTCTTACAATTCTTGTTGTTATTGACTCACCGAGTCGCTTATCCTGATAAGGGTGCTGCTTTGACCAAGTGGAATCTAAACTTTGAACCCACTTTGAACCCGTGACTCCGAGATGAGTTTCTTGATTCAAATCCCTAAATGTGGAAATTAATTCTGTGGTAGTGGAGTTACCAAGCTTGGTTCGAACAACTGAGGTAACAAGACCAAAATTTGGTCTTAGTATTATTTAATAGTGCTACTCAGGTACTATGTGTGCATTAAATACCTCAGCATAAAATTAGTTTTGCACCTTACAAAGGTACAATAAGGTATCCAGGATCCAGCACTACTACAGTGCTTAGCTCCGGTTTCTCCAATACCTAACAAAGCCTAACAAGACACTGGACCAATAAAAAACGCTACAAATTATTATACGAAAGTCCAACCCTTAAGTTCTCATGGGGAGCAAACGGTTGGTCATAGAGCTCAGGGAAGTCTCATTCAATTCTAAAAATGTAATCATATTTTAAATTGATGGAAAAACAATACCTTTATTTAAAAATTTTTGAGCTAGGGCCTTTTGAAAATGTCAGCCCTTAGAAGTGACTGACAGCAACCAAAAGCTTGGGGCATAACTAAACCCCAAATGGAGGAATTTCATCAAAATCGCTCCATGGCAACTAAGGAAAGTGGCGGACAGTAGACGGCGGACAGGGGACGGCGGACGGATGGCAAAATTGTTATTCGATTTTGGGATTCTACGTTCTCACCTTGGAACGTAAACCAACAAATTTTGATGGGGGTCAAATAAATTTTTTCTTGGTTGATTCCAAAGGTTCATTATTGAAAATAATAAACCAAAAGAGGTTCAAATCAGCTTTTGAAATATTGTCCATGAGAAAATGTAAATTCATCATCCCAAAGAAATTATTTTGTGTTCTTTCTAAGCAGGGCAAAATGCTTTTTTCGTGGAACATCCAATCAGTGTCGAACGCAGGAGAACCCCTCAAAGACGTTTGGCAAAAATGTCTGAGTGTTGTAGGTTGCTTTGGTGCATTTCCCATCATTGTCCAATATTTTTTAATATTGAAAATATTTAACCTCTTAACATAAGATATTTAACTTGTTGGACGACTATGTACAATAATCGTCTCATTTTATACTTCCAGACGACGGTGCGCCCCCGGTTGAGCAGTCGAACGATGGGTACCTCAACTTCACGTCTATCAAACGAGAGCATTCGGGATGGTATAAATGCACCACCCGACATCTTCTGTCCACCTACTCCTCTATTGGATACTATCTGAACGTCAGATGTGAGAACAGATTCATTTTATTCATTATCAATAATGCATGGACGATTCTTCTGTGTGTTCGATTAAATGTAGCTTCGTATTTACTTCTAAAGAGAGCATTGTCACGTGGAGGGGGACGGAATCTGTTGACCACAGCCGATCCGGCGCTCCCGACCCACGGCGTCCCCGTTCGCCAGTCGTGCCTCGATCCCCGTCGTAACGAGTTACGCAATTGATCAGCCGCAAAAACAAAATAAAACCTTCAAAAAGCCGACTCAAGTCCATTACCTTTCATTTCATATAATACAACGTCATTAATTACTTAAACTATTATTTAATTTCATTAACATCCGACCACCCACGAATCAAGCGTAAAAGTAATAGTGTTGAGTTAAACTTTAGTTACTATAGTCGGGGAATTTAGTACAAGAGAGTGAAAACCAGTTGTCTCACGCAGTGAGTGCATAAAAAACTGTGACAGAATGTGGAACTAACTTATCTGTCATCATAAAATAAATAGGTTACTTAACTCTCTTCTGTTGCAATAACTGACCAATCGGTAAACTCTCCTGCAGAAAATTGACTGGAGGGGTTCTAGATTTTGGGCTTCTAATCTCAAATTGAATATTTAAGGACGAGAAATTGGAGACGAGAAATTTTGAATACCTAAACAAATTTATGTTGTGAACCCAAATTTCGAAGTTGACATGGAACTATGTAAAGGAGGTACATGAACTGCACCATCAGCATAGCTACTACATTGTACGATTAAAGGTACCTTACAGAATTGGAGCAAGTATATAGGTAGTATTTACTCAAATAGATGTAAGGAGAACCATACTTGTCCCTGTTGAATAGTTACCCTAATAAACGCAGGAGATAGGGGGATCAAGCATCATCCCCCCTGAACGATCAAAATAAGGAGAGAGAGGATACACCTTCCGAGTGGGGACACGTCTCCCTAAGCTTCCTTTATAAGGACAGTTCGTGGCCATTGAAGACCACAACCCTTTCAGCTACCTGGCCTGTCAATTTGCGAGTCCTCATATTCAAAAAGTTTGATTTATCCTTTCTCGTTTTGCCAGTCAGTTGTCTACTTCAAACTTAGAAACTATTTATTGCCTTTCCAGTAAAAATTATTTTCACAGTTTATCAGCAGGAAAATTAGATACCCATAATTAAGCTCTATCCAACTTATAAACTGTGAATTTTTGTTAAACTTTAAATTCATGCATCAAGCCGTAAGATTGAAATGTGACGTCCCTAAAGATCAGTTCTTTTCAATCTTACAGCTTCAACACAATTTACAATTTTACTGTCGGAAATTGATATGTGACGTCCACTGCTCAGTTCCTTTCAGTCCCAACCAATTTGAAGCATTTCATCTAGCAAGTAAAATCAAAGGGTAACAAAATAGTCCAAAGCAATTTGTCCTGAGTAAAATTCCCCTGGAGTCAGAATACTTTATGTACTGGTTCAATAGAGAAAACAGAACTCAAAGTCAGATGATAACGATGAATGCAGGAGAGGTACTAATAAGAAGAGATCAACAATGTATGATAACTATCATAAATAATATAGTTAAAATACTAAGTATATGAATCTGTCAATTTTCATAAAGTACCAACGCAAGATGTTATCAAAATTAATGTATATCTTGTATCAGACGGAGATGGAGAAATTGCAGCAGCAGAGTTGGAAGCAGCGATAGGTGGTAGCACTGAAGCAGCAGCCGGGTCTGCAGCAGCTGTCGAGGTCTCCGTCGGTGGAGCCGTCCAATTAGAATGCGGTGGAAACGACAGGGGTTGCTGGGGCCGAGTGTCTGCGTCAGGGCAGGTGTCTCCTTTAGGATCTGGAACTCCTCTTAACATCCACTCCGTCTTGTATCAGCAGGCCGGCCATTACAGGTGCTACGCTCCTGAGCCGGATAGGCTCAACGCTTGGAGAACTCACAATGTCCATCTCAAAGTATCAGGTAAGCTCATTGGGTATTATTATGACTAAATCATGACATGATTTATGACATGATTATGACCTACATTGTAGGTATGGACTGAGGTTTTCGTACTCCTGATGATGTTTGAAATGTAAATAGGCCGTTTGTGAAAATGTCCAGGCTCCTTTACTTCAAACTCATCTGGGAGATTAACCCCAAAATTGGAAGTCCTTAGGGCACCAAAGAACATTGAAGCTGGAAACATTTACAAAATGGCATGAGCAGAACTTCATTTGAAAGAATCCTTCCTCATACTCTCCTACGACCAATGAAGGGGGTTTCAGTAAGGACTGTCACGATGAACAGCCTCTTTCATACTGATGTAAACGTATTAAAACAACGACAACATAATAAACTACAAGTATCTTGTAGCGATTAAATTAATGTTGTACTACATTTTGAATTTATAGGAGTGCCAATGGTAGTTGCCCGTAATCTCTCGCGTACCGCTGAATTCGGGGACGCCTTGGCTCTTGCAGTTGAGTACTGCGCTAGTCCTGCTGCTACGAAAGTGACCTGGCTTCTGCCTACGGCCAGAGTTATCGCTCCTGGACAAGCTGAATGGGGTATCACCGCTCATAACGTCACAGTAAGTTTTTCCAGAGGGAAGTACTCGTACATGCTTACTACTGTAAAACGTCGTGGTCAAACTCAAAAATTGTATTTGAGGCACCTACATTTCAAAATCTGGATAGAAATTCGCACATGGTGTAGGAATCTCTTGACCGGGAGGTTCGTACGCCCTTATGTATGCACTTCTAGAGGAGGTGCCCTTAGACTTGCAGCTTCCTCGTTCCCACTATGTCATCAGTTTTCCCGAAAAAAGAGGTAATCGGTAGATCCACGGGGTTTTGACTCCAATAGCGAATAAATGGTATTTTGGAAACTAGCACCATCAATTTCCAGGCCTTTTTTTGGGAGGGGGGAGGGGAGCCAATTCTTGAATCCTCGTTTCGTTGGAAACTCAGATGATACAGTGGTAAAATAAAGCTTTATGTTCGCACACTCCTTATCTAGAAGTTGACAAAAAATCACCGAGGAACGGCTGTAGAACCCTCTTGAAACAATCTCAATATGTTACGTCGACGGTGATTCCTAGGTTATTCCTGCTTACATTTTGTAGCTGCTCATTCTTCACAATTCATTCTGATTGAATTCCTCGGGCATTTATATTGAGTTCTATGGTAGGAATATGTATTCATCGTATGGTCACCCAAGTTACCTACAATATGTACATAGCATGTTGAATTTTTGATTGGAAACCATTTACGATTATCTATATTCGACGATTTGCAGGACGGAAACTGGGCTGACTGTTACAAAGCACTGCTCAGCATAGATCGAATAACGAGAGATCACGAAGGAGATTTCAGTTTACTCGTCTGGTCTGGTCGCGGCATCGGGCAAGCGACGATTCGAGTCAACGTCACAGGATTCGATGCTTCGTCAGCAGGTCGGCTCGCCTCGTCCCTCCTCGTCTTCCTTATGACACTCCTTCAAGCATAGCTTGTCATGATACTGTTCAATAATGAACTGAGCTGTAATATTGAGTATACGCTGGATGGAAAGACGTGCCATAACAAGGCTTTCAGTGAGAGGTCCTCCAATAAACCATACTTCGAGGCAACAAGGAGAACACTGCTGAGAAATCAAAGGAACCAGTTAGTGTCGAGATTCAAAATACCTATTTCCTCCCCTTTTTTGTTCTCTTATGCGGTAAACAAATATTTTCGTTTTCATCTGGTGTTCTCCGAGATGTAAAACACAACTAGATCACAACCGGTGACGATGACGTGCCACATAGTTGACAAAAAATGGATGAAAGAAACTAACTTATGAAACTAACTTATCGCACACTGTCTCGAATAAGTATGAGTACGTTGATAACGGACGGACGTATTCATAAATGTATAGCTACTTAAAAATTTCTCAATAAATAATTATTAAAAACAATGAATTCATGTAATGTACAGTATTACCCATAGTTCACGCATTTATGAGGGCAAACATTTTTTGAACCAAGAAAATTGTGTTCCGATTTCCAAAAAAATCTTCAAAGGTCATCCGAGTCGAGCGTATCCACTCAAATAAATTCACCATGTTGTATACTTATGTGATGAAGTAGCATGTATTAGTACACACTAAGTTCACTACAAAATGGAACGAACAAAGTTGTTAATTAATGCTTAAGGAATTTACTTATAATACGGAAGCATGTAGAAATGTGCCAAATGTAAAAAGCTGTAATTGAAGAATTCGTGATACAATGTTAGTAGTTGACACACATAGTCACCAATGAACAGGAGTAATTATTTATTTATGTAAGTATTTGTCTATTTGGTACTTATTGGGCATTTAATAAGTTGATGTAATATATTATGCGTATTTTAAATGTTTGACTGAGTCATATTTTATGAAATGACCTGTAACAACGAAAATGTTCAGATATTTTTGTATTATCCACAACACTAAAATTTTCCAGAGTGATGATTACTCAATCTGTAGTTACATATGAAACATGTAAGTAATATCACCGCATCCTTCAATGGAACTCTTTGGAACTGAAAACATTTGGGTCAAACAAGTAGGTGTGCATGAAAAACGAAATGATTGTTGTAGGTACCTAACAATCAATTCCTACCACCACACTGCAATAGTGCAATGTGAATGTTTACGCAATGTGAATTCGGTTTATGAGTTATAAATACCTGGAATCTGAATGTTTTATTACCAGGAAGATTAGTTGATAGATAAGCTGGATTATGTCGTGTTTACTTTGAGAGACATCTTTTGTCTTTTGCTAATGACAAGAGTGAAGGTGACCTCTAGTAAACGCGTCGAGAAAATTATTACTTACGTGTAGGAACTACACGTGAACGAAAGTATCTATACAAGGGCACGTAGCGTTAGGGCATGAGCCCTAAAAAAATCTTCATCGAAACCTCTGTTCACATTATTTTTGTATGATACAATTTATTACAAGTCATTACATCGAGTGCCGGTATCGTTGATCCAATAGATATCAAAGATCAGTTGACAGAATGGATCTTGTTGCTACACACATGATGGGTCCAGGGCGGGTTTAGGAGATACGAGAATATAGAGTGGGTCCGAATGAATCATGTGAGATCATGTGCGATCTTATACCTACACTTGAGAGGAGATCGTTGGCATAGCTACGAATTTGGTCTATTCTAATTGTTTTGTGATACATACCAAGAGATTCTTATGAATGCCACTGTTTTCTAACAAATGTTAAACTAGGAATCTTATGTAACCCCGCTAACTGCCAACCAACTTGTAATTCTCAACAATGAAATCCCTACCAACCTCTGATTCATAAAAACACATTCTTGTAAATTGGTGTTTAACAATCTCTATGGCCCATTCAAATTCAGGTTTGACTTTCGGCGAATTCCCAATATAGTGAGACTGCTACCTACCTATTCACTATGCGCCCTGTTTTTTCGTTGATTTGTCACCTGTACTGAAAATACAGCGATTGATCTAACATCGCTCGATCTAAGGATCGCCAAAAAGATTGGTACAACAAAACCTATTTGCCGATCTTAGTCTGAACAACTCGAAATCACTCGAAGGCATTGAAGAATGAATTGAACAACACACAAAATAATAATTAACTTGTAAAGTATGACCATTCACAAGCTTATAAAACATCTTGCCGTCTATAATATCATTGAGAATACTTTCAAGCTAATCTAAAATCGGTACTTTCCCGTTATACCCCTCTCCCTCCCAGTCTGTTTCACCGCCGATCTTTCTACGCACCGGTAATGATTCCTTTTCAAATTTTAATAAATTAATGTACGCTCAGTTTGAGGGAGTAAAGAGACTTTGGTGAATTCTTGGAAAAGCAAGGGGGTAAAGTCAATGACCACGGGCGCTGCGCGGTTTCCTTGGGTCCAATACCTCCCCGATGAATCGGTTGGTTTACAAACATCTCTTCACAAAGGTCAGGAGATAAGGAACGTACCTACCTAGCTCTCGGTAGGTACCTACCGAAAGCTTGGCAAAGAGGGAGTTAAATTTGAGTTCCAATCAGTTGACGTAGTCCAAAACCAACCTTAAGACAATATATCCGACACTGTAATTGGTGGTAGCATTTGGTATCCTACTGTTGGATTTGTATCCATGATTCAGACTGCTGAAGTATCATCAACGATATTTACTGTCACTACCTAGTAATATTACTTGCGGATCACACCAACACAAATAGTTTAAAGAAGATTCAATACACTACGCGGTACCTACAGCTCGAATTATTGATATGATGGTTGAGCCGTATGATTCGTGAAGGCGTGTCGATGAATAGTTATATAGGATAGATTCTATGGATATGCTCGCTATCCAGAGCCAGAGTGGCTACGAGTCTGTACTGACGGATCAGCCCTCAGTGCGACAAGAAATGGAGGAGCCGGGGCGCTTTCAGTTGCAGGAAGTGTTGCAGCTCCAGTGGGAATGCTGGCTACTAGCTTCGGTGGCGAGATTCGGGCAGTGGTGTTGGCTCTGGATCTGATTGAGAAATCCAGAAGACGTCAAGCAGTCATTCTGATTGATTCACAGGCAGCCATCCAAGCGCTCACCACTAACTCGTAAACCGAATCCTTGGATGTTATGAGGGGAAGAAAGAATATCGAAAAACTGACCAGAAATGAAGTCAGGATTGTTTTGCAATGGATCCCTTCCCACTGTAGTATTCTGGGCAATGAGCGAGCTGACGCACTAGCTAAGGAAGGATTCCAGATGGAGATTCCAGCTGTCCCGACACCTTTTCCAGCTGCAAAGCGGTGCATAAAGGACTCAGTAGTAGAAAAAATGAAGGAAGCCCAACGCCGCGCGGCAGAGGTCGACGATAGAGCGGATTGCTGGAGAAAGATAATCGCGATCCGCAAGATTTGTCGCGCAAAGAGTCTGTGGCAGGTTTTTGACACCTAACAGGTCACAATTACCTTAACGACCACCTCCACAAAATTTGAGTCAAGGTCAGTCCAACCTGCTCACTATGACAGACGACAGAAATGATGACAACTGACCATTTATTTGACTGTCCTCAACTTGAGGACATAAAACAAAGTTTTATTCCTGACGACACCAGATGGTCGAAGACATCCAAAATATATTGGGCTGCAAGAGGCCGCATGGCTGAATAGCTAATGGCAAAATGGCGTAGGGGAAAAAAATGAATAGTTCTCTTTTTTTACATGAATTACTACCTACTTCAACAACCCCCTAATTTACTGATCATTTGTGTCATTATCACATCCGTAACACATATTATCACTAAATCTTTTGAATTAAGGCAATGTCATCAAAAATAAAACTTCAAAAGAACCAAGATTAATTCTAGCGCAAGGGGTCTGTCCCAAACAATATTTTACTCCAGGAACTACCTAACACAAAACCGTCTCATTAAAGCAGAATGAGTGAATGAACAAATTTTAAACGAAGTATTATAACCAACAACACAAGCAATATGCAATTTTTGATTTTGAACAATTATAAATTTTCAAAAGAATACCTACTTCACGAAGAAAGACAATTTTTTCTAATTCGTGATTTGATCTGAAATAAATCTACCTTGATATCCTGGAGACAACTTTAGAAAAAAAAAAGTGCCATCATCCATGAATGTTCCGCTGAATGTGACTACCACGTTTTCCCGCATAAAACAGTTCACATTTTGCAAAGTAAGTAGGTAATGTTCCTATTGAGCTGATATTGTTTTTACTCAATTTAGCATGAACAAAGAGGTAGACAATTATACCTCTCATGACCAGGTCAGCACAACCTGAATTTATGCTCACGCCACCTACCTTGAAATCCATATACCTACCTACCTTCGAATTGCTGGAGGCTTTTCATCCTTCAATTAGTTGCTGAGAGTAACTTGTTTCCCTAAGTTTCACCCTTGAATGTTGATCACTCCAAAGTCAATTTCCACTGTTCATTGGAGGGAAGTTTTTTCGAACTGAGTCCATTTCTCTTATGGATGACGACTCTGTGGGCGACATCTTAGTACCAATCAACGTATCAAATTCGATGGATTTTAATGAAAGTTCGATTCAATAATATCATCGATAATGTTTAATCGTGCAACACTACGCAAATGTCTTTACTCCATCATTCATACAAAAATATGTGCCCGAGTCTTACGATTGTGTGGCACGAAATCTGATAAAAAGTTGGTTATCAAAGCCATAACAAGTCATTTTGCTTGACGTATACATACACGTTGAGGTTGATAAATAAAGGCTTAGTGAAGAATGCCAAAAATGTCATCATCGTGAGACAATAGGTAGATCCTTAAACACAACCTACTAATTTTTGTGAAATGATAAATTATTGAACACATTTCCCCAGTAGGTAGGTACAAATTTATTTGACTAATCTGAACACCAACTCTGATCATTTTTCATAATATAAATAAGAACAAATATATGGTAAAACTCGTGTTCTGTTACATGGAGTGTGTGGTATGTACTCATGTACAGAGGCCTAATCTAACGGTTCCATCTATGTAAAAAGAAATCCGATTTTGTAAATAATATTATTGAACAATGTTTCAATATTGACGTTATTTTATATTAATCCAAAGATATCTAGATAACCATTCAGAATCCCGTTGTTCCATTCCTAAGAAATGTATAGATCGTCATAGTTTGATAAAAGGCTCTAACGTTTTCCCGAATTTTTTTAGGTCGTGGAACTATAGCTCGCTCATTAAACTAAGAAGAAGATGGAAACAATTCATGTTAAGTGTTTGTAACTAGAGGAAAGGTATGAGTAATTGACTGATCCATTCAATTTATGATATATCATTCTTATCAGTAGAAGTAATTGATATATTTTCATAAATAAGTGTAAAAGTTGGCGTAAAACATGATATTAACAAAAATAACATAGAATCGCAGTAACTCATACCCTATAATTTAAAACAAAATCAATGCAAAACCATTGCCAGAGAGATTATTGATTAAAAAAAAAACAAAAGAACGATGTTTCATTTATGAGTGTTTATATAAAATTGATAAAAGTAGAACCTTTCCAAGAGATGTAAAGAAAGATTTTTTATATATTTTTAATTTACTAGGAACTAAATCATGGTATTAAAGCAAAATTAAAAATCTGAACTTTTATTTTTTACCCATAAAAATAATTAGTTGAATCCCAGAATGTTGAGATTCGATGTACAGTTCGATGAGTGGCTTGAAATCATGAGTTTATCATTTCGGTTTAAATTCTTTTACTACTTTATAGTTTGTCGTTCACAACTTATATAACTTTTTGTTCAATCCACTCCGTCAAACGTTCAACTTTTTGAAAAAAAAAAAAAAAAAATTAAGTTTAGTTAAAAAAAAGTTGTGACGTCATCATACTTCAAAACCCAACTCATAATTAAAGGTTTTACTTTATTGCCTAGAAGAAGATTATCCTATCAATTTAGGAGTAATCACGTACTCAACCAAAAAATCAAACATAAATGCATGGTTATGTACGTTTTCGCTCATACTGGATATTAGTTAATCTCAGATTTCAAACTAAATGTCGAACTGTTGATAGTAATACTCTTTGATTGGGTGTTGATTACTTATAACTGAAATAATGGATTAGAGGGTGATGAAAGTGGGAAGGCGAAATTATCGAAATATGAATGAGAACGATTGCTACCCACAGGGAAGATATAGAGATAACTGTCAATTCATAAGTTTTAGCTGATGTGTGTTCCACACATGTTTTCAACGCATATTGATTGTTAAAACTAGTGCTATAAATGCAATGTATTCAATGTTAAACTGCTGTCATACGTCCATAATTATAAAATAAAGAACGTGTTGTTATTGAAATGGTTCAGTATCTGCCTGTTCAAATACCACGATAGCGAAAATTTCCCGAAATGATGGACAATATTGCCAAATATTACCTAATTTCATCAAAATCGGTCAATGGGAACTAAGGAAAGTGCCACTTACGGCCTACGGCCGGCATAAGTTTTCAAAAAATGACCCATCAGTGCAGCATGTTTTCTTAACGATGATGAATTTTCATGTTTGTCGTAGAATTAAACGACATTTTAGGATAATGTCGATATTACATCAACAAGGTTAATTTTAATTCGAAACAAAAAAAAAATACATTTTTAAAAACAAATTCTGCCGAAAATTCTGGTAGGTACACGATGTTGTATTCGAAAGGGGCATTTCGTATTTTTTCGATGAATTTCCACGGTTCCTATAAAATTGCTTCGTTTTATTCACCTTCCTTTCACCACTTAGTTGAAGACCACCATTCACTTATTCGTACTCCATGATTAGAACCGAAGGTAGAAACTAGGAGAAATAAATATTACTTCACATACGTTTTTTTCTGGTTATTGAGAAATCCTGCCTGTAGTTTTACTCTATATTTTCATCACTATTTTTTTTTAAAGTAGATGTGATTTTTGACCGATTTAATTCCTATTTTGTTCAATTTTTTTCCGACCTACCTATTCATTCTCAAATGTTTTCATTCAGACGTTTACATCCATCATCATTCAATAATTATTCCATCCCGATTTCTAACCCATCACAGTACCAGAAATACTTGTGACTACCCAATTCAACTACCAGACGTAGATCACGATTAGAGCTGGATGCCGGAATGTTCAGTCTATAGATAGCGGCAAGCAAAAGATACCCCTATGTTTACGAATGGTTTCAAAATGTACACATATAAATGTGATGTTACTTAGTTCGGAAACTGCACACAATTGTGCATAAGAGTTACAAATTAAACCACCTAGTAGAGTATATTTCGTACATCAGTTTGTTCTTCAATCCGGAACCAATTACATCCAAAAAGTGGAACCGAAATTCACCAAATTTGGTACATTAGCACACCTAGTTTAAAAAAAGGGAATTAATGCAAAAGGGCGATGGAGGTGGCCAGCTTTAGAGTTTGGAGTATGCGAGATAAATTTTATGACAGGGTATAAACCGATGGACCACGGTAAGTAAAACAGTGTTCTACCTACCGTGCAATGGACTACTAAAATAATTTGAATCCTGTTGGATTTTCGTCCGATCGCCGCTTCTGGGGGAGTGGAAGTTAGAAACCTCTCAAGTGGAATGAAATTTTCGAATAAAATATCGTGGGATATTCAATTAACGCCACCCACCCCCTCAAATTGGCCATAGCTGGTCCTATTACAAGCTTTAACACCTCACCAGTGAACAGAAATCAAGGAGGATTCGGCTTCAAATTCGATGGGTCTTTACGAGAATGTTTATTTATGTTTATTTATCACTGTTTTGGTATAATGAAACCACCTCACCTGGTGGAATTTGGTTCTGAAGCAGGGATTCTCCACTGAAGAGGGTAACGAGCTATGCAAAAAGCTCATCGAAATCGACCCAGCCGTTTAGGAATTGCGCACAGCACACAATGTTCTAAACTTATTTTGCATACAACGCTCTTTAAAAATAGCCTATTTCCTACAGGTGGACATACAGCTTAACCCTAGTAGGATATTGTATGTAAAGCTTACTCTCGCTGGTTAACTTTTTGTGATTTTGCCAAAACTAACCTTCTGCCTGAGCCCTCCTCTTAGCAGTGCTCGCCCTAGTTAGTTGTACATCTGCCTTTGGCCAATTACCATTCAGTCATCACGTGCAACACTCCTCAACATAAGTCTTGATAAACCTATGAGTGAAGACACTCAACAGTACCCTTCCACGTAAATTTCGCGTGTAATTTTTACTCAACAGTACCTTGCATGCCTTTTCCAATAAGTCAATCTTACTCAGCAATGTCACCCATGCCCCTTTCTTGTCTGTGAGATTTACTACGATCTACGCTCAGATTGTTCTATAGCATGAACAACCCAATATAAACTCCTATGTTATCTACGCCCACAACTTTTGAAATAAAAACAACCAAAAGAAAGAACACGACAGAAGCTACTTCAAGTAAGAGTAAGAAGGAAACAAACAAAACTGGTTTATATAAATACTTGAATTTCTCTTATTGACAAATTTTTGAGCCATTTGTAAATTCGGAAGGGAATTAATTTTTAGTACCGACGTTGAGCATTGTAATTAACTGAATTTTTCTACTTGAGGAAAAGGGATATTGATGCTCACTAATAGTATACTTTTCAAATTCGATAGTCCAATAATTTTAGTGTTATTGTGGGCACTCCTCACTCCTGTCTCCTCACTCCTCATATATTAATAATTTGACTGAATTCATGTTTAATACTTAATGCACTAATCCACGATGGAAAACATCTGTGGTTTCATATCATCCTTCTAGAATATAAATTGATGAAGAGAAATCCAGTTTTGGGCGAATGTGTATAATTTACTCAACGATACCCCTAAACGTTGGGGAAAACACGATATCCTTCCAGGGTTAAACGTACAAAAGTGGTTATATCGGTTGAGCCAATTGGTTGCAATCGTTTGTTATTAATATATGACAGTGTTGACTCACCGTTTGATGATTTTCTATTCACGAGTGTCCAACTTACAAAACTTTCAGAACTGGCAACTGGCAGAACTGGAATAATGTTGAATATTTTTGACCTGCATGGGAGTAATTATAGTACATAGGTTCTTCTTAGATAGTTTGTGGTACCAACGAATTGACAAGAATATTTCAAGTTGATGATAAGTTCAAAAACTAGTTTCAAACTGCGGGTGTCATAAATAATAGTTTCTGGACGGCACCCCAAAATAGACGTTAAGCAACGTGGACTCCACACTTCTTAAAAATAAATGTTAGGGACCTCCAGTATTCTGACTCGCTTTGCAGTTCTCTTCAACTGCTCGATGGATTTAGTCGATGTGGCTGGATATCTCATCGCCGTTTGAATAGCAACAAGTGGACCCAAATAATGCTTGGCAATTCATTAGTACGACAATGACCCCGATAGATCGAGCCTGTTGACATTACGTTAGTAGGTCGTGTTTCTTTTTTTATTATTGAGGAAGAGGGAAGAGTCTAAATATGTTCATTCACATTTTCAAGTGACTATCAACGGCACTTACGTTTGGTAGCTATTGATTCGGAATATTTATATACTTAATCGTCATCTTTATTATCAGTATTTTTTATTTTCTCGTTGATTACCGAAACGTGTTCAGCAAAGTGGTGATGGGCACAATTACACAGAAGAATATAATGAATGCCGTTAGATAGAAGACGTTTGAAGGTATGTAACTCTATTAAATACTCATGTAAGGAAAAGGTGCCATGTTGGGATACCTACTTTTAAGCTCCACCTCTCGTTATTTCTTACGGCAATCTATCTAGTTAACTGTGCAATAAATTACACCTGGGCGAAATGACGCTAAATTTTGTGTGACAAATATCGTCCTTGTGTATGATATCCTAATTGTACGGTTTAGTGGACCATGTTCCCCTCCTCCCGCTATCATTTAAAATATTTGGAATTATAAACCAAAAGTGCATTGAAGACTACAAAATTGGCCATTATGATTTTGGAAACCTAATTCGGCATATCAAAATTTACAATACCAGATATGAAACATCTTTCTTACAACATACAATTTTAGATTCCTAGTATTACTGTATTCAAAGGAAACACATAAAAGCGACGACATTAAAGCCGTAAAAGTATTGTCTTCACTGGTGAACTGCAAAACATTTGAGGGGAAGTGTTAACTTCGAGTTCTACTGCTGTGCAAATGTCACATTGCTGTAAATTGCCACCTCGCTGCCAGCTCACCTGAAGAATTTTATTTCAAACGGGCTTAAATCAATTTTTTATACTTTGTGTTTTTTCACGGAGTTTTTGGGATAAGGCCTTTCACCTTGAATTCCTTCACGAGTTGAATTCCTTCCGAAACGGTTTCTATCTCCCTTTAAAAATTTGCTAAAATCGGGTTTGGCAAAAAACGGCTTAGATCCATCCCATTGTTTTCAATTAACACTTTATAATTTTTTAAAATTCGGTTTATTCATACCTTGAGTCGTAAACCATCAAATTTTGAGGGAAGTTAGAATATTTTTTCTTGCTCGATTCCGAAGGTTCATTATTGAAAACAATGGATGAACAAATAAAAGAAAATTAAAATGAGACTTTTCTTCACACAACCAAAAACTCGCTTTTTGGTTTATTATTTTCAATAATGAACCTTTGGAATCGACCAAGAATGTTTAGCTCCCCCTCCCCCCTTCAAAATTTGTTAGTTTACGTTTCAAGGTAGGTAAGTAGAATCCGAAAATCGAATAAAAAATTTTCCGTCCGTCAGTCCAACAGTTTTTCTATGTGGGTGAAATCCATCGTTTTTCATCAAATGGGTTTATATCCAAATAAGAAATGGCCGTGTTTCCCACAAAACGCGTGCCAAAATTTCGAAATTTGTTCTTACAATGAAAAGTTCTATGAACAAACGATTTGGACATTGAGAATTTTTTCCTTCGCCATGAAATTAGTTTTTCTCAATTTCTCACAGAACATTCCAAGTGGATATAAGCCCGTTTAAAAGAAAACTTCTAACTTTTAGAACGACGGATTTTTATCCCTTGTTGTTGCTATTTATTATTAAAATGTATTTATATATTTGTATTTGAGGGCAAACCTGAAAACATCAAGTAATTTACAATGTTACTATGTTACGTATGCTACACATAAGTGACTCAGTTTTGAAAATTCTGACCAGGTGACAACAAATCACAGCCCATAATAGCCAAAACTGTTTGTCAGATGTCAAGCCTGCATACTGAATCTATTTCACTGATTAGCTACCAGAGATCAATGGTTGTTCGATAACTCTTCATGTCCCAAGGTAGAAGCTTTTTTCAAATTAGGCGTCTTTCGCCTATGTTACACTCTTGATAACAAATGTGTTATTCATGAACCTACTTATCTTCATTTAAATCCGTAACCAATGTTCAAACATCAATAAGATCTTGTACTCCAAATGGTTTAGTAGCAGAATGTAAATGAAAAAAAAATTAAAAATAGAGATTATTAAGAAGGTGGAATAATTAATTCTACATTATCTGGTCTCAGAGGTGTCTCCCTAAAAATAAACAGCAAGATTAGGAGATTCGTTTCGAGGAAGCGATGGAGACAATATCACACCAATTAGCCAACAGTTTTTCATTATCTCACGGGCATGGCGTGTCGGAATTTCACGTGCGAATAACTTTTTTCACCATTTTCCAATAACCAATTCACCATCTTAAAGTACCTATATTTTGTAGGGAATGGCAATAGTACCTGAAGTTCCCGGGATGGATAGCGGATCACAGAAAATGCAGTTCCTTAGGACGGTGCACTTAGGAGTTGGTTTTATGCTCCTTTTTTCGGCTGACAATACAAGATCTAATGTGATGGTAAGTAGATGAACGATAGGACTACCAATTCAATAGGTAATTCGAACCAACTCATTCGAACCTCCTTCAACGATGCCAAATAAATACTCCACTTGAAAAAGAAGCCGAACCAGAAAACTAGTAGTATCCATGTTGTCCTACCAAATCCACCTGTCCTACACTGTGTTTAGTAGTGCCCTAAATTCTCATATTTTGTTTGATTAATGAAACTTCGGTTTTCGAAAGGACTCTTATGACGTCTCTTGGGAAGGGGAAGCGGGGTCATTTTCAAATTCCGAAATCCCAACTTTTCCTTCCCCCCATTCGAGACTTTTATTATTTAAATTTTATGACATACAAAAATTTACCTACTCGTAAAACGTGCGCAAAATCCAAAATCGAGATTTTTGTGTTCTAAACTACCGAGTATGAGAAGCCGGCAGGAAATGCCATTTTTTCAGTCCACCAGTCAACATTTTCAATCTGCGTGTGCTATTGTATCAAGTCCACCTAAATATCAGGAGAGTTGTTTTCATTTTTCAGTATGCCTACCTGCATATCTGTCTGTCTGTCAGTCGGTCTGTATTTCCGCAAATCCTTGTAACGGGTGTAATTATGCGAAGATACAAAAATTAAATGACATTTTCAAGGTTTTTTCGGGTTGGTGTGTAGTTGGTATCCCTTGAAATTCATCGCCCTCGGGTTTGCGCATGCGTTAATCTTCTGTGATAGCCATAACATCTACACTTTAGATCCGAATCCGATGAGATTTTCAGGAATTGTGCGGGTTGGGGTGTAGATGGTTGTTTACCTCGGGAATGAGAACTAAATAAACCACACTGGTTGAAAACTAAAACTTGTATTAAACAGAACAATTAATTGATTTGAATGGAACATAGGGCGCAGAGTTAACTTGGTAGGTACGTTCTAGGAAGGTTCCAGGCATCGGGGGTCGCAGAGGGGCACGTACGCCGCGGCCGTCTTGATCTGCCCTGTGCGTTCATGTTCTATGTTGTTCTTATTTATGATTAATTATGATCGTCCTTGGTCTACTAGTCCATTAACTCTTACAGATCTAATACTGGCCTATTAGTTCTGAATGCAATAACCCATTGAATGTACGAGATGATCTAATATGGTTCATTCTTGGGGAACTACTTTCTCTTTGGTCCAACTGCCCAATTAGGCGCTCAATTTGGGCGGGAAGGTCCAAACAATGGTGTCCTATGAAATTCGTTGACTCCACTTCTGCGCGTGTGCAAGCGCAAAATCGTTGTACAATATTTTCTAGATTTTTCTTCCGAATTTGATGAACATGAAGGTGGTTAGAGGTGTTATTTCCTGAATATTTCAGGAATAGTGAGGGTTGGAGTGTGTATGGTCCCTTATGAAGGTCGTGCAAGATACTTAGAAATTGAAGTTTCGAGATCATTTACTATGCATCGGATCATATTTACTAGCTTGTTGTGGATACAAGGAAGTGCCATACTCACATGGCAGAGTTATATAACGTAAATTTTGAAAGATTAAACGTATACAAATATACATTTATAAAATACATGCAGTAGAGAAGTGTTCCATTTGAAGAGGAGTTGAACTTTCCCACCAGTTAACGATAGAGCATCAATTTGTAAGTACCTATCTACTGCATAAAACAGTTTCACCCATTGTTATTTCGGAATTGGACAATATTTCAAATGAATACGGATGTGAACCTCGATGGACTGCCTACTAAAACTAATAGATGAAAGTTCAATGTTACGAAATTTCCGCTTTGGTGCCAGACTGGCACCATTGGTGGTGGAGGGGGGGGGAACTCGAATTCCCATGTTGTTTATCGTAGATCATAGATTTTAAAATGCTCTTCAGATTCGAGGCTCCCATGCCGCTGGAAATTTTATGGTGGATAAGGGTGAGGGGGAGGGGTCATTATTTCTTGCCTAAAGTAATAAATAAATTACATCGAGTGAAACAGTTTTATCGCTTACCCACTGGTTAAACTGATCTAATTCTTCTCCAATGGTACGTCCCCTGGAATGCATGCATTACTAAACAATATGTTTCCAAACGTGTGATCTCTTTATTTAATTTTTCTACCACATGTTATAGTATCATTGGGCAAAAAGTTGGAGCATAGAGGTTTCCGAAGGTGCTGAATCCAAATTTGGGTTAAAAACCTGAATTTCCAACCCACTGAAATACCCCATTGGAAGGCAGAGAATTAGGGGGATCTAGTTACAAAAATACCTACCCCATTTTCAATATGTCGGTGTCTATTGAGGCACTAGTTAAATGGACCGAAACTTTGAAATTCAGGGAACTTGATGAATGTACCTTTGGATTTTAATGAAATTCTCTTTGCCACGGCCACACACAGAAATGAACCCATCGCCTTTTTGCAGATTTGGATTTAGAATGGTCGAATCTTCTTTTAAATACATTAATGAGAATTCACCCATTCCGTTTTATGCTTCTTTAAGTTTTATTTATTTTCAGAAACTGCTGAATTTGAGTATTCATGAAGATGATCCGTCATACGCCGTTGATGGTTACGTAGCGCTTGCCATTACGTATTTGGTTTATGGATTTTCTATGACAATAGCTCCGGGCGTAATTACTATTACTGGCCCTAGGGGAGCTATGATCTTAGGTTCCGTCATGATGACGTAAGTAACTTCCTGAACTTGAGTTCCTTAAGTAGTAACTTCCTGAACTTGAGTTCCTTAAGTAGTTGGTTTCTGTGACTTACATCAAACTGTTCAATGTAATCATACTGTTCTAAATGGTGAAGCCATAGTTCCGAACCAACAAATGGTTTGACAGCAAAAAACCCATACACAAATTGAAATCGCCGGTCATCCTATTGGCATGCAACATGTTAGAAAAACACTATTTCATCTGCAACTCTCATAAATACATAAACTCCTAAACTACATCACTAATATTCTTCATAGTTAGAGAATTGTCAAAGAAAATAAAGCTACCTATTTATAGTTTTAACCTTCACTTTATTTCAGGACCTTCCTGTACCTACTGACATTGGAAGAAACTTGGGCTACATACACAGGCATATTTATGAGTGGCGTAGGAGGTGCTTTTGTATGGGTTGGCCAAGGTAACTTTCTGGTGCTGAACTCGGAGCCACCTAAACACAACGTCCATGTCAGCTTGTTCTGGGCAATATTTACTCTCTCGTAAATACAACTTATCTTATTCACTCATTTTAAGTAATTACTATCGCACGTATAATTTTATACCAAATTGAGATAGACGCAAGCAAGTAGGCAACTTCGACAAGTATTATTGGAAGCATTTGGGAGGATTTCAACAAAACTATCCCAAATTACTATTATATATGCCATATTCACTTATTCACTTATTAAAGGGTGATCTCTGATGCATGGGCCTACCTGTCAGTTCGGGTTACTTGAAGGTTATCTCTTTTAATTGTTTCCTAGGATGTGCGGAACTGGTTCACCGTAATCTTTCTCAATCCGGGGATTGCACCAGGAATTTGACAAAAGTTGTTAAACAATAGGTAAGTTGATTCACATGGTTATATTAGCTTGATATCTACCTACTAAGTCTTGATTCTACTCAGTTTGAATGTAGTTGAGGTCGAGAAAGTCTAAAACGTTTCATGCTATCAATATATTTATTACTTTGGCTTCATCTTACTAGCGAGTTCAACATTTTGACATTTTCATGTCTTTCATATGGCACATAAAAAAAAAATCGTCACGAAATTTGATGCGACGAAATTTGTCCCAAGTCGCCACAATGATGATTATGACCATCAGAAGTGAAGTTGTTAGGTACTTTACAGGTAGGTACTTTACAGTTAGGTAGGTACTTTACAGTTTGATATTACCAGATCAGCTGAGTCGAAAATCGAGCTCCCAGATCAGCTGAGTCGAAAATTGAGTTCCCAGATCAGCTGAGTCGAAACTCGAGCTCCCAGATCAGCTGAGTCGAAAATCGAGCTCCCAGATCAGCTGAGTCGAAAATCGAGCTCCCAGATCAGCTGAGTTGAAAAATCGAGTTCCCAGATCAGCTGAGTCGAAATTCGAGCTCCCAGATCAGCTGAGTCGAAAATCGAGCTCCCAGATCAGCTGAGTCGAAAATCGAGCTCCCAGATGTCTCGGGAGGGGAGGGGGGGGGGCATGAAAATGTTTCAATGTGTTGCAGACTCGTATGCAAGCGTTTTTTTCTTTCTACTATTATATATTTTTTTAAAGCCCCTTCAACCAAGATTATTTTATTTTTTGCTTTTGTCAAATCTTTATGGTGTAATCCCTGGTATTCATAGTAGATTCAATAGGTTGAATCGTCAAAGTATCAGAAAATTAAGCATGAAATTAGTGAAGAAGATAAAGGAAGTTACTATGCGATCAGAAGATGTTTTTGAGGATCGCTAATTACTCAAAAATGTGAAATTACTCGAAACCTTTAAATAACGGAAATAGAGACGGTGGTCCCTTAGAAGTAGTTTATCAAAATTTTACGTAAATGACTGTACCTTGACTGCGAATAATTACATATAGAGACCTACTGTAGATATCTACTTACTTACTTACCTTGATCTTACCAGGTATTCCATTTATCTATTCTTCGTATTTTAATTCAACAATATCGAACAGGTGGTTAAATGAGTCTGGGAATTGTCAAGGAAATCAGAAAATTTAAGAACGATTCGAGACTACCCGGTAGAACTCGTATTTCGGTACAATTTTGGACCTGACTATCACATCAAAATGTAGTAGGTAGTTTAATACGGCACGCTCGTCCTTGATGGGTTAATGTGTGACATATCAACCAACGTACACGTGGTAGATGTGTTGATATAATTGCACAGCGAACAGTAATGTGCGTTGGGATCTTGGAAAGTTCATTGCGATGACCCAGTACATTCTTCACAATGGAAAATTTTGATAGTTCGACCAATCTATTTTCTAAATTCAAGTAATTAAGTGCGGCTTAGATAGTATGAATGATGTTTCATCCATCTCTCATTCTCTCTCTATCTCATTAAACCAGTATTAATTGCTTGTTGTACATTGCAGGACAATGATTGGCAACTTGTATGCAGTATTCATATTCGCTGGGAAAACTCGCCTAGACTTCATCACTCGACGAAACCTGGTTTTCGCTATGTTTGGAATGGGACTAGGTGCGGTAGTGGTGTTTGCATCCCTCCGCCCCGCAAAACGAAAGACGCCATTGGCCACAGTCAAGGAAACAGCTTTTGAGGCATTCAAGAAAACTGTCGCACTGTATATGTCAAGAGAATTTTTGACGCTGATCATCCCTTTTTGCTTCATAGGTGATGATTATACATTTTGCAATGTAAAATTATTCAACAAGGTTTTCGTCAGAACTTTGGTTGGTTAAGGTACCTACCTATTGTATCGTTCATTTCTAGTTAGTATATAGCTAGGTTAGTTAGGAGATGATTGCTCTATTAGAAGCGGTCGGCCTGAATGGGGAAACAGGTACAGCGTTGCCAAATCTTGTGGCAGGGCCTTTTACTGAAGGCCGTGACAGTAGCCTAGTGGGATCTCCTGTGGCAGTCGTTATAGTGATTCCCAACCCTGCCATTGGCATTGAACTGTCAGCTTCCCTGGCATCTAAAATTATATACCCCACGTATTATACGTGGGATGTATAATTTTAGATGGCAGGCTATAATAGCCCAGAGATGGGCGTAATCATAATCATAATTACGATTACGATTATAATGATAATCACAGGTGTGATTACGATTACAATCATAATCACAGGTGTGATTGCGATTATACTGTAATCATATGAAAATAGTATGATTACGCTGAAATTACACGAAAAGTGTATGATTACGCTGTAATCACACGAAATGTGTATGATTACGACTGTAATCATACGAAAATCGTATGATTACAGTCGTATTTTCAGGGTGTTTAAAGGCCTTAAGGACGTCAAAACTGTCCTTCGTCCATTACCTACCTCATATAGTGCTTCCAATTTTGTCGTGTTTTGCGCATGTTTTATACAGGAACTGATTTTCAAAGGTACTTACTTCTATCAATCACGTTCCAATGAAAATTCAATAACCAATGTTTAAAAAACCCACCAATTCGGTTTTCATTTCCCATTTGGTTTATTATTTTCAATAATAAGCCTTTGGAATCAAGCAAAAAAAAAGTTTAACCTCCCCTCAAAATTTGATGTTTTACGTTTCAAGGTACGTGGAATCCGAAAATCGAATAAAAAAATTTCCGTCCGTCCGCCGTACGCCGTTTTTTGCTATGATTACGCTGTAATCATACGAAAAGTGTATGATTGCAGCGGTATGTTCAAGCTCTTTAATTAAAGGCAAGCAGGACGTTAAATTTTGTTGAAATTATCTAATGGCTGAGCCGGAGAACCACCCGCTGTTTAAATTTTTCTTCCCTCAGCCTGTTCGATTTTGGCATGTTTGTTATTGTAGCAAATGAAAACATCCGCTCCACTAGTGCACTTGACGGCATAGGAGTGTTGTATTTGAAACAATATAAGTACATGATATTTATGATTGAGCACTTACTAATCCGGTTTTTAGAACGTCTCACAGTAAGACATGGGCGTCCTAGTGCGATTAATCTGGGGTGAAGGAGGACAACACTCAATGAAAATAATAATAGTAATAATAATAGTAATAACCACATACAAATCCGTTTCAGGCCATTCTGAATCCAAATCCTCGAAAAAACAATAGTTGTACGTCTGTGTGTACATATGTGACAAAATCTTGTGTACGATGACCAGAGCACTTTGGGTACATGACTGAACATTACCTACGTACCTACTTTGAAACAGTACAACATGATTCGATGGTACCATCAAAGTAAAAAAGAAGCATATATTTTAACGAGCACTGAATAGCAAAAAAAGAGAAATGAAAACAGAATTGGTGGGTTTTTTAAACATTGATTATTGAATTTTCAAGGGAACGTGATCAATAGCAGTAGGTAAGTACCGGTGAAAATCAGTTCCCGTATAAAACATGCGCAAAACACGACAAAATTGGAAGCACAATATGGGGTAGGTAATGGACGAAGGACAGTTTTGACGTCCTGAGGGCCTTTAAACGCCCTGAAAATACGACTGTAATCATACGATTTTCGTATGATTACTGTCGTAATCATACATTTTTCGTATGATTACTGTCGTAATCATACATTTTTCGTATGATTACAGCGTAATCATACTATTTTCGTATGATTACAGTATAATTTCAATCACACTTGTGATTATGATTGTAATCGTAATCATACCTGTGATTATCATTGTAACCATAATCGTAATTACACCTTTTATGCTTGTGATTATTATCGTAATAGTAATTATGATTACGCCCATCTCTGGTATAGCCAAAGCTCTTGGCAATAAGTCGAAAATTAAACTCCCCTTCGAAAGGTTATGACTGAATGAATAGGGCTAACTGTATCAAAGTACAGTGTATTTCAATTGATCCTTCCGTTTAATCCGTTCGCGATAAACCACGATACAAATGAAGTGTGCGTTTCCTGGCTGCACCCCGACTATTTATAATACAAACACCCAAGACCAAAAATTGGTATTTTTTGTGCATTACTGAAGAGAGCAGATCACTCCCTGGTTGGACGGACCCCTGTATGATGAGGGTGCATTTTCTATGGAGGTACTAGGTAATTGGAAGGTGCGAGCATCTGGGCTGTATGATAGCGTGAACGTACCTGTTTTGGTACGTAGCTGAATTTATCACATCGATTTATCGATTGTGATTTATAAATTTATTGTGATTTATAAATGCAGGACAGAAGCCTTATTTTAATTCTTCTGGTACCAAGATTTTTCCAATCCGATTTTCAATAATCTAAAAGTTGATCATTCTCTATCTATCATTTGTATGAGAGAGCGTTAGAAAATGATAGTAAATAATTATAGTGAAAATAATGAAAGTAAAAATAATGATAGTAAATAATAATGATTGTAAATAACTTTCAGTTGTCCAATCGCCTTCCAGCAACTGTGGAACAACACAAATTCGGACGACAACCATTTTGGTTTATAATTTTCAATAATGAACCATTGGAATCGAGCAAGAAAAAAATTGTTAACCCCCCCTCAAAATTCAATGTTTTACGTTTCGAGGTACGCAGAGTCCGAAAATAGAATAATAAATTTTCGGTCCCTCCGCCGTACGCCGAACGCCGTACGCGGCACTCTTCTTAGCAACCCTAACCGATTTGGTCCAGATTTGGTCTTTGGGCTCCAATTGGGGTCTAGTTGTGCCGCGAAGCTTTTGGTTGATGTCAGTCACTTCTAAGGGGTGAAAATTAAGGGTTGAAATTTTCGAGAGTGCCCTAGCTCGAAAACTTTCGAAATAAAGGTATTGTTTTTTCACCAATTTTAAATAGTATTGAGTTTTAAAAAATTTTTGAGACCACCCAGAGCTCTGCAGGACAAACCGTTCGCTCCCTACGATTTACTTATCCTTCCGTTTTGAAACCAGATTTAATCGAGAGGGTGTCAGCTCAAGTTTATTTAAGACACCGGTTAATAATTGCGTTAATAAAAATTGCGCCTACTCTTCGTTACAGAAAACAATTTTGCCTGGATTAGCTATTTCCTCGCATGCTTTTTTTCACATTGGTTAACAGTGGACAGATGAAATTACGACACGTTACTCTACTGCTTGTAAGCTATCCAAAGCTATCCTTGTTCAAAGCATTGACTTCAATATTTGAAAAAATTGGAATCTGATCTGACCTCTTGGAGAGTTGTCGTCTTAAACCGCACATTTTGGATCTTACCAGTCTGAAATACGATAATATACCTATGAAGCGTTGAAACTAGTTTAAAAATGCGTTCTATTCCAGGATTCCAACAATCGTTTGGCTGGGGAGTACACAGCTCCTGTATCGGTTTCACAAACTCTTTTGGATCATTCGCCACTGAGTTAGCTCCAATAAGTGCTGTCATCTACGGTGCAGGAGGCACATTTGGTAGGTATTTATATTCATCCTGTAATATTAATATCTAAGGAGGTATAATAAATGAGGGCCAAGAAATTCTGCTAGTGTTAAAAGCGCTACTCTAAACATTCCTTAACCATATAATTTTTTAACCATATAAAATTGTGTTCCAAGGAGAACATCCAATCCCGGTTCACGTGTACAACAGTAGTTCATTTTGGATTCCTTCTAGAGACAATTATTAATTTACAGAATAAAAATCATCAAAAAATCGCCGTCACACGGCGGCTTGACACATCAATTTGAGACCTCCATCAATTGAGACACATCAATTTGAGACCTCCTTCCTTCGGGGTTTTGGTCATTCTGAATCAGTCAAAAATATCATAAATAAAATAATACTTTGAATGTTTTGAACATTTTTTTTTGGAATAGTAAAATTGTTTTAAGGCCGAAAATTATTTCATAAAAGGTTTTTATGGAACATCCTTTGCAGAAAACTCGGATTTTCTATTAAAAGTACCAACCAATCATTATTTTAGCAAGGTTGACAATCAAGTTCATTTAACAGAATGTAACTTTGTGTTTTTATCGCAGGAGGAACATTTCATGTCATCGCACCGCACCTTAGGATCTATTACGTTAGAAGATATGTGTTTGGTATTGGATACGCCATGCAGATTCTCGCTCTCATAGGCATTTTCCTGAACTTACCTAATTCATCGGTATTTGGGAAGACCGACGAGGAACCATATTTGAAGGAGTCGAAGTAAGTTGTCTTGCGAGATGATCACCAAAATTAGTCAGCTATCGGAAATTCTACTCCGTGATTGAGGCCAGATGTTTTTAACGGGCTTTACATCTCCGAAAACATTAGAAACCTTTTGATCTAAGGGAAAAGAGACATATCGTCACCAATAGCACCAATGGAAAAAGAAAAATTTTACTCGAAAACTAAAGAATAGGAGACTTTCAAGTTTTTAGGAGAGCATAATTGAAGTTTGACTCGAACTTTAAAATCCATTTCAAGATTAATTTCAAAAATGCCTGTTTTAAATGGAACATACAAACTTACAGATGACGAACCATTGGAAATTTTCTGAATATATTAGAAAATTATTATCAAGTTAATAGGCACTGCCAGTAGGCACGATTATCTCGGCCGCTAAAACGAAATTCGCGAAATACGCCGATTCGGTAGTTTTCTGGAGTGTAACAAATTCGATAGTTTGCTATAGTGGTGGTATTATTTCTGAAACGGACTAAACCAAACTAGGTAAATTCTAGGTAAAAATTAGGTTAAAACTATGTTAAATTCTGAAATAGGGAATCCAGTCTGAAGGTATCTATTTTTTCGGGGCAGATGAAGTTGGATAAGAGTTAAAGTTTCAAGCAATTTTTTGATTCAGTAGGATCAAGCTGCTTTTCCAACGTTGGAGAATCGAGGAGTTATCAATAGTTAGATAGCCGCTCGAAAAAACAGTGCGGCATAGTAAGAGAGACAAATAATTTATTTTCATACATTTTTCAAATCTGACGATAGATCTACTTTTCACCTTACAATTTTGTTATTGTATGTATAAAAACTGTTGGAAATATTAGAGTATGTCTTCCGAAATGTTATGTTTCAATGTTTTTGTTTGGGGAATGACATCCTTTTCCATATCTATCAGATCATTCTGAACGATTATTTATATTAATATAATATACCTATTTGAATAATCCCTTCACTTCATATCATGAAGGCACGTATCAACAGTCCTCAGTCAGGTCTTGAAGTATTCAACTTGTCTCAATATCGTTGTTCTCTAATCACCAGCTGTGTGAGATCGATCTTTCTGTAATTTTTTAAACGTATATGTAAGAAGTAAAATTATCTTTCATAATAATGTCGCATATTATGCAAACTTTATTAAACTCGATATTCATTTCAGGGTCTGGTTGGCTTGCATATGCAGTTTCTTGATGGGTATGGGAGATAGTTTTTACAACACTCAATTGTACCCACTTTTGGCATCACTCCATCCACAATTTAGTTCTCACACATCGGCTCTGTATAAGTTCACAAAGGTACGTGTTTTGATATCCTGTTTTCAAGTAGTAGCTACAATCGGCTCTTTTACGAGTAGAGGGAGGTGTCTGAATCAGAAACGCATGCCGATCACAATTTATTATAGGAATAATATTGATAGGAATAAGTCGAAATTCGAGGGCGGTATCGCAGGTCTTGACTTTTTTGGGTTGGGCTGTTGGTAAGTCCCCCTCCACTTAAGCGGGTGAGTTGCGAAATTCGATTCTAATGTTCGAGACAGCTGATGACGTCCGCAAAGCTAGAAATTACAGTCGGACGAAAATTCGACCAGAGATGATTGTTTACTTTACATTACTTACTGGAGCTGAAATTTTGGCTTAACCTCATCTACCCAGGCTGTTGGAACAATAATTTTGAAAATCACATAATCAATAATATAAATCGTGCATTCACGAAACCTGGGATTGTCTCACTCAATTAATTGTCTATCTATGCGAATTATTACAAGAATGTTATAATTTACGAGTTATCTACACTTGAAAAAGACCTGCTAATGTATTGCATCGGGTTGGAGATCTTTATTTACAAGCTTTATTATAAGTTTTCATGTCAATTTCAATGAGCTCTCAGTTTTATTGTTGATATTCATTTCCAGAGCTTGGCAATGGCAGCATTTTATTTTGCGAGTATAGCTGTTGGTCTCCACTATCAAGCGATTCTGATGATTGTCATGGGATTTTTTGCAGTTATATGTTTTAGTATTGTTGACAAGAAGATCTGTGTAAAAGAAAATGAAATAATTGAATCAGTAAAGTCAAATGAATAATGTGATGATGTGAGTGTTGTTTGATCATTTATTTATATAAACCTACATCATCACCCCTACACTACCTTTTACTCCTAGCCTGCATTTTTTACAGACACTCTGAAATTGTATTGTGACCAGCTCTCAGTATTCTCTATTCCACAACCTCACAACCTAAAAATCACAATTGAACTCCCTCCAAGAGTTACAAATACTGAGAAATACACTTTACCTGTATACATGTTTGACTCTAGAAGGCGATTAACACTTTTATACCAATTCAACAACAGTTCATAAAAAAAAAAAGTTCTCATTCAAAATTGGAGATAAATAGAGTCGATAGTTACCTAATCAGAATTCTAACTACTTTTTTAAAAAGTAGTTTAGAATAGAAGACCACATGGTGAATGTGCAATTGGCTAATAGGATTAGTTTTATCTCCCCCTTTCACTTGACATGACGGACAAACATACTTTCACCACGTGGTCTCGTTACCATGTAGCCCCATTGCCTTTCTGATCCTTTCACCTCCCTTTCTCCCAGACTATATAAATAAAAAACTACAGACTGTCAAACTTCAGTGCTCTCTCGACGGCCTGAAGATGATGTCCTTCAATCGAAAGCGTTCGCCTCCTGAATTCAAATTGCTGGTTACGACGGGATCTCTAATACGGTACGTAGATAATAATTAATTTTAAAAAAGTTTTGTCACAGTTATGAAACCATATCGAGGTGTGATTTAAAGCTTTTCTGAAGATTATTAGCACACTAGAATATATCTAAGCCCAAGGAATCACGAAAATACCAGATATATGGAATTGTTAATTTATGCTAATATGTTGTCTATTACATTGGTGAGCGAGGTTTGGTAAAATTGTCTTTGTCATCGTCAATGCCACGGCTTACATGACATCCGACGGACAATAACGATAAAGTAGGTGACCGGTAGATAAATATCTAAGTTAGATAATAAAAATTAGTTAGGATACATCCAAATACCGATGTTTGGCAGGGAAAAGGGCCGACCAATACGTCAAAATACTGATGTTGGGAAATTACGATTTTCTGTGGCAGCGTTTCCAAGCGAGCTCATGCAACCCAAAAACGCTGCAAATTATCACACAACGGTTTATTATTTTTATATAGATCACTCGTCTACAAAATCACCAACCATCCAATATGAAGAGAAAAAATAAAATAGAAATAGTAAATAAATAAAAAATAAAAAAAAATTTAAAAAAATCAAAAAAAAAATCAAAATCACCAACCATCGATCGCATTTCGGTCAGCTCTAATTTGAACGGAGATTAGGCCTCTTTTGCGATTCACACTCGTGTTTTGATTTATATATATATATATATATATATATATATATTTCAATATAAACCCTTAAATTTTCGTAGGGAGCGAACGGTTTGTCCTACAGAGCTCCGCGTGGTCTCAAAAAATTCTAAAAATTCTAATTTGAAGGAAAAGCAATACCTTTACATCGCAATTTTTTGAGTTAGGGCGTTTTCAAAATTTCAAAATTGATTTTGGAACCCTTAGGAGTGATCTACATCAACCAAGAGCTTCGGGGCACAACGAGACCCCAAATGGTGCCTACACACCAAATTTCATCAAAATCGGTCAATGCTAAGTGGCAAAAGTGCCGCGTACGGCGTACTGCGGACGGACGGCCAAATTTTTATTCGATTTTTGGATTCTACGTACCTTGACACGTAAACCATCAAATTTTGAGGGGGTGTTAAAATTTTCTTTTTCTTGGTCGATTCCAAAGGTTCATTATTGAAAATAATAAACCAAAATGAAAACGCTGCATATTATTGCACAAAGGTGTATTATTCTGCTGTATAACTCGCCCCCAGAGATCACAGATTCGCCATTGCTACTACCTACTAATCGTATTTTTGCTTCACAATCAAGTTTATTCTGAAGAAATGAACGGATCACACAATTCGAAAAAATAAAACAGCTATCTGTGGGTCCCTTCATCAGGAAATTTGATTACTGACAGTAATTTACTGTTTGCTAAGGACGTAACACTGAGGACAACTCGAAGAAACGAACAACGATCGCATTTTGGACAGCTAAAATTTCAACGGAGATTATTCCTCTTTTGCAATTCACACTCGTGCTTCTAATTTATAATAAGTCCAACCGTTAAGTTATCATAGGGACCGAACGGTTGGTCCTATCGAGCTCCGGGTGGTCTCATTCGATTCTGAAAATTCAACACTATTTCAACACTGTCGGATTCTGCGTACCTTGAAACGTAAACCAACAAATTTTGAGGGTGCTACATTAGATTACGTTTTTTTGTTGGTCGATTTCAAAGATTTATTATGGAAAATAATTGTTTAAAAAAACGAGTTGTCATAGTGGCATATTGGCCTGCCAGAGTGTTCATACTGGACTAGTCAGTTTGATGCACATCAGGTGCCATTTTATTCCAGGGTCTTCCCAGATACCTGCTTTATTTTTATGTTGTTTAACATGTTTATGTTGATTCCTTCTTCATCTTGTAAAGGATCGAGAAAACGAAAAAAAAAAACTATACATAACTCAATTTTGACCTCATGGCGTATTGACCCTCTTCCTTTCTGAGCATAGATATGTTTTCAGCAATAGGAAATCGAGAGTATAAACTGGTTGAATACGTTGTATCAATAGATCAGTCTATTGATTAACCGTTGCGTTTTCTCTCGAATCGCTCCATCGCTTATTTAGGTATGCGTTTGGCATCCAAGAAGTAGGAATTTGCTTGGTTGCAGTTCCTAGGCTGTCAGGAGCTTGAACTCGAATAGCCGACTCAGTACTTTGGTTTCCATTGCTGACGTTTTGAAAACTAGATATCTAGATCGCAAAAACCTAAAAATGTTCTCAATAAGCTCGAAACAGCCGAACAGCTAACAGACAGCTAACTTGACTCGTGAGCTCCGACCTACTCTTCTGCTAATTTAATTTTTGATTTGTTTACCACAGAAATAAACTACTACACGTACTCAGAAATGCCAAATATCAAAAAGTTTTATGTATACCAATTAACAAACTATATGTCAATTCCGTTTTCCAACACTCCCAAAACACTACGGAAATGTAATCGTAGTTTTTAAGGAAAACCAATTTTTGTCACAGATATTTATTTTGCTAGTTTAAATTCGTCGCTATTCAAAATCACAATTCTGCTCGTTTTTCGACCCCCCCCCCCTCCCCCCCCCCCAAGTCCCTTGTAAAGCAACAAGTTTGGGGGGCTTTGAAAAGTCTTCTTTCGTTGTCTCGGTGTTTTGAGTTCGACTTGAAACGACATTTTTGCTGAAATATTGTTCGAGCCAGTTGTTGTTGAATTATTGAAATGTGATTTTTATGACCCACAGAAGTCATCAAAATTCCTCAATAACAATAAATAGATAAAGGAGTTTCCCCAAGATAATTCACTCAACAACGTATCATGAGGCGTACGGAGAGGAACAATTACAATCTTGATTTCACTGGTAATGTCCACAGGTCTTCATTGTCGATAATATCTATTATATATCTCTTATATTTCTAATTATACAATTTTTCTATTATGTACTTTATTTCATGTCATAAACTCGCTGTAAAAAACCCATAACTTTTGAAATTTGGAATCATGGTTTTCTTTTTGGGTAAATCATAGAAGCGTGCTTATGCTAATTTTTGTTTAGATACTTAAATGACAACATTCCTTGTTTTACATGATCACATAAATTTTGGTAGAAATTTCGTCGGACATAATATCGGTTGACTGAGAGTCGATTAGAATATTAATTATTCTTGGTTAATGGGTTTTAGTTTAATCGAGTTTTGACTGTAACTGTGATCAGTGGCTACCTATTTAGCTAATAGGTTCCACCTCAGCGAGGGAGCTATAAATTTGTTTTATCACTGCCTTCATTATGCTCGAGTAGTCGCGGATTCTCTTCTGTGTCATTCCTATTGTCAGTCCATCCTGTTTAGTTGTATGTGAGTAACCTATGTTTATCATGTTTCCAGTGCAGCTGAATCCGCAATACATAAATTCTGTTCATCTTGGGATCAGTTTTTATCTTTTTTACACTCCGGATTATTGTTTGATGAATATTCAAGTAAGTTTAGTTCATATAAATTACCTTTTCTTGTATTTCTCTCTTTTTGGGGTACCTAGTTGATTTTTCAATGTAGGCCACCACTGGCATGGCATTTACTTGTATTGAAAGGATAAGTACTCAGATCGAGAGTTCTAAGAAAAGCATAATAAATTATATTGCACTACCCCAAATAAGTACCTAGTTAAAAAGGATATTTTTAAATTTTTTTTTTAAATTTGTTGATTGCGGCAATGTAACATTCCTTGCGCCTTTCTTGCTGGAGGTCAGGGATGTTCATCAGATCTTTCTCAAGTACGGTAGTTTAGAAGGAAGATCGACAAAGTTATTCCATGTAGTACACGCTCACCACGCGCGCAAACTACATTGCTGCACTTTCGAAAGTCCAAACGTTCATTTTTCACCTAATAACGAATATATTTGATACTACCATTATTTATTACTAATTTATACCATCGACTACCTTGTACCTACGCTAAACCCAAAATCAAACACAATAATTAGAACGTACCTATATTTACCCGTATTATTATTTTATGTATCTAGTTGATAATTCAAGTTGTTGACTCTGCATGAACGTTATTGTAATCTAACATTACGCATCATGTTGTCTCTGTTCTCTGAAGATTAAGAGGAATGAAAGAAATAGATTACTGGGTGAGATTTATTTGTAATGTTTCATTTAGTGAGGTTTTGGTTTATTATTTTCAATAATGAACCTTTGGAATCGACCAAGAGAAAAAAAATTTTAACACCCCCTCAAAATTTGATGGTTTACGTTTCAAGGTACGTAGAATCCAAAAATCGAATAAAAATTTGGCCGTCCGTCCGCCGTACGCCGTACGCGGCACTTTTGTCACTCAGCATTGACCGATTTTGATGAAATTTGGTATGTAGGCTCCATTTGGGGTCTAGTTGTGCCCCGAAGCTTTTGGTTGAGGTAGGTCACTTCTAAGGGTTCCAAAATCAATTTTGAAATTTTGAAAACGCCCTAACTCAAAAAATTTCGATATAAAGGTATTGTTTTTCCTTCAGTTTAAGATTCTATAGAATTTTTAGAATTTTTTGAGACCACGCGGAGCTCTGTAGGACAAACCGTTCGCTTCCTACGAAAATTTAAGTGTTTATTTTGAAATATATATATATAAATCAAAACACGAGTGTGAATCGCAAAAGAGGCCTAATCTCCGTTCAAATTAGAGCTGATCGAAATGTAATCGATAGTTGGTAATTTTGATTTTTTTTTTAAATTTTTTTGATTTTTTTTTTGATTTTTTTAATTTATTTCATATTGGATGGTTGGTGATTTTGTAGACGAGTGATCTATATAGAAAAATAATAAACCATTGTGTAATAATTTGCAGCGTTTTTGTAACGTCTTGCTTGTACCACTCGTCCGAAATGGTCATCGGACTGTAGAAAGTATAAAACCTGAAGATTCATTCGTAATGGGTTAAAACTGTTATAGTAGGTGGCCTTATTGAGGTAGTAAGAAACGGAAATATAGGGGCAAAATCGTACTGTCTGGTAGCTAGTAAAAAATGGATGTTGGGAGTTTATTTACTCGTAGCTTTCTGATTATTCAAGGAAAAAATTGAACCAAACTATTTGACATTCATATGGGGTCATCCCAATTTCATATCGATTCCGCATAGCCTGCACAATCCTGAAAATTAGAATTGCTGTAATATAAATTAGATGAAGTAAATATTTTGATGAAAAACTCACCAGCTGAAATACTGACGTTCAATGTCACGGAACCGAAATGGTTATACAAATTCAACATTCAGTAAAATGTAGAAATCGGTTTCAGATTTTGGGAGAAAAAATAATTTAATTTCCAGGAGTTATGAATGAGAAATAAGTACCGAGTGAGTGGGATAGTGGTGGTGATGAGGAACGGAGTTTTTGGTTTGCCAATGAATGTTCTATTGGACATTAAGGTATCCATAAGTGGGTATTTGGCTCAAAAGAAGAATAGTCTTTTCCAGAGTCCAAAATATTATTTAACTAACCAAAACTTTTGTGGGGAATTTTCCTTGAAACGCAGGATGTTCCTTTCAGAAACTGATGACAAAAAGTATAAAAGATGATGACCCAGCCTATGATTTAGACGGTTACATCGTCGTGGCCATTGCTTTCCTAATGACTGCCGTCTCATTCTTTATTGCGCCTTCTGTAGTTTCTGTAGTCGGGGCTAGGGGATCTATGTTTATCGCTGGGTTATTCAACACGTAAGTAGTCTTTTTATGACACTAACAAGTTCAATAAATGATGAGCATTTTCCAAATGAATTCGCTCGAATAAACCTGAAACGAATAACCTAATAATCCTCTGTTCACTCCACAGTTTCTTTGTCATTGCCTTGTCAGCGGAACGATTGCCGGTCACTTACCTTGGCACGGTTCTGAACGGCATTGCTTGTGCCTTGCTTTGGGTCGGTCAGGGGAATTATCTCGTACTCAATTCAGACCCCGATAATACCGCTCGCCATGGGAGCATCTTTTGGGCATTCTACGGCCTATCGTGAGTGAAAGCTGGATCACAATTTAGTACTAAGATTACTCTATTTTAAATTGGCTCTATTAGGTATTCAAAATGATTAGTAAGCAAAATGATTAACGCCTCACACATTCACGCTCGCACGCTCGCTAAAAAGACCCCTTTGGCATAAATCAATTTGAATTTTTGCAAACGTTTGGCATACCAATTTGAACTTTTGGCAACTCAATTTGAACTTTCGGCAAAACCATTACGTTTCGACAACTACTGGAGTCCTTGTCCACCTTCATTCCTTCTACTTTGTTCAACAAAGTGTTTTTTCTCTCTCTCTAAAAAAAAAAAAAAACATTGTTTAGTAATGCATGCATTCCAGGGGACGTCCCATTGGATAAGTATTGGATCAGTTTAACCAGTTGTTAAGTGATAAAACTGTTTCACTCGATGAAATTTATTTATTACTTTAGGGAAGAAATACTGACCCCCCCCCCCATTATCCACCTTAACATTTCTAGCGGCATGGGAGCCTCGAATCTGAAGAGCATTTTAAAACCATGATCTACGAAACCCAACATGCGAATTCGAGTTCACCCCCCCCCCCCACACCACCTCCCAACGCCAACAATGGTGCCAGTCTGGCACCAAAGCGGAAATACGTCGTAACATTGAACTTTCATCTGTTAGTTTTGGTAGGCAGTCCGTCGAAGTTCACATCCGTATTCAAGGTGAAACACACAAAAAAAAAAAAAAAAAACACGAAATAAGCGGTTTATGGCATCGTGGCACCATGGTGGCACCACTATAAGTTCCATGGTGGTACAGAGAATAATTCATGAAAATCCGGAGGTATAATGAGAATTTTTCCTCGATTTCAAAGCTTGGGTACAATTAGTAAGCAGTAAAGGAACCGAAATATTGAAAAATCGGATATTTTGTGAATATTATTCCCCACTCACCCCCTCCCCTTGCGAATTTTGGTACTCTGGTAAAATCATGTACAACTCGGAAGTTATTTGAGTCAAACAAAAAAAGAAACACGCAAATCGGTTGGAAATTGAGGCCTGGGCAGAGTTTACAAGATTACGCACGCAAACGCACGTTTTTTAAGCATTAACCCCCCCTTTCCCCCTCTTAAAAAGCAAAATCCAAAATTCCGGCGCCGTAGTGCACAACTAGATAGTATTTCGCGTCAAACGAAAAAAGAACCACGAAAATCGTTTGAGAACTAAGGCCTGTGCAGAGTACACAAGATTATGCCCAAAAACGCACGTTTTTCGAGCATTAACCCCCCCTTTCCTCCCCTTAAAAGGCAAAATTTGAAATTCCGGCGACGTAGTGCACAACTAGATAGTTTTCTGCGACGAACAAAAAAAGAACCAGGAAAATCGGTTGAGAACTAAGGCCTGTGCAGAGTACACAAGATTTTGTTACACACACACACACACACACACACACACACACACACACACACACAGACAGACACCTCTGGTTTTTTTCGCGGATTTGGATTCAGAATGGTCTAAAACGGATTACTGTGTGGTTATTTTTTTTTCTGTTTAGTGTTGTCCAACTTCACCCCAGATCGATCGCATAAGGACGCCCAAGTCTTACTGTGGGACGTCCTAAAAAAATAGTAAGCAAAACAATGCACATGGTGTGGATGGACGCTTTTTGGAATCCCAGTTATCCAAACGAAAGAGTTATTGTTCATTTCAAAATTGAATGTGTTTTTACAGAGGTTATTAAATTTGGTTTAAAACTGTCTGTCACGTTGGTGCGTCATCAGTTCCCTAGGTGATGAGAATAATTAATCAAACGGATAAAGATACAATTTAGCAAGGTACAACCAAGAAGTTTAAGACTGCAGAATCTGAATAACAAACTGAACTCCTCTCTGATCAGCTGGGTGAGCTAAATTTATATCTGGTTGCGCCAAGAAGCTAAAATTTTACAGGGAGCCTTGTCTCTCCGCACTTCTGTCCATTCACTTCCTTGACTCAAGTGGTACCTAGCTAGCTGACTCAGGATTACTGAATCTACGTCGTTTCCACTAATTAGTAGTGACAACGTGAGATGAAGGACGAACATGGTCACTCACCCCTGTTCAATTGTCTCCTCATATCTTCCACTCGTCTCGAGTTTCTAAAAATCCACACATAGGTCAGATTGCTTAGCTGCTGCACACCGGTAGGAGGTAGTGTTAAAAAATCTCATTTCGTTCAAGAGTCTTTAGGAATATTAAATCTAGGGTTAATACGCTTATTGTCGGACGTCTCTTTACTCATAAAATTCAGTTGCAGAACTGCTTGACAACCACTGGTTTTGATTTATTCGAAGGGAATTACAGCCTCCACTATAATTTTTGGTAGAACTGCATTGCACTGATATCATTAATGAAGTCGGCAGGGTGTAGCTGTAAGCTATTTGCTGCACCAGCATAAGAACATGGGTGGGGGGGGGGGGACAAGGTAACAGAGCAGTGAGTTTTTTTTTTTTTCAACAAATACGTTGAAACTCCATCCCCAATGTGGAGTACCATCAATCAAAGTAGTGGGTAGGTTTTGTACCTACCTCAACAACCAATCTTTTTTTAGGACGTCCCACAGTAAGACTTGGGCGTCCTTATGCGATCGATCAGGGGTGAAGTTGGACAACACTCAACAGAAAAAAAAATAACCACACAGTAATCCGTTTTAGACCATTCTGTATCCAAATCCGCGAAAAAAAAACCATAGGTGTATGTCTGTGTGTGTGTGTATGTGTGTGTGTGTGTGTGTGTGTAACACTTTACACACACGTGTGTGTGTGTAACATTTTAGTCCTCAACCGATTTTCCTGGTTCTTTTTTTGTTCGTCGCGGAAAACTATCTAGTTGTGCACTACGTCGCCGGAATTTCAAATTTTGCCTTTTAAGGGGAGGAAAGGGGGGGTTAATGCTCGAAAAACGTGCGTTTTTGGGCATAATCTTGTGTACTCTGCACAGGCCTTAGTTCTCAAACGATTTTCGTGGTTCTTTTTTCGTTTGACGCGAAATACTATCTAGTTGTGCACTACGGCGCCGGAATTTTGGATTTTGCTTTTTAAGAGGGGGAAAGGGGGGGTTAATGCTTAAAAAACGTGCGTTTGCGTGCGTAATCTTGTAAACTCTGCCCAGGCCTCAATTTCCAACCGATTTGCGTGTTTCTTTTTTTGTTTGACTCAAATAACTTCCGAGTTGTACATGATTTTACCAGAGTACCAAAATTCGCAATGGGAGGGGGTGAGTGGGGAATAATATTCACAAAATATCCGATTTTTCAATATTTCGGTTCCTTTACTGCTTACTAATTGTACCCAAGCTTTGAAATTGAGGAAAAATTCTCATTATACCTCCGGATTTTCATGAATTATTCTCTGTACCACCATGGAACTAATAGTGGTGCCACCATGGTGCCACGATGCCATAAACCGCCTATTTCGTGTTTTTTTTTTTTTTTTTTTTTTGTGTTTCACCTTGAATACGGATGTGAACTTCGACGGACTGCCTACCAAAACTAACAGATGAAAGTTCAATGTTACGACGTATTTCCGCTTTGGTGCCAGACTGGCACCATTGTTGGCGTTGGGAGGTGGTGTGGGGGGGGGGGGGTGAACTCGAATTCGCATGTTGGGTATCGTAGATCATGGTTTTAAAATGCTCTTCAGATTCGAGGCTCCCATGCCGCTAGAGATGTTAAGGTGGATAATGGGAGGGGGGGGGGGTCAGTATTTCTTCCCTAAAGTAATAAATAAATTTCATCGAGTGAAACAGTTTCATCACTTAACAACTGGTTAAACTGATCCAATACTTATCCAATGGGAAGTCCCCTGGAATGCATTCATTACTAAACAATATGTTTTTCTTGTACAGAGCTCCAAGTATTGATATTTTGAATATTATTTTGATTTACTAGGGGAATAAAATTAATTATATATGATATATAAATTATTGCAAATTTTCACTCATACGGTCACCTTCCTCCTTCAGGCTGGTTAGCGGGAACGTTTACGTTTCTCTGGTTTTCCTAGACAAGATTGAGATCGACTTCGAGACGCGACGGAATGTGATGATGGTTATGGTTGCAATCACAGCGATTTCTGTATTCTCCTTTGGCACGCTGAGGCCCCCGCTTAGGAAAGCCCAGCAACCAGACAAGATTGGACCACTGGAAGCTTTACGGAAAACATTCGAGATCTCCATGTCAAGAAATTCGCTATATTTGTTGCTTCCATATTTATTCAACGGTGAGTACCTATCAATCCAATAATTACTAGACACCGGAATTAAGTTTGATCTTGTTACATGTCAAGCCCTTCCCCCCCCCCTCAAGCTGGAATACGTACGTTTATATATAAGTAGGTATTTATCACGCATCCAATGGGATATACATATTACAACAATAACACCCTGAATGATGCCTATAGTAATGTTGAGGCACAGGTCTTCATAAATAACTCGATTCCGTTCATCAAACTGTAATATTCTACATATTAGACAAAAAAAAAAAAAAAACTCGTGATTCCACTTTACATTATTTTCAAAGATGTTGATCAAGCTTTTTTTCAAGAATTCCTTAAGACACACAAATGCAATAAATTTAACAGGTATTTATTGTGCTATTAACCATCCTAGATAAGGGAATGACCAGAATTGATCGCAGGATTGAAATAATAATTCATTGTTCTTTCTCAGGAAACGTTATTACATTCTCTTTTGTCGTTCCAAGTGCAATTGGATTCACAAAAGCAGTAGGGCCAAAAGCAACCATGATGGTACCTCTTGCATCAGTAATGTTTGGCTCTGGATCAGTTGCAGGTAAGTAATTCATGACTATAATATTTTTTCGTAAATCCACTACTGTTACTTTTTATAATTGATAACCAGTGAAAATACCTATTTAATTAACTAACCAGTTAAGCGAATTAACAAATATCCTCCATGATCATGTTTTTTACAATGGTCAATGGTGCTCAAGTTAATTGAGTAACACATGACCCAACAGTATGGAAGTTTATTCATCCACAAACTTACTGTATTACTCATAGGTTGACCATACTTACAATATGGGATTGCATTGAATATGGTAAGCTAGTAGTACCGTTAATGTTATAGGTACTGATCTAACAATAATGTTGGTTCAAGCTGAGGAAACAGGTGGAGGAAACAGGGAATGTTGACGTGGAATGATGGTGGTACAAAGAAGCAAACAGCTCTTTCGTCAAATATAAACGTGGGTTATTTTCCTAGAAGACCATGGAACTAAGAAAACTATAATCTTTCTTATTTTATCTTCTTATTGTTTTTTTAAACAACTTTGATTTCGTGTCTCTGTTTGTGGTCTATCGTTATCCGAAGTATGCTTCTCAAATTCAAGGGTCCTTTACGAATTTCTTCAACATGAGTAAAGTGAGTGAGTACGCTGAAACGTGGGTAAACTCGACCATACATTTTTCACAATCTAATCGGACGATTTTGCTTAAATTTAGAGGTCAGTTTGGAGCTATTCCATAAAATGCTGCGGTTCTATAGGAAACACATTGTAATGAACTGATTATTGCTGGTGTTATTTGTCTCTTTTGACAAGATCCAACGTAGGTAAAAATATCAGTCCGGGGGTAATGATTTTCATAGTAGATCATCTACAGGATAACCCGCACAATCCCTGAAAATTTCTAACTCCGATGACAGTTGCTTTTTTTTCAGTTGAAACATCAGTTTCTGGTGATCTATCAGTAGATTCAGATCATATTTTCAGGGTAGTTGGGGATTGGATCGAAACCTTCATCTTGTTGATTTTATCAACATAATCTCCAAGGGGGGTGAAATAAGTAGCCTACTAAGCTTTTTCTAATTAATTTTTGCAGCCATCATAATGGGTAGGTACACCATTACATTTAATTACGACATAATATCATATATAAATATACTTAGTTTATGTATACATTTGGATGCAATTAAATAATTTTGGTTCTTATTTTCAATAAAAAAAACTTTGGAATCGAGTAGGTAAGAGAATACATTCCCCCTCAAAATTTGATGATTTCAAGGTACGTAAAATTCAAAAATCGAGTTTGAAGAGAAAAAAAAATCCTTCTTTCTGACACACGTCGTACTTTTCTTGATTACCTATAACAATTTTGATGAAATTTGGTTTATGGGGTCCGTTTGACTCTCTAGGAGAACTCAAGGGTTAGACTTATAAATCAAAACACGAGTGTGAATCGCAAAATACTGTCCACTGACGAGAATAGGCCTGATCTCCATTGAATTTCAGCAGATCAAACACGATCATTGTTCGTTTCATTGAAATTAATTTTGTGTTTTTACGCTATTATTTAAACCCTGTCAAAGGTCAAACAGTACTAGTTTAACCGATTATTGTACCTATTGTGTTGTTACTACGTTGGTTGTCCTAATCTGACTGATTTGAAATGCCCAAGTCGACTACATCTCCTATAAAGAAAGGTCTTCGATCTAATGCATTGGTCACTAAGAAGGTCATTACACCTTCACCCAAACTGAAGGCTGTGCCGACTAAAGGTCTAAACAAATCGACGACAGCTGCCAAGACTGATGTCAAGACGGAAACAGCCGAGATTACAACGAAAAATATTAACAAAATTGCGGTCCCAAAAAGTAATGACACTATGTCACAGACAGACCAATTTCCTTGCAGTTGTGCTGTAAATGAAGCCCATTTAAGAGATCGTATAGAAACATTGCTTGGGCAGCGGGATGCTCTCATTCTGAAACTCCAAACAAGTCAAAACGAGCTGGATTTGCTTAAATCTGATCTCGACTTAAAAACACGCACGCTTGCAACGGAATTGGGAACACTGGGGTTGGAAATAAATGCACTTACAACAGAAAATTCCGATTTGAAATCTAGACTCAATGGGTTGAAACCTTCTTCTGAGAATCTCCTCCCCGAGGTCGTTGTCCCGTCACAGTCTCATTTTGAATTTAAAATAGAAGTTCCTCCCATTACCAAGATTCGAAAAGGGTATGTCATTGGGGATGTCGATCTTCGTGGTTTGTCCTCTTGGTTGATGGGCAGACAACCAGGAAATTTGGTTGTACAGGGAACCATACTGAGCAATTCGAGTGCAGTGAAACGCCTCTCGGCTGCTCAGAGTCTCCTCTCTGCGGACCCATCCGTTGATTTCATCGTTATGAATCTGGGATGTGACTTCTTTCAGTTTGATGCACAACATAATATTGATTCACTGTACTCGTTACTCTTAGACTACCCAAATGTTTCTTTCTTGCTATGTAACTTCTCGATGCACTGCATTTTGCACTCCGATGAGAGCAAATATGCACTCTTCACTTGCAACTGTGAACTTGACACTCTCGCCAAAAATCTCAATAACCTGGATGTAATTGACACCTTCAGTTTCGGTTATTCACTGTTCACCAGAGCAACAACACTCAACAGAAAAGGAAGGGCGTACCTATTCCGTCTAGTTCTGAACATTTTAGTCTCAAACGAGGAGTTTCCATGTCACCAAGCAAATTCCACTCATCATGGAAATGTTGCTGCCCGGTCATATTCGGAATCGATGATAGTACTAGATGAAGTAATATCAGAAGATAGTCAAAGTTCTTTTTTATCGAGTCGCCTAATGCAGTTTTCCACCCCAACTCCATAATAGCCGACGCACACACAAATTCTGATGACGGTTCAAGGTCTACCTTCGGCATTAGTGGAGTCAGCGATGAATTTATCTGTATGCATTTAAACATCTGCTCGTTGAGAAACAAAGTAAATTTCTTGGACTCCTTTCTTCAATCCTTGAATTTCAAAGTAGACGCAATAACTTTCAATGAACATTGGCTTGAGTCTGGTGAGATCCCGTCGGTGAGGATTGAAGATTTTGAGACCGGTTCAGCATACTGTAAGCCTATGTTGGAGCATGGTGGCGTCGCTATCTTGATCAGGGAAGGAATGAAATTCGAACAGATCGAGGATATTAACTCATTAGCTGTTTCTCGTGAATGCGAAATATCAGCGGTGAAGATTGTTTCTATCAACTTGATACTGGTATCTGTTTACCGATCCCCAAACAGTAATCTTCCCACCTTTTTAGACATTGTTTCTAAGGCGTTGCAGCTGCTGTTTCGAAGAAAAAAGGTTGTTTTTGTCGGCGATTTCAATATATGTGCGATTGAGGACGTGACTGATTTTCGAGGCCTTTCCAGTTTGTTTGACTCCTTCAACTTCCACTCACTGGTATCCCAACCTACAAGAGGTCGTCGCTGCATTGATAATGCTTTCATAAACTTTTCGACTCCGAAAGATCCAGTAATTTCTGTCCGTGATGTCTTTTTTTCTGACCACAGAGCCATTTTCCTACATTTTTCTATTCCGAAAGCTGACAATGAGGAGAAGTACGTGACTATTCGGCCGGTGACCTGCAAGAAACTTGAGAATTTCGAATACTCTCTATTTTGTGTCAATTGGGATTTTATTTATAATGCATCAGTTGATTTGGATGCGAGATGGAAACAGTTCGTAGATGTTGTTTCCTATTTTTCTGAACAATCATTTCCTACTGTCACAAAGAAGGAAGGCAAGTACCAAGTAACGTCAAAGAGATGGTACTGTGATGATTTGAAGAGAATGAAAGACTTAGTGGACTTCCATCACAATATCCACAGATCCATAGGGAGTCAGTCGGAAAAATCTGTGTACTTGTATCACAGAAATCTGTACAAAACTGCAATAAAACAAGCAAAAGCAGTTGACAACGAAAAAACCATTTTCTCTTCCCCTAACCCGACGAAAAAGATGTGGCAACTTATCAACTATAATAGAAAAAATGATGCTTGCAGTAGAGGCGCCTCCATTGACATTTCTGCGGAAGACTTCAACAATTATTTTTCTTCAATTGCTCAAGATTTGGTGAATGGTTTGGATAGGTCGGATAGAAACCCTTTAGATTTTGTAGTAGATATTCCTATGGAACCATTTACATTCAATCATGTTCAACCCGAAGAAGTCATGTCGTTCATCGATAACATGAAAAATACAAAGGGTTTTGACGTGTATGGCATAACATCCTCCATGATCAAACAAGCATCTTTGGCGTTAGTTTATCCATTGACGCATCTGATAAACGAAACTATTGATTGCGGTATGTTCCCGACAGTGCTCAAGATAGCTGAAGTGATCCCCTTGTTCAAGAAAGGAAACAGATGCGAAGTTGAAAACCACCGTCCTATCTCTAAGCTACCTATCTTTTCAAAAATATTGGAAAAAGCCCTCAAACTACAGATAACTTCCTACTTCGAAAGTAATAATTTATTCTCTAATGCTCAATTCGGGTTCAGAAATGGCAAATCTACGAAGGACGCAATCCTGCATTTCACCAACTACATCCTCGAGAGCTTTGAGGAAGGCGATTATGCATCGTCTACGCTTGTTGATGTAGCGAAAGCCTTTGATTGTGTTCCCCATCAGTTACTGGTCGACAAGCTGAGGAAGTATGGTTTTTCGGCAGCAGCACTCGAGATGATGAACTCCTACCTCAAGAACAGGAAGCAAGCTGTCCGTCACAATCAAGCCGTTTCAAGCCCTGCTGAGATTCGTTTTGGTGTCCCTCAAGGCTCGGTCCTAGGGCCTACGCTCTTCATCATATTCATCAATGACCTTCCTAATTTCATCCCAAATTTGACAATTCTCTTTGCCGATGACACTTCCATTCTGACAAAAAGCAAAAATATTGATGATCTGCCATCCAAAAATGAAATTTCGTTGAAGCTAGTCTCCGAATGGTTCACCAGCAATGGGCTGGCTGTAAACGAAGGAAAAACTCAGATTATGGCATTTGGAACCAGGGATCTAGCACCATTAAGCTCGAATTTGCAGAAGGCCAAAATACTTGGTGTAACGTTGGACCCCAAATTGAATTGGAAGGCCCATTGCATTGAATTGGAAAAAATTCTTAACAAGAACATATTTCTGCTTCGTAGGCTTACTGACAGATTATCAAAACGTGCTGTCCTGGCAGCTTTCCACGCCACGTTCCAGAGTCGAGCGAGCTATGCAATTTTCTGCTGGGGCCATGCACCCTCCTCAAAGCTCATTTTCAAATGCCAGAGACGTGCAGTAAGAGTAATTTCAGGTTTGGGATACAGGGATGACTGCAAGCAAGTTTTTGCCGAGCTCCACATACTGACCCTGCCAGCAATATATATTTTAGAATGCGTGTGTTATATTCATCAACATGTAAATGAGTTTAAAGTAGCCTCGCACAACTACAACACACGAAATGCTGATAATCTATTAATACCATTCAGAAGACTAAATACGTCACAAAATAGTACAAACTGGTGGGCCTTGAAGTTTTTTAATGCTATTTCCAAAGACATAAAAGAGCAAAAAGCAACATCATTTAAGCAATCTATTGTCAATTTCCTCTACGATCTTGCCCCCTACGACTTTGATGAATATTTTAGAGCAGTTAAGCTACTTACCTTGTAATTATTTCTCTTTCATCTTTGATAACTAGCAGCCTAGGAATTTTATACTGTGTGATATTTTGTGATATTTTGTGTTTTGTGATAGTTTTGTAAAGCTATTTTCTGTTCTGTCTTTTAAATAATTTCCCCAGCAGCCAAGGAATATATATATAAAAGTACTTGTGCTCGCTATATGTTTTACATTACTTATTGTTACATTTGATTATTAGTATTTATCTTGTTATGAATGTTTGAGAGTATGACTGTAATTTATTGTGTGCATGGTTGTTCGTCTGAAGCTCGTTGGTTGTTTTCCTGGCTGGGGTGGCCCGGTCGGCCCGGGGGCGGCTCGCCTGACGTTTTCTCCTTGGTTGGGACAAATTTTGTCCGAAGCAATAGGCTGCTTGCCCAGTAATGGGTAAGCAGCCAGGGGGCCGTCATGGTGGGTGGGTCCGGGCACGGCCGGGTCCTCCCCGGCTGGGCTTTGCGGCCGTTGAGCGGGATGGCTGCCATGCCTTTATTTTCAAATAAGAACCTAATACCTACCTTTAAACATTGACAATTGTTTATGCACTTTGTGTTATGACAAATAAAAAACATTCTAATGTGTTGCAGTCAGTTGTACTTTTGCTTCCTCAGCAACCAAGAATAAAATTTCGTTATGGAGGCACCCATAACTCTCGGATAGTAATGTTATTGTTAGTAGGTAGTAATTATTGGAAAAGTCACGTTCTATGCAGACGGTTGATCTGTACAGTAAAATATTAACCATTGTGTAAACATTTGCAGCGTTTTTCTTATAATTATATGACTTTCCTTTCATTTTAGGGAGCATTTTCAGCAGTTGGATATACCGGTATAAGAAGTCTATGAAGATTCTGCTCTGGATAGGATTCCTATTGATCACCTTTGGTTCTATCGTTTTATCCCTGAATATCCCAGACTCGGCTGCTTTTGACTACACCACGGACAAGAGTTATATTCAAGAACCTCTGTGAGCTGATCACCATAAATTAATCATAATAAATTAGGATATCTAAAGATCAATACAAGTCGTACGTCATACTCAAATGCCGACGATTTTCGTTTCAAAGTATTGTCAATTTGTAATTCTTAACTGAATTGTTTAACTTTTTTTCCGATCATGTTCCAGAATCTGGGTACTTCTCCTAAGCAATTTTTCCGTGGGTGTGGCGGATAGTTTTTACAATACTCACGGCTACCGAGTCGTAGCTGCCCTATACCCTGATAATAGTGCTGAGAGCACTGCTTTGACAAGGTTCATAAGAGTGAGTTCATTGTGTTTGAATGAACAGTATTATGACAGTATTTAGTTAGTTATTATTTTCCAATACTATTTAATTATTGTATTCATTTTTACTTCATTTTTTACAAATTTCAGACGGTGAGCACGTCAACGTTCCTTTTCCTGTGCCCTTTCATTGGGTTTCACACACATGTATGCATAGTTATCACAATCGCATTACTGGCAGCAATCAATCTACACATTCTCGAGATAAAAGTATGTAGAAAAGAGAAGGCCGTAGAAGAGCCAAAAGTATTAGCAATCAGCAACCTAGGAACAATGGGAGAGTCTCAAGTCGTGGTGTGAAAATTATCATAACAGCTTCTCTTGAAGATTGGAAAAGATTTAGGTACTTTAAGCCAGTTTTTATCTGATGTGTTTACGAGTCCTATTTTTTGTAAACTTACTAGGTGAGGTACCGAGATATATTGTTAGGTGCTCACAGGGTGACGCACTGACTATCTGAACGTCCCCTGTTATGTACAGCACTACACCAGTAGTTGTTCATGTTTGCAAGGTTCTTTCATCACATCCTTCACCAATGGGTGTTATAACCTCAAGGGTATATTTTCCCACGTGGGAACTAATATTACGATCATGGTTCAATAACACGAAAAAATCCTTGATTATCGTTACACGAAATAATCGGGCTGTAATATGAGTTATCGGGCTACCGACAACTCTTACTATTTCGTGACAGCTATGCCAATTGCGGACCCTGTGGATACCAATTATTGGAGCCCAACTAGATAGTGATCAATTCACTCCCTGCATTTACGGAACTCAAGATGTCTTCATTAGGATACTCAGATGTGATGTACATGTACTTACCTTCCTTATTATGTAAAACGGCAACTTATACATCAATATAATAGTAGAAATTACTGTTTCATTTCACTACATTAGTGGATTATTATCCCTGAAACCAACAATCGCTGCCCAGAACGCTCGTGTATAGGATGTCTTTCCAGTTTACAAAATTAGGTGGTTTTTAATAGAAAATCGCTCTTTTTCCATCTTTATCGTCATTCGGCAGAACTTTAGCCGGTCCCTAGCTCGTTTGAGAAAGGAGGAGGGAAAGACAATATAATTTAGGGATAGAGTTAGCCACCGGAACCAAATGAAATTGCGTCGTAACTCTCACGGATGAGAAAAGGGCGATTCTCTAATAAAAACCAGATAATTTTCGACCGCCATTTCGAAAAATTACAGTTAAATCCAAAAATGCAGGTGATCCATCAGGTGATTCAGCGTCGAAAATTAATGAAAAAACATGTATCACACTTGGGGTCTACCTTCATCTCAATTTTGGCACAATCCAGGGGTAGCGCATGTTTGCGCGCTCACTGGACGGGTTGTGCGCAACAAAAAAAAAGTCGGTTGAGGGGTCTAAAATTCATAAAATTTTGCGTAGAATTCCAATCTGCACTAAAAAATGGGGGGTCTTGTTTGAAAAAACGAAGTTGGTGTGCGTTGCACCCGTTTACGCAAGTGCGCAATGCGCACCGTGGTCATATTTAAGATCCTTGGAAATATCATGAAGATTAAAAAAAAAAAAAAAAATGAAATAAAATAACACCAAGATATGAAAACCATGGAAGAATGGTACAAAGGGTATTGGGATGTTCACATGATGGCGGACTATTGTTGGACCTTAAAAAGAGATTTACCTCAGGCGGCGAAGTTTTCTCTACATAGATGCCGGCGACGAAGCCTCCTAGGTGGAGGAATAACCAAACATTGTACCAACTATTGATTCATCTGAGCCTTCATGAAACAAATTTACACCGTTAACTTATTGTGTTTCGTTTGTAAAACTGAATTAAAATCACTTAACAAACAAGAGTTTCCCAATTATGATTTACTCCCCCTATGAGTACCTATTTTCGATCTTAATCTTAATTGGTCTCAAGTATAAAACATGTAGAAGAAAGGAAAATCTATTTTTTAGGAAAACAGATTTAGGAACGCACATACTTATCTCGAAAAATTAATTAACGGTTTTTGTGAATTTTCATCTCAGTGCCATGAAAAAGCACATTCCTTCGATATTAATGGGTTTAGGAGGCTGCGATTGGTCTCATTCTCCTCTGGGGTGTCCCCCCTACAAAGAAAAAACCCGAAAACATTTTTTTTAGCCTTAATTTTTTCTTTCAAGTGGCAAAATGTAAGGGAAAACCCGAAGAAAAAACGTTGAGAACCGGTGTTTTTTGATACGTTTTGTGGTAAATAGGGGGTTTAACACATTTGTACTTAAAAACTAAGTACATATTCGGATTTTACATAAAATTTTCAATAAGTCTGAGTACTTTTTGAGGAGATTTGAGCAAGATGAGTGCCCACTAAAAAATGAAGAAAAGTGAGAACTAGAAAAATCTTAAAACTAGCTATATCTTGAAAATCCGATTTAAACAAAAAAAAACTAACGTCAGATTCGGATTCAGCGCACCAAATACCTTAAGAAAAGTGGTGAAAGAACGAGGCAGCCAGACCACCCCTAAATTTTGTAATCTAGTGTTAGGTATCAAACGGAAATTTGTGCGCGGGAAGTGTTCTGCCGAACGTTCAATTGTTATCATTTGTTTTAGTATTATTTTGACGTTAAATTTTTATACATAATATTATTCTAAATTTATTAAAATTATTATATAATATATTTAATATTAATAATAATTAATTATAATAAATTTAAATACATCTCATTATATTTAAATTATTCTAGTATAATTTAATAATAATAATAATAATAATAATAATAATAATAATAATAATAATAATAATAATAATAATAATAATAATAATAATAATTTTATTTAATCATATTTCAAAATTCAATTGTCTTAATTTGCAATTTGTTTCAATTGTTTTTGTTTAGCCCTGAACGATTTTTAGCGAAAAATTGGACCGGCTATTGTCCGAATAGTTTACAAAACCCCGGACTCGGAACTGAACAGAACGAACACACTTTTATCAAACTGGTGTAAAGGATCTTGTATTAAAACTTGTTTACAAGAACGTAACACTTTACTTGAACTTCACAAGTAAGAACGAATGATTTGGAGCCTTCCAAATTGATCGAATTTAATGGTTTTTTGGGAGAACAATAAGACGGTACTTTTTCATAGAAAAACGGAAAAAGCGGAATGAAAAAGATGGCGACAGACACAGGACGGGAAAAATGCCATCTCAAGAAAATTATAATTTTCTCACCAAGAACGATCTCACTCAAAAGAGAGGGACAAAAAACGCGTTCCGATCAAGAATAAATTTAAATAATTATCTACGATAAGAACTTAATGTCGGATCAAAAGATTAATTTATTTAATCAAAGAACAGGACAACGATCCTAGCGCTCAAGCGAGCAGCGGAGCTGAGAGAAGTTTGTAGCGGGAAGTTCAAACTGAACGCGGCGGTTAATTCAAACCTTCGGCTGAGGCCGAACACACTCCCCCCCGGAATGACTTCATTCTTCTTTAGGTAACGGACATAGCTTCACGACAGGGCGCCGCAAGGAACCTGTGGACGTGCGCACATCAGCCACGCGCTGAACGCCATCTTCCCCAGGACAGAGCTGAACTATTCTGCCCATGAGCCATTGGAGGGGAGGAATATTGTCCTCCATGATGAGTACGACGTCTCCAATCTGAGCAGGTTTGGAAGGAGTGTCCCATTTGGCTCTGGCTTGAAGATCAAGAAGGTATTCCTTTCGCCATTTACGCCAAAAACTCTTTACCAATTGATTAACAAAGTTCCATTTAGGGACAAGGCGAGGACTGACGTCAGTGATCGAGGATTCTGGAAGTGCAGTAAGCGGACGCTGAACGAGGAAATGACCAGGGGTGATCACTTCAATGTCATCAGGCGACCCAGACTGGTGCACAAGTGGTCGGCTGTTGAGTATAGCCTCAACTTTCACAATGACCGTGGAGAACGCTTGAAGGGTGGGTGTGTGGTCTCGAAAATGAACTCGAAGCAGACGCTTTGCAGACTTCACTGCAGACTCCCATAGGCCTCCAAAATGTGGAGCTCTTGGTGGAATGAACCTCCATTCTACTCCTCTCATTGCCAGGCGAGCAGCAAGCTCATCAGCGACTCCATCTTCCATTGCAACTCTGAGCTTACGTAGCAAATTGGCTGCTCCCACAAAATTCTTACCATTGTCGGACCATATGGATGATGGCACACCCCGTCGGCCCATAAATCTTTCTAGGCACTGTAGAAAGGCATCCGTGGTCAGATCCATTACCACTTCGAGGTGAACGGCTTTTGTAGCGAAACAAACAAATATGGCAAGATATACCTCAATGGCGCGAGCACCGCGTAATCCAGCAACTGAAACTTTGAACGGACCTCCAAAGTCAAGACCAACTTGCTCGAACGGGTAAGCAATTTCAACTCTGTCTTTAGGGAGTTGTCCCATGGGAGGTTGGAATGGTTTGGGTTTGATCGAAAAGCAGCGGTTGCAGCCAGCAAGGGTTTGTGTGACGACGTTGCGACCATTGACAATCCAATATTGGCTACGCAAATGAGCAAGAGTGGCACGGGGCCCCACATGCATACAGCTCTCATGGGCATGTCTTATTAACATCCTGGTAAGAACATCATTTTGAGGAACGAGAGCAGGGTGTTTAGTCTCATATCGGAGAGTGCTATTTTGCAAGCGACCTCCAACCCGTATAACTCCATCAGATGATTGGAACACTGCTAGCTGCTTCATGAGCTTAGTGAATGGTCGGCGTTTATTCAAAGCGTCCTTAATCTCAGTAAACTGTGGGTGTTGAGATCGACGAACAAGGACTAGATCAGCAGAACGTAATTCTTCAGACTTGAGACTACCGGAGAAATGACGTGGAGATCGAGAATTTCTTATGAATCGAAGAATCCATGCAGTGACTCTACGTAACCTTGAGTAGGAACTGTAGCGTTCCTCAAGTGACAGATCGGCACTGACAATAGTGCTATTGTGAACTTGAGACTTGCGAATTTCATCACTCACTAGCGGAGAACTGATATCAGGGCGAACGCGTCGAATGGGCCATTCAGAACGAGGCATCTTAAGCCACATGGGGCCTTGCCACCAAATCGGGTCTACAACCAACTGCTTAGGAAGAGCTCCTCGTGATGCAACATCAGCAGGATTATCCTTTGTGTTCACATAATACCAATTCTGTGGTGGTAATTCTTTGATCGTTTTGGAGACTCTGTTGCCCACAAAGACCTTCCACAAGGGGGCTGGATCAGCTGTCAACCAGGATAGAACAATGGTACTATCCGAGCACGCAACCATACGTTCAATGGGTATGTGAGCGAATTGGGGGCGAATTTTTTTGAACGTTTTAGCTAGTAATTCTGAAGCTAGGAGCTCCATTCTTGGAATGGACTCAGTCTTCATAGGAGCGATTCTTGCTCTTGATATAATGAGCCGAACGATGTATTGCTCCTCAACTAGGCTGACATGATACAAAACAGCTGCATAAGCCTTCTCAGAGGCATCAGCGAACCCCACAAGCCACTGATCAGAAACTGAAAACTCCAAGTACCTGGGCAGCGCAATTTCTGAAAGAGAGCTCATAGACTCAGCCAGATGTGACCATTCCTGTGCAAGATATGAAGGAAGTGGATCATCCCACTCGAACTTTGCTTGACAAACCTGCCGTTGAATACCACGAGCGTGAACAGAAACAGGCATTACCCAGCCCAATGGGTCATAGATTCGCCCCACCTGACTTGCCAGCTCCCGCTTGGTCTTAACTATCAAGGTAGAGGGAACCTTAAAGAAGAACGAGTCAAGTTGGGGATTCCAAGCAATCCCCAACATTTTCAGTGGTTTTTGATCGTCAGAACCCAGATCGACACTTTGAGCCAGAGACAGACAGTGCTCTTTAGGGATACCTCTCAGGACATCAGAACAATTAGAGGCCCACTTTCTCAGCTCTAGGTTAGCTGTTGCTAATAGATCAATGAGCTGATTTCTAACCTCAATAGCTTCCCTACGGTGTTGTCCTCCGCCATGGACATCATCAACATAAGTATGATCATTTAAAAGTACCGAGGCTCTGGGAAACTTTTGAGCGCCTTGTTGTGCCAAGTGCTTAATGACCTTGTTGGCTAAGAATGGAGCGCAAGTAGTACCATAAGTAACAGTCTGAAGAGCGAAGTCTCGTATTGGTTCGTGTGGAGAATTGCGCCAAACAATTCTGAGCATGTTGTGATCTGGAGCTGGATGCCTAATCTGTCTGAACATCTGCCTTATATCTGCAATGAACACGTACTTAAATGCTCGAAATCGAGTAATCATGTCAGCTATGTCAGGCTGGAGCTTTGGACCTGGATGCAAGATCTCATTGAGCGAACGACCATTGGAACTGCGCTGCGAGGCATTAAATACCACTCTAATTTTCTCTGGAGGATCTTCTGATCTATGAACAGCATGATGGGGGATGTAGTAATTCGGCTCGTTTTCTACAGGTGGAAGAACTGGACGCATGTGATCTAGCATCAGATATTCATTCATGAAATCAATGTAGGCCTTTGCAAGAACAGGATTTTTTGACAGCTTGCTCTCCAGTCGATAGAGCTGCCTCATGGCAATGTGTCGTGAGTGACCCAAGGAACGGCGATCTTCCGAGAACAAAAGAGGAACAGTATAGCAACCATTGGGGTCACGATGGACTTGATCGTTGAACATGCTGTCAGCTTCAATTTCTGCAGGCGTCCAGGGCAAGACCTCTTCAACTGATTCGATTTCAAATAGCTTCCTAAGAAGTTCTTCAGTACTATGATCAGACGAATGAATGGTATTGACTGTGGAAATTGGAACTTCGGGAGTGCTGATTTTGTCAGATACAAGGTGAACTTGTGTGGGTCGCTGCATGGAGTAACTGGTGAACGATTTTAAGAGAATGAACAGCTTATGAGTTGGCGCATCCAGAACTTGAGGGGGAACGACTGAAAAGAGATTACGAATGACAGGCTGAACGGGAACTGGTGCTTCTTTCTGCAAATGCCTGCTATGTCGACGTTCATAGTCTGAACGAGGAGGCTTAGGAGGGTTAACGATAGGGACATTCATAATTGAATTCCTTGGAACAGAATGTATGGTCTCGAGTACTTGCAGTATTTCATTCAAGACTGAGCGTCGATATGCGGATCCAAAGAGGGGTTTGAACTGATTGTTTGTGGCAGGTGGAGAACTCATGGCACTGCTGGTAATATTGAATCTTCCGATACAAGTGAGCGGACAATTGGAATGAAAGTGACGTACATGAACTGTTTCCTTAAATGTGACTCGAGCAGGGTTGTTCACAGCGGCTCTTCCAAGAACAAGCCATCCCAATTCAGACTCTAGAAGCCACGGCGAGTTGCCCACAGGTTGAATAATTTTTCCATGAACGAGCTGCATGTATAAATCTACACCTATGATCAGATCAACTGACCGACGTTGATGGAATGCCACATCCGCAAGTTGACCTCGACATTTCTCAATATGAGGCCAACGATCGACACCTAGCGAGACTGAAGGCAATTTATCAATAAGGTGATCCATTACGTGAACGGTGAAAGGCAGAACTCGTCCTGTTCTAGTGTGCAGAAAGGCTGTAGCAGCGTGGTTGGTGGATTGTGAATTATTACCTACTCCAACTATTGAGGAGCCAACAGGAGCCAGATGCAACAGTGCTTCCTTAGCTGTGGCTGACGAGATCACATTGACCTCGGATCCAGAGTCAAGGAGAGCGCGAACATGAGTAATCTGACGGCCATCAGGTGATATACGAACGAGGGCAGTGGGCAACAGACCAGTAGAGCAGGAGAACTTCAAACAGGAACGTCCGAATGATCTGTGTTGTCCATTCTGGAGAACAGTACCAGGGCGGTAAGTAGCTCGCTTACTATGGGTGACATGCATTGGTTTCAACTCCAAGGAACATTGATCAGTCGCAGTCTTAGGTCTCGTAGACATGATACGTGGGCAACCTCCTACATTTGATCCAACATTAAGCCCTATCACCGACCTAGAATGATCCCAAGAATTACACATCCTAACAGAAGAGGTATGAGTGCTTTGGTGACTCGCTACCTCCGCGTACGATGAGAGCTCTTCTGAACGACAGCACTTACTGGTGACTGATCTAAAACCTAGAGATGGAATGAACTTAGCAGAAGTTATACCCTTACGTGCTAAATTAAAACTAGGGGCCGTAGAGCTTGAACGGCTAGATCGTAAAGCTAACATCCTACCTGTGGGATCGGAATTATAATGAATTTGATCGTACTTGGTGAGATTTTTCCTACTGCTGTGGACACCCTCACTGAAAGATGTCCTTAGTCTTTTACCTGAACGAGTGAAATTATTAGTGTGAGGGTAATCCACAGCTAGACACCTTCAATCTGAGAAGGATTTCTCCTCAGACTCCCGCCTAATTTGCCGCGAACGCGAAGGGGAACCTCCAAGATCGCGGGAAGAACGTCTCTCAGGATCGCGGATGAGTTTCCCATTTTTGCCTAACGGAAAATCCCCCAAACTACACGTGGAACGAGACACCCAACCACACAGTGAGGGTGCTGAAGGGCTGCGTCCTATTTTCTCCACCACACTGGAGAACCTATGATCGGCACGCAAGTCTAAGTTGTCGTGGAGGCTAGACGACTGGGGACACTTGCGATGTTTGGTTAGAACAAGGGCCCCTGAACTAGACTCTGTCGGGGACGGGGAGCGCGACACGTTTACCGGATCAGATTGGGCTCTTTCATCCCCTGAACCTAACTTAGATACTTCATATTTTTGAATATGTACTTGGCGAGACTGATCAGAATGGAGAAGCTGGTGATGACGTAGACCGCAGAAACAGGAACGAGGGGACTTGCAATCCTTGGTATTGTGCTTGTAGGATAGGCAGTTACGGCACAACTTGGAGTGATCGACAAACGCGCGCCGTGATTCAACAGATTGTGCCTTGAATGCACCACAATGATATAGGTAATGGTGATCATTGCAGTAATGACAGGACAGCTCGAGCAAGTTTGAAGATCGAGGAGCAGAAGAATCCAGGATGGCGCGAGAAACATTCGGGTCTTGGCGAGTACTAAAGACTTGAGTGTGTCTTGGTTTGGACACTTTCTGGGAAGTGGATCGGACATTAGATGAACGAGAGTCAATAGGTAGCATCTGCGCTATTCGAAGCTCCTTCTTGATGAACGTGAACAGATCGTTGGAAGTGGGGATAAGATTAACATCTTCCATCTCGTCTCGGTTGAACTTATCTCTCAATTCCGAGGACAGTTTGGGAAATAGTACTTCAAAGCGAAGGTACCCAGCAGGATCGTTAGTGGGCAAATTTTGCATCGCCCGATCCCAATTCTCTGCCGCGAAAAGGAACTTTTCAAGATCAATTGCCTGTGAGCTAACAATAGCCGGTATGTGATGGCGATTTGAGAACGTGCGTCTAGCGACGCGATACCTTCCAGTGTTTTCTGCACAAAGGGTGTCGTAGCACCGCTGATAGTCTTTACTTGAGGCGCCTGCTATGACCGAGCGAGCATCACCAACCAGCTTGGACGCAAGAGACTGACATTTTATCTCATCTGGGAGCATAGGAACGAGGTGAACAGCGGCGTCAAATAATTTTTGGAAGGTAGGGAATTCAGTGACGTCGCCCTCATATTCAGGAACTGTGGATAACATTATATTCATCAGCTTAACTGCATCCAGAACGGACTTGGGAGATTGGGATACAGGTGGAGCGGTAATATCACCTAAGAACGTAGATTGATCGTTATTAGGTATGATTTTGAGTAAATTGGTGCTCATCTGAACGATAGGAACGGTGAGGAGAGTGGAAATTGAGTCGTCCATGTCACTCTCATCAATTTTGGACAATAGAGCAGTTCCAGATTCAACAACCTCCTTCACTTTCAGGATCATTTCTGCGTTAAATGATTCAACTTCCAAAAGGGAACAGGCCCGAATCGACCATGTTCTGACAGAACGATAGAGCTTTTTATCTTCAGCAGACAAAAGAAGAATAACATCTTTGGACAATGAAATTGTGTTTTGAAGTGCAACGGCCATACTGATCGAATCAAGGAACAATAACTCCACGGTGAAAGGTGAATCAAATCGAACGAATACCCTGAACAAAACTAGGATCAAATAAGTTGGAACCCAAGGAGAAATTGGTTGACTTAACTGAGCAAACGAACGAATGATACGGTACGAACGGAGTACTCACCAAGTTATGCAAGGTTATAGTTAGCATGCACATACAATAGTAGGCAAATGAAATGGTTTTCCAACACCTAAAACCGCCGTTTTTAGGCAGGTGTTGGAGAAAAAAGTGATCGACCGCACTGATCACATTAAACTGTCTTCACAAACGTAAAAGAATACTGGAATTTCTCAGCTATTCTTTTAAACTCCCGGGTTTCGGCACCAAATGTTTAGCCCTGAACGATTTTTAGCGAAAAATTGGACCGGCTATTGTCCGAATAGTTTACAAAACCCCGGACTCGGAACTGAACAGAACGAACACACTTTTATCAAACTGGTGTAAAGGATCTTGTATTAAAACTTGTTTACAAGAACGTAACACTTTACTTGAACTTCACAAGTAAGAACGAATGATTTGGAGCCTTCCAAATTGATCGAATTTAATGGTTTTTTGGGAGAACAATAAGACGGTACTTTTTCATAGAAAAACGGAAAAAGCGGAATGAAAAAGATGGCGACAGACACAGGACGGGAAAAATGCCATCTCAAGAAAATTATAATTTTCTCACCAAGAACGATCTCACTCAAAAGAGAGTGACAAAAAACGCGTTCCGATCAAGAATAAATTTAAATAATTATCTACGATAAGAACTTAATGTCGGATCAAAAGATTAATTTATTTAATCAAAGAACAGGACAACGATCCTAGCGCTCAAGCGAGCAGCGGAGCTGAGAGAAGTTTGTAGCGGGAAGTTCAAACTGAACGCGGCGGTTAATTCAAACCTTCGGCTGAGGCCGAACAGTTTTGATTCATTAATTCACTTACTAACTTTAATGATACTTTTCGTAGCGTGAGAATGAATACTGAAAGGTATGAATGAACATAAGGCTATGTTGTAAGCAAAGATATTTTATTTGTAAAACCATTCAGTTGGTGGGTGATGGTTTGAAGGGGACCTATTATTATGAAGAATTCTGTGAATCTTCTGTTCTTCTAAGATTAAATTATTTCAATAGTCATTTTGTGCATGCCTGTAAAAATTGTTTTTTATGGATTACAAACCATATTTTATTTGGAGATAATTCTGGCACCTGTTTAAGTTTCAATAGGAAGTTAAAAAGTTTGACAGTGTCGCAGTACAATTATGCTGAAGATTATGAAGTTTTCATTCATTCACCTCAATATTTCAAAAGATTGTTGCTAAGGTAGCCATCAAAGTCATTTTGGTTTATTATTTTCAATAATAAGCCTTTGGAATCGAGCAAGAAAAAAAAAATTTTAAACCCCCCTCAAAATTTGATGTTTTACGTTTCAAGGTACGTAGAATCCGAAAATCGAATAAAAAAATTTCCGTCCGTCCGCCGTACGCCGTACGCGGCACTTTTCTTAGTTACCATGGACCGATTTCGATGAAATTTGGTATATGGGCTCCATTTGGGGTCTAGTTGTGCCGCGAAGCTTTTGGTTGATGTAGGTCACTTCTAAGGGGTGAAAATTAAGGGTTGAAATTTTCAAGAGTGCCCTAGCTCGAAAACTCTTGAAATAAAGGTATCGTTTTTTCACTAATTTTAAATAGTACTGAATTTAAAAAAAATTTTGAGACCACCCGGAGCTCTGTAGGGCAAACCGTTCAGTCCCTACGAGTACTTGAAGGTTTTCCTTCGATAAAACAGAATCATGAGTGTGAATCGCAAAAGAGGTCTAATCTCCGTTGAAATTTTTTCTGACTAAAATGCGATCGCTGTTCATTTCTTCGATTTGTATACAGTTTTGCCTTCTGCGTAACCAGTAATCAAATTTCCATAATCAAAAGCCAATGGAGAATACTGAAGGCGCCTGAGTGGTCACTGATCTGCTGAGTGAGTTCCAAGGCCATTTCCTCTCCTGTTGAACGCACGAACCTGAAATTTGAGAGGGCGGGTCAATTGAGAATGCTGAAGGCGCCTGAGTGGTCACTGATCAGCTGAGTGAGCTCCAAGGCCATTTCCTCTCCTGTTGAACGCAGGAAGCTGAAATTTTAGAGGGCGGGTCAATGGAGATTGCTGAAGGTGCCTGAGTGGTCACTGATCAGCTGAGTGAGCTCCAAGGCCATTTCCTCTCCTGTTGAACGCAGGAAGCTGAAATTTTAGAGGCAGGGTCAAAGGAGAATGCTGAAGGCGCCTGAGTGGTAACTGATCAGCTGAGTGAGCTCCAAGGCCATTTCCTCTCCTGTTGAACGCAGGAACCTGAAATTTGAGAGGGCGGGTCAATGGAGAATGCTGAAGGCGCATGAGTGGTCACTGATCAGCTGAGTGAGCTCCAAGGCAATTTTCTCTTCTGTTGAACGCAGGAAGCTGAAATTTGGGAGGGCGGGTCAATGGAGAATACAGATGGTGGTAGGTGCTATTGATGGAGAACCAGTGATCTATACAGAAGGGTGATCTATACAGAAAATAATAAACCTTTGAGCAATGATTTGCAGCGTTTTGGTTTCTTAAGCGTAAATATCATTTCCGATAGATGTCATCTTCGAATTTGATTAGGTTCCGATGTATCTTCTGAAAATTTTGAAATTCGAAGATTCCAAATCTCGAATGCGAATCATGAAAATCAAGACTGAATCATCCTCAAACTCAAGTGTTTGTAAGGCCAATAACAACGTGTGTGTGAATAGTATAATACATAATATCATCGTCGGCAGGAAAGTAGACCTCAACAAGTGACAAACGGGATTTTTTCAATATTTTAGTTATTCAGGTAGGCAACGACGCTTTTTTTGGCAAAAAAATAAATATAATACTTGCTAGTTTCTGGGTAAATCTGCATGATAATTACAAAAATTTTATTGTATAGATTACTCTTCTGCATAGAACCTGGATTTTCCATTTTTAATGCCTACTAGCAATAATATCGCTACAGCTGTTATTTTCGATGACCAAAAATGATACTTGAAACCTCCTTTATAAATACTTAGTTGGTAAGTAAACGTGTGCCAACCAGCTGGAATAGTAAAACTGACCAACCGGAAATATTACGGAGAAAGTTCGGTCGAGTAAAACTAATTAACCTGCCTCAGTTTTCTAAAACGTTCTCAAAATTCCGTTCTTCAAACCGACGATATGTGTTATAAGAGAGTATTTTCATAGATACTACGCTAAGTCGTTCCTCACGTCTCTAGTAGTGAAATTAATTTGTAATGATAGCAAACTCTAGTACCTACTATAAAGTAAAAGGAGTAAAAGTTCGCCATTTCTTGACTTGATCGACATTTCGTTCAATGAGACGCAAGCGAAATACGATGACATAATTTCTCCCTTCCACCTTCTAGATCACCTTCAACGACCAGATACGTTCCGCAAGGATTTAGTGGTAGTCGTTTCACGACCGGTATACATCTAGCGTTCCTCGAGTTGATGTCATTTCAATGATGGGTTTCATAAAACTTACCAGCCAAGTTCTCAACACAATACAGTTGGGCTTATCTTTCTTCGTGTTGTTCGGAGCGGATTTCACTATAACTGGCTTGCAGGTAAGGTAATTGTTGCAGTATAATCACTGGGTACTAACAAAAATAGTAGTCTAACTTAAGTATTGTGATTGGCAGAATGATACAAGCCAATTTTGAATATAAAGTAAAATAATTTTGGGCCCAGCTTCTCACGGTTTTGAAATTGTTACCTCATTTAGAACGCTTGGTAACTGGTATTTGTGTGATAAGTGTTCATGTCCAGTGAAATAAGTGATAATTAGTAAAATACGACCAATTATCGATCGGATTGCGAAAAAATTGTGCTGATGTATTGAAAATTTGATCTCGATTATGTTGTTTTCTCTTTTCACACGTTTGCCATAACTCATAACGATCGTAATCTGCTTAAACTCGCCAGCAAACCCTAAAGCAATTCAAAGCCTCGAAAATTTCAAATATAGCTACATTTTATGAGAAAAACATAACTGAATTAACGGTTTTTCCCATATTTCTCTGGCAATCATTGTTCGATTTTGATGATTCCAGCGGCAATATTTCAGTTTTTCGATTACTTAGGGCGAACAGTTTGTCCTACAGGGTTCCGAGTGGTCTCTAAAAATTCAATAGTACTATCTTAACCCTTAGTTACACGCTAGGCGGGGATTTCCCCGTATTTTCAGAAAAACAGAAATAGAATGATGAACCGTTCAGTATTGTCCCTCCATTGTCCAAGGTATCTTTTCTCAGACCTTTAACTGAGTAAAAAATGATCCCCTTAACAATTATTTACCTTACCTTCAGTATGCAATCAGACTGCGAAGTTTGATACACACATATGATTATGATTATAATCATACTACTTCTAGCCCAGGCGAATTAGAGAAAATAGGAGAAATAATTCATAGTAAAGAAATTTCTTCACCAGCGTCTTCCTTTACACTTGGTTAATCATACCTCAAAAGTCCCCTATGGTGGGAGGTGAGCTCGAGGAGAGGGGGTAAATTTTCTCCTATTTTTTCGACTTTTTTTCGGTTTTTTACCTATAAATCCAAAAGTTCTAAAAAGTTCTAGCGGATTTTTTACTATTACCAAAATTAAAGTACATGAAATTTCCTACAATTTGTTCCTCTGACTTAAGCCTCTACGATTACGCCTTCCGCCGCTAGAGCGCGTTGAAAAGTAGGTATCATTTTAAAAAATCAGCAAAAAGGGTTTTTATGCTCTTCTTACTCGGAAATTTTCAGGAATTGTGCGGGTTGGCGTTTAGATTGTTTGTTTGATGAAAATCATTGCCCCCCGCCTGATCGTAGCCACTGCGCATGCGCAAACTTGTACTTCCTTGTTACTGCCATAACTTCTACATTTCCTATCTAATTCCAATGAAATTTTCAGGAATTATGCTAGTTGGGGTGGAGATGGTCCCCTATGAAAATCATTGTCCCCAGTCGATCGTAGCCACTGCGCATGCGCAAACTTGTATTTCTTTGTCACTGCCATAACTTCTACATTTCCCATCTGATTTCGATGAAATTTTCGGGAATTATGCAATTCGGGGCGGAGATGGTCCCCTATGAAAATCATGGCCTCCTAATTGAAAACACTCACTGTCTTAACTCTCTACGATTACGCGTTACACCGCTAGAGCGCGTTGAAAAGTAGGTGTCATTTTAAAAAATCAGCAAAAAGATCTTTTGATGGTCTTTTCACTCAGGAATCATTCTTACTAAGCCTGGTGACATCTTGTAATACATGACTTGTTTTCCGAACATCAGTAATGCTCGGACAATGACTTAAGAAGGTTTCATGTAGGTATTTTTTCACTTACATCCTGAAAAGTGTATCAATGTCACATATTTTCAGCACCCTTACCTACAGTTACTGAACTATAGGCTCCAAAAATGAAAAGAAAAAAAAAGAGACCAAATAAAATGATCTGTATTAAACAGAGTATAAGTCTATTCACAGAAGTAGTGGTAGTAGTAGTAGTAGTGTATTCAAGTAGTAGTAGTGTATTCACAGACGGTGCGTGTATTAACAGAAGGTGTGGGAAAAGTGCCCCTCCTTACCACCTACCAGAGGATCTGCCCGGCAGCATTCATATTGAGTCTACTTCCAAGTTCAAGAATGGCTGAACAACATGTTGGAAGCAACAAATTGGGGTTGGAGTAGGGGAGACGATGGCTTCCTTAAACCAATTCCAACTTTGGATCCACCAGCCACGCCTGAAAATCTGCACAACATATTCTGCAGCTGCACCAAAAGCTGTGGTAGTGGTCGATGTGGATGCCGCAGAGATGGGATCCACTGCTCAACACTCTGCTCCAACTGTTCGGGTTCCTACAAAAATAACCCCCACTTGCCGACGACAATTCATCTGAAGAAGATGAGGAAATATACATGGAACCATAAAAGCACTATGTAAGTTTGATCCTAATCGTCTGCATGAACTCATCTATCTATCAATATAAGATTACAGGCACTTACTTTATTGTGATCCGATTTTGAATTTTCAGGTTGCCTGTGGATGGAGACTCTTTACGGATGCAGAGCAGACACCTGTAAAGATCGATGGCCGATTCCCCCTCCCACACCTTCTGATAATACACGCACCGTCTGTGAATACACTACTACTACTACTACCACTACATCTGTGAATAGACTTATACTCTGTTTAATACAGATCATTTTATTTGGTCTCTTTTTTTTTCTTTTCATTTTTGGAGCCTATAGTTCAGTAACTGTAGGTAAGGGTGCTGAAAATATGTGACATTGATACACTTCTCAGGATGTAAGTGAAAAAATACCTACATGAAACCTTCTTAAGTCATTGTCCGAGCATTACTGATGTTCGGAAAACAAGTCATGTATTACAAGATGTCACCAGGCTTAGTAAGAATGATTCCTGAGTGAAAAGACCATCAAAAGATCTTTTTGCTGATTTTTTAAAATGACACCTACTTTTCAACGCGCTCTAGCGGTGTAACGCGTAATCGTAGAGAGTTAAGACAGTGAGTGTTTTCAATTAGGAGGCCATGATTTTCATAGGGGACCATCTCCGCCCCGAATTGCATAATTCCCGAAAATTTCATCGAAATCAGATGGGAAATGTAGAAGTTATGGCAGTGACAAAGAAATACAAGTTTGCACATGCGCAGTGGCTACGATCGACTGGGGACAATGATTTTCATAGGGGACCATCTCCACCCCAACTAGCATAATTCCTGAAAATTTCATTGGAATTAGATGGGAAATGTAGAAGTTATGGCAGTAACAAGGAAGTACAAGTTTGCGCATGCGCAGTGGCTACGATCGACTGGGGACAATGATTTTCAGAGGGGACCATCTCCACCCCAACTAGCATAATTCCTGAATATTTCATTGAAATCAGATGGGAAATGTAGAAGTTACGGCAGTAACAAGGAAGTACAAGTTTGCGCATGCGCAGTGGCTACGATCAGGCTGGGGGCAATGATTTTCATAGGGGACCATCTAAACGCCAACCCGCACAATTCCTGAAAATTTCCGAGTAAAAAGAGCATAAAACGACCTTTTTGCTGATTTTTTAAAATGATACCTACTTTTCAACGCGCTCTAGCGGCGGAAGAAGTAATCGTAGAGACTTAAGTCAGAGGAACAAATTGTAGGAAATTTCATGTACTTTAATTTTGGTAATAGTAAAAAATCCGCTAGAACGCTTACTTTTGGAGTTATAGGCAAAAAACCGAAGAAAAGTCGAAAAAATAGGAGAAAATTTACCCCCCCTCCTCGAGCTCACCCCCCACCATAGGGGACTTTTGAGGTATGATTAACCAAGTGTAAAGGAAGACGCTGGCGAAGAAATTTCTTTACTATGAATTATTTCTCCTATTTGCCCATTTTTGGTCTAATTCGCCTGGGCTATTCTGCTATTATGATTTCACACGTTTGTATTTTTTGCTTGATATAGGTATAGTTTCATGTTTCCTCGTTCTTGAATAATCATAATAATAATTTTGATTATTATGATAGATATAAATTGTTACTTATGTATTTCGTACTTCAAAATTCATATTTTTATTACCTACCTGTTGAATAAAAAAATGTATTGAGTTGAAGCTCATCCTATAACCATGACTTTTTAAAAACAATTCGTGCCTTTCAGTGTATCATAAATTAATAATTGTGTTGAAATAAATGTGCGGGGATTTCCCCGCTAGCGTGTACGAACGTAACTCCCCACCTAGCCTGTAACTAAGGGTTAAATTAATGAAAAAAAACGATACCTTTGTATCAAAATGTTTTGACGAAGGGCGTTTTCAAAATGTCAACTCTTATTTTTCAACCCTTAGAAGTGACCTACATCAACCAAAATCTTCGGGGCAAAACTAGACCCCAAATGGAGCCCACATACCAAATTTCATCAAAATCGGTCAATGTTAACTGAGGAAAGTGCCACCGCGTACAGCGTACGGCGGACGGACGGCCAAATTTTGGTTTATTATTTTCAATAATGAACCTTTGGAATCGACCAAGAAAAAAAAAATTTAACACCCCCTCAAAATTTGATGGTTTACGTTTCAAGGTACGTAGAATCTAAAAATCGAATAAAAATTTGGCCGTCCGTCCGTCCGCCGTCCGCCGTACGCGGCAGTTTTGCCACTTAGCATTGACCGATTTTGATGAAATTTGGTACGTAGGCTTCATTTGGGGTCTAGTTGTGCCCCGAAGCTTTTGGTTGATGTACGTCAGTTCTAAGGGTTCCAAAATCAATTTTGAAATTTTGAAAACGCCCTAACTCAAAAAATTTCGATATAAAGGTATTGTTTTTCCTTCAATTTAAGATTCTATAGAATTTTTAGAATTTTTTGAGACCACGCGGAGCTCTGTAGGACAAACCATTCGATACCTACGAAAATTTAAGGGTTTATATCGAAATATATACCTATATAAATCAAAACACGAGTGTGAATCGCAAAAGAGGCCTAATCTCCGTTCAAATTAGAGCTGACCAAAATGCGATCAATGGTTAGTGATTTTGATTTTTTTTTTAATTTTTTTATTTTTATATTGGATGGTTGGTGATCTTGTAGACGAGTGATCTATATAGAAAAATAATAAACCATTTTGTTATAATTTGCAGCGTTTTATTCGATTTTTGGTTTCTATGTACTTACCTTGAAACGTAAACCAACAAGTTTTGAGGGGGGTTCAACAAATGTTTTTCTTGGTCGATTCCAAGGTTCATTATTGAAGATTCCCTGCGACCTTAACGGTTCAGTTTAATCTCCATTTGGATATTTCGTCATAAAGATAGAAGTGAATGACGGTAATACTAGAGCGCAGATAATGAAATAGATGTAAAACAATAATTGATCATTGACTGAACCTGAATTCTTCTTCACCCTACGATTGTATATCTTGGCACCTTTGCACATCCCATTCACTCGTCTGGGAACTACTTTCTCAACCAAATAAACTCAATTATGAATCTCACCAATTACTACAAATTTGGATTCTTCGTGATCCTTCACTACATCGTATTTTAATAATAGAAGTGAACATAAAGAAGTGTCCAAAACGCGTGATTCGATATTCAATATTACGAGTATGTGGATGTGCTGAATTAGCATATAAATGAAATAGGATTTTTCGGTATCTTTCTATGCAAAATTTCGTGGTGGAGTCCGTTTTAAACTGTGCTATTTCGTACTATACTAGTACCTATCATCATAGTTTCACATGTGTCAAAACTTCGTCAAGTCCTCAAAAAGTAGTTTTGTACGTTTAGTTCACGTATCGTTTACGTGCATTTTTATCCATTAATTGAAGATTTTTAAAGTTATTACTTTTTCTTTTTAAAGTAAAGTATTTATTTGAAAAAGTACAAATTTACGCAAGTAGAGAAAGTGAAGTTTTATAAGCGCTAAAGTGCAATTGAAGGTCAAATTCATGTTTCACAGAAAATCATATAGAATAGTTATTATCATTAACTTTTTTGCTCCATATTTAGGTATATTAATGCTGGCTCATTAAATTTGTGTCACTTAATTCATGCATTTGTGTCGTACATTCACGTTAACGTTCAGGAAGAACCAGCTGTATCTACAAGTCGAGAAGAGAAGGATATCGTTTGTGATGTTAGGACCACATCATTATGCTTGATGATTTTATCCTTACTATAAAATCGATCGTCTCCTGTGTGTACTCGACTCACAGGTTAAGACGGTTTGCAATATTTATGTACTGTAACCTTCACTCTGTTTAACTTCCCTCATAGGTACCAGAACCATCTCATTATTTTCATAATATAATATATGATGTACGTTTGTGTCAGATTAGAAACTCATCAACGTGAGCATAGAGCAAGACAACCCGGATTACAATGTCGACGGCTACGTCTCCATGGGTCTTATTTATCTATTCTTCGGAATATTTCTTATATCTGGTCCTTCCGTCATATCGTTCGTGGGACCGCGAGTTGCAATGGTTATTGGTTCATCAATGATGACGTGAGTAATAATTCATGAAATTCAAAAAAGTTACTTAGTTAAGCGGACTGGGTCATAAATTGCGTAAAACCCTTGAAAACACGTTATAGGTAACTTTTTCTTAGTGTCCATTCTATTCTATTTTCCAATATTCAGAGAGATTTTTAAGTCTGCTACTCAAATTGTATTTTTGTTCGATTGCCTATTGGTACCGGATACATAAATCTTTCATCTTTGTCGCTAGCAGTGCCTAGAACTTTTATCAAGTATGGTCCCTAGAAATTAGTGAATACAATACATTTAGGTAGGTACCTATGTAAATTGATATTTACTCATTTTTTTATTATTTAAAAATGTAAAATTTCTATTGGTGCGATTTTTCCCGCTTCTTGATTTCTCTTACAATAAATAAGATTATTAACAATTGGATTCCGTTTGAAAATATAATATCTGATTGAGGATAATTGTAATGAATGAGCATATTCATGGATTACCTTGTCAAATTACGATAAATTGTTTTTTTCCCGGTAGATCGTGTTTCATGGGGTGTCTCAAGGGATTTGTTAATCGAATCTAAAAATGGTTTTTTGTTCCCAGAACTCGTAATTACTGGCAGTTTTCAACACGGTTTGTTTGCTTTAAACCATAGTGTCTCTATTCCGTAAGAAATTATTCATCATTCGTCTGATTAATTGTCATTCTCATCTACAGATAAAGCTTTAATCCTATTGTTTGTTTATTTAGTCTCATTTACAAGAATAGTGTCAGTAAAAAAAGATTAGATTGAATTCAATAATAATTTTTTTTAGTTAAATTTAAGAATAAAAAATGTTTTTTCACACTTATTCTCACTTCAACACCTCAACCGAACACATCAGTACTAAGTTGGTGCATTCAGTCATACCTCCAGTAATACCGTCTCCATGAAGATATCACAATGATATTAAACTTCAAGAATCACGAACAGAATGGACAACAAGAATTTGTAGTTCTGACAATGGGGCGCCTTGATTTTTTTTAGATTATTAATCGAAAGTAGACTACATCCTGAGAATTTTGGCACCAACCGCGACCTTCAAGCGTGAGTAGATCTGTTTCTATGATTTTTCAAAGTTTCGACCGTTTATGACGTCACGCGCCCCTCTCGCCTGGGCGGGACCCCCCCAGCCCACTATGACGTCATAAACGGTCGAAACTTTAAAAATTCATAGAAAAAGATTTACACACGCTAGAAGGTCGCGGTTGGTACCAAAATTCTCAGAATGAGGTCTACCTTAGATTAAAAATAACAATAAACAGTTTTTCCTACCCAGGCGCACACCCCATTGTTGATAGTAGCTTTGGGTTAAGCAAATGATGATTTCCCCAATATAAATATGAACCATAAAATCTACGATCTTGATGGTGGTTCTACAATCACGAGAAAGCAATACGATTGATAAGTTCGCAATTTATAAATATTTATTTACATATATTAGGCTATTTTATTTTTACCGGGGCTTTCACTCATCAGACAATGATAAAACATAATTCCATGTTGTTGTTATTTGTTATAAACTTAAAATATGAATGAATACGTCAAATAAAAGATAAAATATAATTATACCTAAGTAACAAACCTCGGTCCAACCTCAAAAAACCCCCCAATTTCGAGCAAATTGGAACAAAATCGTCGTGTTAAATATTGATGAAGAAAAATCAATTTTCCGCGTGACACTCCCATTATTGGTCTGATGATGACTATAATTCATTGGGTACCATTTGACTGTTTGACTATCTCATTAAATGTTGTCATACAAATAGGGGTCCTCTCTCACTTTATATGACAAATATTAAGGTACATTGGAGGAGTTTTCTTTCAAACGGGCTTATATCCACTTGGGATTTTATGAGGGAAATTGAGAAAAACTAATTTCATGGCGAAGGAAGTTGTCCAGGGTTTACAAAAATATTCTAACCCCACTCAAAATTTGATGGTTTACGTTTCAAGGTAGGTAGGTCCACCCAAAATCCACCCTCCCCCCCCCCCCAAATGTTAATGCAATGGGATGGGTATAAGCCGTTTTGTCGGCAAACCCGATTTTTAGCAAGCTTTTAAAGCTGGATTCAAACCGTTTCGGAAGGAATTGAACTCGTGAGATGATAAGCCTTTTCCTTAAGATTCAGAATCCGTGAAAAAAACAAAAATTGTAAAAAATGGATATACCTAAGCCTGTTTGAAAGGAAACTCTTCGTTTCACGGCTTTAAGTCAGTTATTTACGTATATCATTACCGTAAATTAATGAGAAATGTGACAGTTTACCAACGGTTATCTTATATGATAAGAATACATGCAAAATCATGTTAAAAACTTACATGACCTGCAATCACTAAACAGAAAACACAGATTCTAGTAGTATGTTTTCAAATTTTCTCTTTTCAACGACTTTTAAACGTAAAAAAAGTCCATTCATGCAGCATGAATTAATGAACGAATTTTCAAAGAAATCTTTCAGTTGAAGGTACAGTTAAGAAAGGAACAATGGTGTTGCAATTTCCTTTAGAAAGTTTGTTTTAATGAATCTGGGCGATGGTATTTCGAAATTTTGGAGAAAAAAACCCAATCTTCATTTTCTCCATTGTTTAATTTTCACCCAACCCACTTTTTTATAAAATGGTGCAACATGATCATTGATGGGGATGTTGAAAATAAATATCAAGCACGAATTTCGAACACATTGCAGTTTTTGTACCAATTCTCCAGAAAGGTTGTTATAAAGGTTGTTATGCAGCTTAATCGAATATGGAGAACAACATGGATTGGAAAAGCTTTAATTAGACACATTGAGACAGGTGGTCGCAGATTTGAGGGCTAACTGCGATAAAGATAACATTGTTGAACGAACTCTGTACATTACACGCTAACAAGAATGTTGATATGGCTTCCAGGGTGTTCTTCTTCCTATTTTATTTCGAAAATACGTGGCTCACGTATTTTGGCGTTTTCTTAAACTGGAACTGGCGGTTCGCTATTGTGGGTTGGCGAAGGAAATTACCTTGTACTTAACTCTGAAACCGACACCATCCCATTTCACGTCTCCCTTTTTTGGGCAATATTCGCTACGTCGTAAGTACCAACATGACACTCTTATTTTGTTTATAACAATATCCTATAAGTATGAAATTAAGAGAGTTCTTATGGCGTGCTTTTGCTGCTGTGCTTCAATCAATATGAGGTAAATCAAAACTTTTGTCTCAAACAATTGTTTCAGTATGATACCTTGCAACATCTACTCAGCTATTTCATTTGCTGGCAAAAGTCGTATCGACCGAGACACCAGAAATCACTTGATATTCGTCGCCACTGGACTCGGAGTGATTTCAGTAGTCATGCTGGCTTTCCTTCGGAGACCGAAAGGAAAGATGGTGCTACCCGCGGTTAGCGACTCACCGCTCGCTGCTATGAAGACAACTTTGTCGCTGTTCTTTTCAAGAGAATTCATCACGTTGTTACCTTCTTTTATTTATATGGGTGAGCATTACATATTACAATAAATATACAAAATATACAAATTTATATACAATAAATCCGTATTATAATGAAACATGGTACGAGAATCTCCCAATTCTGACAAGTTTTGGATCCTAGTAAAAAATATCTATGCCTATATCCCGTCAATTTTGAGCAACATTCTGGGATTCATAGAGATATGCCCGCTACTATTGTTGTGACTTGAGGCTTCCAAAACGAACCACCTTGCCATTTCGCGTGTAAAATTGTCTTTATAATTTTCTGAAGAAATTTTGAGTGGTAAACATTAGTTACTATGGTATGTATAATATTTACTATGTGTATGTTAACCCTAATTACTATGTGTGTTTTGTTGATGATTATGGAACGTTGATTCAGGTAATGTTATTGTTGAGTCTGAAAGTCAATCTTGAAATGACTACTACTCCAATAACTACCACTACTACTACTACTCTTCTTGTTACTTGCATCTTACCTAGGTACTGCTTTTAAAACTGGGTTGCAGTTGAGATCAGATTAGAGGAAAATTAGTTTGGTGTAAAGAAATTCAACAAACCATTAATCTTCGGGAATCTTTGAACTGTGTTCGAAAAAATTGATATTTTTCTAATATAATAGAGAACATGATGAGAAATAAGCCAAATTCAACTTAAATTCAGTTGGGCTTCTGGCTGGACGAAATAAATTCTCGGGTGTAAAGGAAAAGTTATCAATCAAAATCTGATCCGAGACCAAAATTTCCCGAAGTTACTATTTTTACGATACATATTACCATTACGTAAAATTGTGTCTTGAAGAAAATGATTTTTTGTACATCTTCGATAAGCTATTCTCATTTCTTCACAATTGGTGAGGGAAGTATTTGTGCAGCAAGTCAAAAAAATTTGAGACCTCCAAGATTGAAATGTCCATTCGGCTTTCTCGTTTCAGGGCTTTTTGATCAACTATGAAACTTTTTGTTTATAGTTATTTATAGGAACATTTGTTTATATTTTTATAGTTTACTTGTATTTAACCATGATTCCTACTGTGCCTATTACACGAAAGGCTGAAACAGAGAAGTAGTTTGAAAAAATGAAAACTATAAAAATAAGATTAACTTACTCGTAATCAATGATACTCGAGTAGCTTTTAGGCACTGAATTTGTCACCATCCGATGGCCTCATCTTGCTCAGATTTTAAAGATGGATTGGGGCTTAGACCTCTATTGCTTACAATCAGGGAGAAAGTAATGTAATAGGTCTAGGTCCTAGGATCATTTGCAGTTAGTTTGAAGAAGCAAACACTTATGATAATCCAACAACTTCTCAATCGTAACCAATCTTTTCAGGGTTCCAGCAGTCTTTTGGATGGGGAGTTTACGTTTCCACGCTGGCATTCACTCAAAGATTTGGCACATTTGCTACCCAGCTGGCCCCGATTGCTGCAATAGTTTACGGAGCTGGAGATGCTTTAGGTGAGAATAGTTTTCGAACAAGTTTAGATTCACCTTGTCCGTTCGGCTAGTTTATGTTCTCGATTTTAGGTAGCGATGGCGATGAGATTAGATGGCTGGGAATGCATGGTCAATAAACTTCTTTGTTCTGAGCTGGTAGGTATATCAAAAAATTGAATGAGTCTGTCATACTCCGCCTTACCTCCCTCCTAGGATGTGAATGAATTATCTATGATGCATGGGCAGCCGGTCTACCTTTTCCATCGTGGCCAAGTAGGGAGAAGTTGTGTACCTCAATTGCTGGTTTGGACCATAGCATCTACTTTAAAAAATCGAGTCTATCACGATGAGTAGACCAAGGCAGAAGTATAATAGAATGGAACTAAACACTGCCGATCACAGCACAGCCATAATAGTGGCTGTCAACTTTTTGCGGT